>VXAL01000836.1:0-168409 GCA_013399475.1 Chauna torquata | reverse complement strand
CCGCGGTGCCGCGCTGCGCCGGGGAGCGCGGCGCGCTGGGTGCTGCCCGGGGCGGGCTGGGCGCCGTTCCCGCGGGCTCTCCGCCTCTGGCCAGCAAGCCCCCGCCTCCAGGCGTGCAGGCGCAGCCCCGGGCCGCTGGGGACAGGCGCCTTGAGCCTGAGCGAGGGGGCCAGCCCCCGGCAGGACCTCAGGCTTTTCGCTAGGCTGCTCGCCCCCCTGCTCAGGAAAGCCCCGTCCTTCCTGGGAGGGGGAGAAGCAGGTTTACGGCGCAGCAGCTGAAGGGAAGCAGCCAGCGCCGGGCCTCGCTGGGGAGGGCTCGCTGCTCCTCTTCCCCGCACCCCAGCTGCGCACCCTGTTAAGCGGCCTTTGGGGCGCCGGAGGTAGGAGTGCTGCAGAGCAGCCTGGCAGGGCTGCGGGACACGAGCTGCGGGGTTACGCCTGGGCCTACCGTGCCCCAAGGGGTTTCCATCCCAAATAAGCTCTGGCCTCCCTGGAAAAGAGGAAATTACCCATCGCTTACAGCTTTGTCACAAAAAGCCCAGACGGTGTCTGAGACTGGCAGCTTTTTAAATTCCTTTGCTTATAATTCGCCTCTCCAACCTGGTGGCGGGTTTTGGAGCGCGAAGCCGAGGCCCCGGGGGGGCATCCTGAGGGCACCAAACGGCCACCGCAGGGAGCAGAGCGCTGGCTGTAGCGGGAGCCTGTCGAAACCAAGCCCTCGGCTGTACCAGGGCCGGCAGGCTGGGTAGCTGTTGTTTCCAGTTAGGGGGAGTGGGAGAGATTTTTATCTCGTAATGAAAAAAGCATTATGAGGGGAAATAATAAATATCAGGGAACAGGGAAGGAAGAGGGAGGGGGATTTTACTGAAAAATGTAAACTCTGCCATCCACCAGCCCCATGCTGTTGGGGCTCGTCAGTGAAACTCTAACCCTGCTCTGCTGAAGCGATCACCCCTGTCTGAAACGGAGGCAAATTCCACTCAGCTTTGGGGATGCTGGAGGGGGATGCAGGGACGGGCAGGGGGTGGGGAGAGCCCCGGGACTGGGGCTGGGTAAGCCGGATCTGGGGGCTGTGGCTCTGTGGGGCTTCGGCTGCCAGGGTGGTGGCAGGGTCTGTGTGAGAACAAACCACCCCCAAAAATCCCTTTGTATGGCCAGAGTCCTCCCTTTTTCTCTTCCAACAGCCACTTCTGAAGTCTCTCGGTGCCCATTGCAAACCCTTTTTTCAAAGAGGAGGGACAAGTAGAGACAAGACAACCACCTCCATCCATGGCACCTCAGTTTGGTCCTGAGTGCCGCACTCCTTCCCATCCCAGAGCGCTGTGCCCGCCGGTTGGGCACGGCCATCCCCAGCCCATGGACAGGCTCTTCCCCAGCTCCACAGGCTGGGTGCCTGTGATATGTTTTTAGGAGCGGGTGGCTTTCCCTCCACATTTCAGAGGCGGGAAAAAATTGGTGAAGGCTTTTCCACTAAAAGAGCAGGTGCATGTGCAGTCAGCCCGCATCCCGTGGGCTCCTCGGCTGTAATTTCAAGCATGAGCATGTTTGCTAACTGTGGAATTCAGGGGCAGCAGGGGCAGGAGGAATATTTTGCTCATGAAGCCTTAAGTATGTTTTCGGAGGTTTTGGAGTGAGGACAGAGCCAGTCTGTGCTCCCTCCCTGCTCTTGCTACTCCCACCAGCCGCCTGTCCTCCTCCCAGCAGCTCCACCAGGATCAAAGCCCGCCTGAACTTTTCCATCTGCCCTCTTCCTATCAGATGGGCCCCTCGGCCAGGTGGCTTTTCCCAGCCTTCAGATTCTATCCGCAGACCTCCCGCTTCTACAAGAAATGCAATAAAGCTGGGCCAGAGAAGCAATTAGAAATCAAGTCCCTCATCACACCTTCTTACCAGGTGCCCCAAAAATGAGCATGGTGATGAAACCCAGTGAGTGCAGCGTGGGGCTCGGCACTTGGGTGACAGTCACCTGGCTGGGCTGTGCCAGCCCTCTGTGTGTGCACCACGCCGCAGGGCACGTCCTCGCTGCCACAGGTGACCTGGGTGTTGGCAGTGGTGGGGCTTTTGCAGCCATCAGACGGTGTGGGTGAGGCAGAGCTTGGGGCCTCTCTGTCCTCTTGGACACGTCTCCCATAACAGCCCCTCGACTGCACCAAACTCCATCCCGTTTCCACTTTCTTGCAGCTGAGCCCTCACCAGTGAGCTGGCTGGGGGCTTTGAGCCGAGCCAGCAGCGCACGGAGACACTTGGCATCTCATCAGGAGCTCAGTGGCGCTTTGGGTTGCAGGCGAGTAAACAACCTGCTCCGTGCAGCGGTATTTCTACGTTAAGCTGCTGAAGTTTTAGTAAATATATGAGCATGCACCAGGCGCTTGCAAGACAAACCATCTCATCGGGAATTTGGAGGAGAACAACAAAAATGATTAAGCGGCTGAAGGGATTGACTTATGAAGAGAGATTAAAAGAGCTAAATCTGTCTAGCTAGGCTACCCGACATCCGTGGCAAGATCTGATAACTATCTACAAGAATATGAGGGGTATAAATCACAGCTCGGGGGATTTGTGTGGGGCAGCCCTGGGAGATTAACCGGGAGCAACAGCCGCAAGTAGAGCACAGGAAAAAGCGTTGTCTAGAAAAGATCTGGTGAGGACTTCTGCACTGGAAAAGGAGGCAGGAGCAAAGTGCAGGGACAGATCCTGCACCCAGCCTGGAGGCAGCACCAGCAGGGACTTGAGGTACCTGGGTCCCCTTCAGCTCTTGAAGAAGGCCTGGAAGCCTGAGCTGGGAGGTCGACAGTGAACGGGCTCATTCCTCTGTCAGTTACATGCAGTCCCGGAGAAGAAGCCCGTGTTTCGGGGCAGCCACAGAGGCAAGGATGCTCTCCCTCATCTCGGGACGGGTGGCGAGGACTTGTTGAATGCGCCCCACGTGCTGTGATCTGCAGCAAAGGAAAAGAAAACACAAACTGCGGAAACTAGATTTTCCACAGCCAGGTGCCAGGTACAAGATGTGAGGCTCGATGAAAGCTTGTTAAAACACTCAGGGAGATTTTCCATGGTGCAGCCGACACCAAAAGCTGATTCGTTCCCATTGATCCCATAGAGCAGTGCCACTCACATGAGCACCTCAGAGCCGATGGGACAACCTGAAGGAGCGTGTGCTCCTGAGCGAGAGCAGTGCGGGTCAGCTCCTCGGGTAGCTCAGGACCATGGTAAGGGGCGTTGTCCCTCTGGCTGATGAGCCTCAGTTTAATTTGCATGACAAGGGATGATGGCAGTGTTACTTTTACCCGGGGAGCCTGCACAGAAGTGCGGGACCTACAGCACCCCTAGGCTGGGAGGAGCAGCAGGTAAAGCTTGGATATTTTTGCAAGGCTTGGTGGCAACCTGGCTTTGAATGATCTTGTGTCTCTGCTGCTCAGGAGCCATCTGAGCTGCTGATGGGATTCCTGATGGACTCTGCTCGTGTGTTCCTGAAACAAGTGTGCCGCCTTTGTCCGAGGTGAATTCCTATAGAGTTGAATGAGGATGCTGAGGAAGGGGGTGGCACCCACGGATGCATCCGCTGAGGAACAAAGGGAGTATTTCTGATGGCTTCTGAGGACACTCAGCTCCCACGCACAGCTACTTCTGATTAGGTTTTAGAAATATTAAATCTGCACAATTTTACAGTGGAGATTCAGCTTTATTCCTGCAGTAATCGCTCCTGCCTGGTGCACGGGAGAGCTGCAGCACCCTTGTCACCAGAGGTGGCTGTCCCTGTCCTCACCGCATCCCTGTGCCACGTCCAGCAAGTCCGTGCGTGATGACCGCCAGCAACCTGCTTGTGGAAGAGAGGTGGTGGCTGGGACCTCGGGGGAGGCAAGGAGAGACGAGGGTCTGGTTCTGCTTGTGGCGACGTGTGGATCACTCGCGGCATTTGTCATCTTTCAGCCAAGGCACCAGTCCCGCGCTAGCTGAAGTCAGTGGAAACTCCCTTCAATCGCAGCGCAGTCTGCATTGGTGTAGGGCTAAGAGAATAATTCACACTGAATAATTCACTCGAGGCTTTTCTACTCCCAGCAGTTCATAATTCCTCATGTGAAGCAGTGTTTGCATTTGCTGAAATAAGAAGAGCTGTGCAGGTTACCTCTGACTGTGTCTCCGGGTGTTTTTCTATTTGCCGACTGGATGAATTAATAAATGCTGGTGCGTGCCTCCGAAATCTGGCACCTGCAAGAACTGGGCGGGGGAGGACTCGTCTTTGCCATTGTTTATTTTCTCTAACGCTGTATATAACAGAAGCAAAACTGAAGCAAAGGAAAGCTGCCCAGCAGTGCTCAGAAAGATGAATTTCCCATGCCCAGTGCAGAGCACAGAGCCAGCTTCCAGCCCAGGCTGCAGCATCTCCTCCGCAGGGACCGGCGCCAAGCCCTTGTCCAGCCGGCAGTCCCCATCCCGCTCCCCACGCATGGCCCCCACGTCCCAGGCTCTGGGCCGCCAGCTCAGCCCCGCAGGTGACATTGGGCCAGGACGGAGCAGCTCTTCAAATGGTGATTTCCCATGAGGAGCTCCCAGGTCTCTCATTTTTCTTCTTACCAGCCCAGTCTTTGGCTTACACTTGCAAATGACAAATTATGCTTTTGCCTCTAATTCCAGCTTCCCTGGCATCCTCAATTGAAGCAGCCCTCTGCAGAAAGCAGCAGGTTCTTTGCAACCAGCGGGAGGTAGGCTTTTCCTCTTCTCTCTTCTCCCTCCCCCTTGCCTTAATTGCAGCCCAACATGGGCTTTCGAGGTGTATTAAACATACAAATTATTCTGCAAAGCCTCATGAAGTGCTAGTTACCAAGGCCTCTAATGGGAAATGACAGTGCAACCAGAGAAGCCGTTAACGTCAAAGCATTGTCTGAAATCGCTCTGGCAACACGAGCATTTTGCAGGCGTGGCGTGGGGCCGGCGCCTCTGCAGCCACAGCCTCACCTCTGGGCCAGGTCCCCTCCGCGCGGGCACCGCTGCCGGAGGCACCGCACCAGCCTCCGAGGAGGATGAGGCTCTTGGCGAAAGGCTTCCCCACCTGCGCCTGCGATATTGCGTTCATGGCTGGAACGATGCTGATGGATTGGAGGGAGTTCAGAGGAGAACCAGGAACATAATCAAGGAGCTGGAGGGCATGATTTATATGGCAAGTTTAAAAGGGCTGCATAATAGCAACAATAATAAGCGCTCACAGTACATAGTGTTTTTCATCTTTGCACTCAAACGAAGCTAGCATATACTACGCCCAACTGCATTAACAACTTAACTACATCTAGCTCAGCCAGCCGATAGCGAGAGGGATATGAAAACCATCTGCAAGTCTCCTCAGAGCCCAAATGCCAAGGAGGGGGGGAGCTGTTTAGGTTAGCCCAAGGGGCTATAGTCAGTAATACAAAGGCATGGAAATGAGAAAAGGAAAACGTAGGTTGAACATCAGGAAAAATTTGCCAGCAGCACAGTGCAGTGAATGGGGGACTGGTGATGTCTTGGAGCAGGAGGGACAGCCTGGCTGCTGGTGACGTGGCTTTCCGGGAGGATGGGTCTCCTTGGGGCTGCTCGTGTCCGGCTGCAGTCCCGGGGGCTGCTGGAAAGAGGCAGGCGAGGTCTGAGTATTGGGTGTTCAGAGAAGGTGCCTGTCATGGTGCGCGTGTGTGGCTGGGGTCTGGGTGCCCGCTTCGTGCCCCCTGCAGGGGCAGGTGCTGGGGCCATGCCACCGGCTGCAGGAAAGCATTGCTGCTCCCTGCAGGGTCATGCTCGCAGGCTATGCATGGCATCTCCTGTCTTCTTGGCTGCAGGCTGTAAACAATTAATACCTGTGGGTGTTTTCAGAGCCAGCTGACTTTTTCGTCTCAAAGTGGGTTTTGTTATCAGCTATGGTGAGCATGGGTGAGATGCCGGGGGCTGACGAGTTGCAAGCACAGCTGGAGCACAAAGAGGATACCCGTCCCATGGGAGGTGTCCCTCTTCCATTTTACATTAACTGAGAGGAGTAGAAAAGCACTAGAAGAGCCACGGAAATACACACAGACGTAAAAATCGGGCTGTCCCTCTGCTGTGCCATCCTGCCAGCTCCCCAGGGTGTTTCCAGGGATGTTGGCGGGCCCTGGCCTCCCGCACCAGCTGTTCCTCTCCCCAGATCACGTCCTTCCGTCCCCAGGCTGTGCCAGCCACATCCCTCCCCTCTGTGGCAGGGCCACAGGAGCCATGGGCAGGGATTTATTGCCCCCTTCCCTGTGCTTGCTCCCAGGAGGAAGATGAAGCCCAGTGGTCTAAATATAGGGCAGTGGAACAAAGGCGAAGGTGCTGGGAGGGGTAGATGGCTGCAGGGAGAATTCATTCTCCGTGCCTCTGTGATGGGCGGCTGCTTTCCCGGTGACAGTGGAAGCGGACACGGAAAGTTCCTACCAACAATAATCCAACAAAGCAGAGGGAAATAAAAAAAAAGTCTCATTTTGCAAGCTCACTCATTTTGAGCTGCTCAGAGGACTGCAGGGGAAAGATAAATGCAGATCCAGCCAGAGGGGACCAGGGCACAGCTCAAGTCTGCGGGAAGATTTAGGGCCTTGAAGTCCAAAGGCTGGGCTTGCTTGTCGCACGAGGAAAGAAAAATCTCTGGGAGTGGATATCACGTTAAACAATGTGTTGTAATAAGTGTTTTATGCTTTAGAGGAGGAGAGAGAACAGCGAAATCCCCCGTAAGAGCTAATTACTGCAAATTCCTTTTCAATAAAACAAGACAAAAAAAATCCCCTCTTAATGGAAAAATCCATTTAACACTCAGATGAGGTAACTGCAGTTCATGTCCTCGCTGCATCGTTAGTGGAAGTCAAATAGGTTTTCCTCCCGGCTTGGCCAGAAGAGCCAGCCTGGGCCGAGGCAGGAGCAGGTGCGCAGCCGAGGTGCTGGGGCTGGCGGGGAAGGGACCCCTGGGGACCAGAAGCTTCCCGACACTCATGGGAGAGGCAGTGCTGAAACCAGGTGGGACCCGTGCTTTCCGACTGCGGCAGGACGCAGGCAGGGGTCCGGGGAGCTGCAGGGGCTTGCCGGCACGGCGCACCCCGAGAACCCTGCACGGCCTCCAGCACCGCGCCCCGAGTCCAACCCAATTAAAATAAAGTGAAGAATTGAATTGAGAGTGGATTTGCCTCTGTCCTCGATACTCTGTATTTCCCTGTGACTTGAAATGGGGCCAGTTTGGTGGATTTCTTGCACATGGGAGCAATATATTGAATTACATGTATGTCCAGTGCTTAGGAGAGATACATTTCTTTTCCACATGTTCGTGCAGCTGCGTGACCCCAGGAAACCCAACAGTGGGGTCTGTCTTCAGAGACAAATAGGGATTGTTTTGTGTGTGTGTGTAAATGCTTCCCTCCCCCTCCGCTTCCCCCAGCCTGTGTGTGTGTGTGTGTGTGCACGCATGGGGGGATTATTCCCCGCCAAACATGTTCACACCCCTCTCAAGCCAAACAGCATAAACACAAGATATTTATTTGCCACAAACCCACAGGGTGGAAATGAAGCTTTGGCAGAGGCTCGGTGGCCCCCCCGCAACTGCCACGCCACCTCAGGCTGGGAGGATGCTACTGGGAGCTGCTGGGAGACAAAGCCTCAGCCTGGCAGGTCCGCCGGGCACCACCGTGGTCAGATCTGTGCGCTCCAGCGGCTGCCGCTGCCCTCCTCGCCCTCATCCCGGCTCCCCTGCCCCAGGGATGCCCCAGTGCGGGGGGCTGGTTTGCTGCCCCACAGCCAGAGGGGAGGAGTGGGGCACAGGATGCTCTTCAGCAGCGGCTCCCCCAGCCCTCCCTCCCAGACAACCCACGGGAGCAGGATCCGCCCCAGTGGAAAACGAAGAAGAAACCCATCTTGTATGAATCAACATGGGAGTGACTGTGGCGCGTTTCAGCTGCTGGCATTCAAAGGGACCTGTCCTTTTCATCCCCCGTGCTGTCACTCAGCGGCCCGCAGGCCGTCCAGAAAGGAAGGAGGCTTTGTTGATAAGATCTGGGGCTTTCGAGAAAATAAAAGCAGAGGGTGGAATGGATTTCTTTCTTCTTCCTTTTTNTTTTTTTTTTTTTTTTTTTTGTTATAAGGAAAAATGTAGGGTAAAGAAAAATGTTTGTAGGGTAGGAACCTGTTTGATGTGGAACATTGCTCCCCAAACACATTGTTCCCTGAGCAGCACACCCAGCTGCTTACTGGAGCCTGGGTCTGCAGCGGGTCTGGAGCATCTCTGTGAGCACATTTCCCCAGCACCAGCTGCAGGCAAACCCCAGGGCTGGTTCTTGAACCTCCCCAGAAACCAAACGCTGATGGGTTTGGGTGATGCAAGGTCAGAGATTGCACACACCCACGGGTCCTGCTCCCAGCTCCCCAGAGGCACTGAGCTCTGGCTGAAGCTCCTCAGCCCTGCAGGGATCTCACACAGCTGCCCTGGCGTCCCCAAGCCCTCCGCTGTCCCGCCGAGCTTGGGGGCTGTCCCGGTCCGGAGGCAAAGGCTGGGGACGGGCGCGCTGAAGCTGCTCCGCGCCCCAGGGATGGCCTGAAGCCGTGGGACTAGCTGCGGGGCTGGGCTGCTCGGCAAAGGAGGAGCCTGGCCGGCCCTGTTATCGCTGGCACAGAGCTTGTAGCGCTTGTCTATAAATAGGAGTTTTAAGGCAAGGCAATTAATCACGGTGCACGCTACTGTCTGGACGGGCTTACAGTGCTTTAACAGCATGGCGAGGAGTCCAGCGTCTACTGTGAGATTTACAGGTCCAGCCTACACAGGCAGACACAAGTTTAAGGCTCCTTTCAAGTGTCACTTTGAGGATGGAGTTGGGGTTATTCTGGTTTAAGGAGCTACCGTGCATCAGCCGAGCCACATTAACTGACTGTGCACGTGCTGAGCCCACGGTGGCCGTGCAAAGGCACAGATATAAGCCACTGGCATGGTTTACCTGTTTGATCCAGCATTCGCAGCAGGTTCAGAGTCCACACAGGATTCATTGTCATCGCTAAGCTGATGAGCAGCAAGATTATAAGCAGCCGTAGCTTGCAGAGATCTGCCCTGCCCTCTCTAAACCCAGACGGCTGTGGGGGGGATCTGACCTGAGCTCTTCACAATCACAATGCCGTTTCCAATCCCTGCAGCCCACCAATATGCTCTTCTTTTTCCTCTGAGCAAGGACAGGGGCAGTCACTGACCCTAACTGAAGGAGGGGCAGCATTTTCTCCCCTGCTCAGCTGTGCTCCTGCTGCCCACAGGGCCACCTTTTTCTACGCAAGGGCAGAAGCCGGTCCTGCGAAGCGTCCCCTGCCGCAGCCATGCAGACCAAGCATTTTGCTCGTAGTCCAGCAGCATCTGCATGCTGGGGAAGGTGCAACCAGGCCGAAGGTGTATTTTGGCGAGCTGAGGGAGCCATCCCCTCCCCGAGGAGCCTGGTGGCCTGTGCTCGGCGGGGCAGCCTCTGCCTCCGGCCGTGCTGGGGGAAGCCGTGCTGGGCCATCCTGGTGGGAAGCCGCCTTCAGCTGATGGTACAGGGAGGGCCATATTGGTTTCAGTCTGTTCTGCAAAACACTAACCAGCATGTGCAATCTGTGAGCCCCCTGCTCGACGAGAAATGCTAATTGTGTGAGAAGGACCTGCCAACAGCCCACAGCATTCAGCATGAAGGGGGTTTATTAGTATTATTACTATTGTTCTGGCAGCTGCAGAACAGCCAGCCTGTTTCGTGATGGCCGAGCAGGCGCTCACGGTGCAGCAGAGCTGCTCTCCGTGCCAGGCGGCTGCAGGGGCAGCGACGGGAGGGGGACGGGGACCAGAGCATCCTCCCTGCATCTCCCCTGCTCTCCCTGGCCTGTGTGGTAGGCGAGGGTTGGGCATGGTTTTTCTGCCTGGGAGAAAAGCAAGAGGGCTGAAACTGTCAGGTCTGTGTAAAATAACAAGTGCAACGCAGGATGATCGTGTCAAGAAAAGGGCGAATGAAGGCAGCCGTGGGGCCACAGGATGGCTGGTGCTTGTGCCCGGCTGGCCAGAGACTCTCCAAGACATGCAGCCCCAAATCAGGGGTCTGGGGGCTCAACCAGTGCCTGATGGGGATTGCTCTGCCAGAGACGGGGAGGAAAGGGTAAGGCGGACAGAGAAATGGAGGAGGGTTTTCCTCATTGAGCCCTGAAGCCAAGCCTGGACACAGCCAGGAGAAGAGAGGCACTCAGCTCCTGGTAGTGCCATAAAGCCAAAAAAAGGCTGAAGAGGGAGAAACGGTGACTCTGGCTCTACTGAAAAGCAAAGAAAAGCTTCATGTGGTGCAAAAATATGGTTGCTTTTCTGCCTGGTTTTTGTTTTGTTTTGCAGGGGAAAATCAGGGCTGTGTTTTGCAAAGTCATCCCGAACTCTCACCCGTGGTTCTGGGAAAAGCAGGAACGTTGACAGATGTGGTGGTTTTCTTTTTCTTTTCTGACATTCCCAATTTGCAGAAAAGCAACCAGATAAAGTTTAATGACTTTGAAAAGAGAAAGAGAAAGAGAGAGAGAGATGTCCCAGGCAGCCGGCTCCTAATACTCCCCCTCGTGTTTCAGGGAATAAATGAAGTGCTCTTCATTCCCCGCTCGTCTGCCACCCTCCACTGAGTCTGTCATGGACTCATCTGTGTATAAATTAGCTTTTCACAGCAATGCCGTGTAAAATTATTTCTGTCATCCTTTTATCTGACCAGTTTATCTCGTCAGCTTGTCAGTCTTAATTCTGCAGCCTTGCTCTCCTCTCCCTGGCAGCCGGACGCCACCTGAGCTGCCCGTGCTGCTGGAGGTGGCACCGAGCCCTCCTGCGGCAGCATCTGCTCTGCATCCCTGCAGCTCCGGGGCAGCGGCGTGTCCTTCCCCAGGGTGGCAAGCATCTACCCGCTTGGAGCTGACCAAGTGGATGACAACAAGCCTGTCTGCTGGCAAGCAAAGCAGCACGGCACAAAGGCTGCTGTTTTCAGGCCATTATTCACTGTTCAGAAATAGGCAATGACATTTGTCGGGACTGGCACGCAGTAGGTGACCCTCTGCTTGGAGTCTGAGATGGGCTGTGCGTGGCCGTGTCAGTTATGTGGTGTTTTCCCCTGACAGTAACGCTTTTGCATTCCAACTTCTGCCGCGCAGGCTTATGGAAAAAGCATTTTAAATCTATTGTCTGGGACTCTTTGTGCTCGCTTGCACGAGCGCTGCTGGAAAGGGAACCCAAAAGGGATGCAGCTGGAATATATTAATTAGAGATTCCAGATGAACAGTCACCCAAGCCCTTTTCCCACCTTGTGCTTTTGTGGTGGACGAGCAGTCCCGCGGGGGGAAGGCGTGCGCGCCCATGGGAGCCAGCCTCCCTCGCCCTGACCACCGCGGCACCTCCTCCGAGCTCTGCAGAGCAGCGGCGCACCCAAACCCTGGGAAGGATTGGTACCTCTGTTTAGGACACAGAGAGGAACAGACCTCTCTTGTCACCCAGGCTGAAGGGATAACATTGGCCACCAAGTCCCATCCTGCCCCTGCCCAACCTGCTTGTCAGTGGCTGAGGACCTGTCTAAAGGAGCAGGATCACCCTCGCCTCGCCCACCATCCCCGGAGAGATCGCCCTCAGCCTGCCTCACCTCCTGCCTCCCGCTCCCTCCCATGCTACACTGTGCTTTGATTTCTAACAGTTGGTTGTGACTACTGGTTCCCCACATTGTTATCTGTTCGCTTTTTCTCAAAGAAATATTGTGGGTTGTAATTCTGTCTGCTACATCTTGTGAATATTTCTGGACTCTGAAGTTTCCCAGCTCCAGATGTTCTGGCCAGAC
Source organism: Chauna torquata (assembly GCA_013399475.1). Taxonomy (NCBI): domain Eukaryota; kingdom Metazoa; phylum Chordata; class Aves; order Anseriformes; family Anhimidae; genus Chauna; species Chauna torquata. Next base: position 156,596 of record VXAL01000836.1, on the reverse strand, counting down.
CAGAGGAAAAAAACCAAAAAACCTCAGCATTAATAAAAACCTTTTGAAAATAAAAAGTCGTATTGCGCAGTAGTGACATCATATCCGTGAAATATAACTTGATGATGTCACAGCTGTGAAATGAAGGATGATTGTCTCTTTTTGGCAGATGCTGACTGTTTGGGCCAGACCTGTTAAATAAACACACATGTACTATAAATATGTGCATTAAACCCAGAAGCTGTGAACTCTGCGTTGTGGTCACCTGGGTCAAGGAACCTGCCAGGAGGGATGCTGGCGGGGTGAGCAGTCCTGTTATCTGTGACAGCCCGGCCGGTGCCTCCCTGCCCTGATGAGGAGCACGGGGCTGGAGCATCCTCCTTGGCCAGCCCTGCCCGCAGCCCCAGCATCTCCTGTGGAGCAAACGCTGCGTCGCTCACCTTTAAATGCCACAAAGGCTTGGGAAGGGATTTTTCCTCCTCTCCATATGCAAGCCATAGGATGGCTGACCAGGAGCACCACAGTTTTACTTTGCTCAAAGTATCCAGCCCCAGTGGCTGCTGGGGACAGATGTGTGGCTTCGCAAGGCCGTTTGTCTGAGCCGGGATTGAGGTAGATGGCTCCGTGCCAGCCAGCAGGACCGGCTTGAGGACCATTGTGACTCCAACAATCCTGCTGCTTGGTGGAGCCTCCTGGCCACATTAACCTGAACGAAGGTGAGCGTTGCTGTACAGGACGCTCTTCCACTGCAGATGAACCACAATGGACCATGGAGATGACCCACCTCTCCTGGATCTGACAGCGGCTTTAGAGGCCATATATTTACTAGAGTGCAAGTTTTGCTGCGGTTCCCAGTCAGACCACTACACTGCTGCTCCTGGTAGCCTGCCACCAGCGGTGGCCAGCTCCTGCAACCCTGCTGGAGCCAACCATTCCCACCCCATAACTCACACGGCCGCCCGTGTCAGGCATCGTTGGAAAATCTACCCCTTCTTGACCCCCTGACAAACAACTTGTCCCTTGAAGACTACAGATTCAGTTACCCTCCTCATTACCTTAACAAGATTGGCTGCAGACATTACTGCCTTGGCTATCTTCTCTTACACAATAGATTTAAGCCATTCAAAGCAACAGTCTATAAAATATCTGCACCGAATTGCCCAGCTTTTGTAATCTTGGAACTACCTGGCACTGCAGTGATGCAGTATCTATTACATGTGCACTTTCCTCATCCTCACATATATTTTACATGTGTGTGCAATCCCCTTTATGAAGAAACATGTTGCTATGCCATGGAAAAGGTCTATTTTTTCCATATGGGCTGTGCTGACAGTGTCAAGCCTCTAGTTTAAGCTCACAGCATGCTTTTTTAATTTGTCCTTTCCTCTTTCCCTTTTAGTCCTATTGTTCGCAGAGAAGTTTGTACTATTAAGAATGTGCAAAGCAGGAGGGTGCAGTCTGCCAAGGTGTCGATAATTGATAGCCTGAGTGATGGGAAGCTAGCTGGGAATTTTATGATGATTTTTGATAGTGCTGGAAAATGCTGCTCGATCGAAACAGAAACATTTATTTATTTATTCCCTGGAATGGGCTGGGTTTGGATGGGCCACAGCAGTTACAAAAGTTGGAAGAAAAATCTTCAGGGAAAAATCACCAAAATCTTTGATTTTTTCAGTAGAATTTTTTTTTTGATACTTTGAAAATGAAAATTGCCTCGTCTTCCCACTTAACATGGGTTTGTGACTCCAAAAAGATTCCCATCAAAGCAAAAAAGTAGAAGGAGAAAGGCAAAGGTTACAACATGGATGAAAAGTTGGGACCAGCTTGCACTGATGTTGTTTTCTTTTACTTAGGTCAATGAAAATGGTATTTTCACTTCTTAGCCCAATTTGGATTTTTTTCTTTTTAATCTGAATTTTCACCAGGCAGAAAGCTGTTTCTTTGACAGCTTTAATAAGAAATAAAAGATTTGATCATGCAGGGAGACAGAATACCAATTTGAAAAAAACAGCCGAGATGGATGCAAGTACTCATGAGCCAGCATGTCTTGCGAATTCACAGGATGGTCTGAGGCAGCACCACCTGTGGAAATTAAATGGGGACACAGCACTGGGGAACCTTCTAGGCAATGAGAAGGAGTCTTCAAAAGGCAACGTTTAATTCTAGACTGCACAGAACAGGAGAAAACAGGCAGGAAAACAGAGCTATTATGCCCAAAAAAGCCTCTCCATCCTGCAGCCTGCGCGTTCCCACAGCACAGGCAGGGGCAGTGCGAGGCACCTCAGCTATGGGCTGGGGGGCGAGGAGGGGGCTGGCGGCTCCCCCGCCAGATATTTGGCAGAGCTGGGGTAGGAAACTCAGCTGCACGCGCTGCCTCCGAGGCGGTGGCCGGCAGCCAGCTGCAGACATGTGGCACCAGGAATGGGAACAGCAGTGGGGAACCCCAACCAGCGCCGGCCGCAGCCAGAGCGGCGATGGGGCATTGTCTGCGGCTGTGGTGCTTGCGCTGCTGTGGGCTAGAAACCTGCGGAAATCAGCTTGTTATTTCCCCCGGCATTTGTATATTAATATACGAGACTGAAAGAGACTCAGAAATACCCTGGGGGCTCCCTTTCTTGGGCTATTTCTACACATTGCATCCAGTCGGAGGCAGAAAAAGGCAGCGGGCAAACCTGCCCGAACCTGGCTCCCGGACAGCCCCACGCAGCTTTGTCTGCAGGCGCCGTGAGTGATGCAGAGATCGGGCCCGTGTCACCAGCTGCTCTTCCCATTACAAACTGGGCTGGAACCTGGATGAATATTCCCCTGGGATGGAGAAACGCCTTGTGCTTTGCAGATGGAAAGCAGGGACCCAGCTGCCAGTGTGGATGAAGCCCTGGCAAGTTTAAAGGGGTGGCAGGCGAGGGGTCTGGGGATGGGATGCACAGGGCTGGGACACAGGCGGCCGGTGGAGCTCCATCAGCCTTGCTGGAGGCAGAGGCAATCCCATGGGGCCCCTGAGACAGAGCAGACCTGCAAAGCACGAGTGAGGTCTGGCAGCTGGCGGTGCTGGGGAACCAGAACCAACACATCTGCAGCCTCGCTCAGTTCATGCGGAGCCCGTGGACCAGCCCCGGAGCCTCCGGACCAACCCGCATCACCACCTGTGTGCAAGGGAAACCCGGCCTCAGCGGAACCGGCACCTCTGCTCCTGTGCAGGGAGCATGGTGGGGCTCCCTGTGCACCCAGCATCGCCCCCGGCTTCGCCCACAGCCCAGCATCCTCCCTTGCGCAGCAGCCAGGCCGGTGCAGCCATCCCCTCCCACACCGCTGCTGACCAGGAATTTCTCCTCCGTGCTTGGAAAAAAGGCATTTACTTGAATGATGTCCTGGGACTTGATTTTCCAGGGTTGACTCATTCACTGGAAGGAAAGCGGGGTGTCTGAAACCAGGGGATATTCTGCAGGCTTTGGAAAGAAAAGCCTGCTGATCCAAAAGTCAGTCAATCTGTCGGTCACCTTGGCGCAGAGCAGGAAGAGAGGGGCAGGGAGCCGTGGGGAGCGAGTAACAGGCTTCCCACTGTGCCCACACCTGCCCGTGCCCGGGTGTTTGTGCTCTGCAAGTGGCATGCGGCCGGGCATGGAGGGGCAGGGGCAGAGAGAGCAGAGCAGAGACACGGGCTTCTACCGAGTACACCACCTCAATGTCTGAACGCTGCTGTTAATTAGCATATATTTGCTTATAATTGCACCAACGAAGTCAGAGCAGAGCGACCTCACCAACAGCTAATTCTTGACAAATGAAGAGAATCTGGGGGCACCTGGAGCACAGCTCAGCGTTGTGGCCCTTTCCCAGCCATGATTAATCCCCAGGAAATGTTCTGTGGTCAGGCCATTACCACTTAAATCTGCGGACAAAAATGAATCAGAGCAGTGTATAACTGTGGGAAAATTGTCACCAAACTTGAATGGTTTTGCTTTGTTTCACCACAAAATTATTAACGAAGCATTGCAAGGGAGAGGGATCTCTGACTGCAACCTGACATTAACCCCTCAATGGACCCCATCAGTTCCAAGTAGCAGTGTTCACGGGAGAGCAATTCTGTACTTCAGCTCTTGGCTGCGTGGAAATTCTCTAAATCAAGACAGAGAGGCTGAGCTGTGAGTTTTACTGATGATGGCTGCCCCGTCTGGGTGTCTGCCTTGGCTGAACTCCTGCAGTCCTCTCCCAGCCTACTCCGAGCTGTACACAAAGCCTGGTGTGGATTCTCCTTCATCCTCCCGCATCCCTCCAGGGCCTCTTCTGTCCCCCTTGGGGTACAGGTTTTCTCCCCGGGGAGCTCTGTGGGTCTGTCCGGGAGCAGGAGCTTCCTCAGGCCGCCCAAGGTCGCTGCCATCCCCTCCAGCCCAGCAGAAGCACCGCTGTCAGCGCCAGGACCCTGGTGTGTGGTTTATGGGGTGGCTGCTTGGAGAGCATCCTTCTCGGGGCTGGACCACGCAGTGAAGCAGGACGTGTAATGAGATTCTTGGCAGCGTTGTCTGCCTCTTGCTAAACGCCTTCTGGAGTGGCTTGCCAGACAGATACACGAGTGCAACCTCCCTCTGCCGCTCTGAAATGAAAGGGAGCTTTGTGAAGCCACCACAACCAAATCCTTCTTGCGGGTGGGTAGGCGGCAGCAGGCAGCCCGAAGGCAGAGCCATCGGTGCCACCTCCTCTAGGGGGGCTGGGGACCAGCAGCAGATACGGGAGGATCGATGTGAAGGAGGGTCCTGGTGCTGGGGAAGGAGCCGCAGCGCTGCATCTGCCGGAGCAGCCTGCTCAGGGAACACAGGGCACAGAGCGATTTAACCAAGTAACTCATTTCTTATACTTGTATGTATATAAAAAAGTGTTTGAGGTAGAAAGAGGCAGAAGTGCGTGCGCATAGCCTCAGCTCTGAAATTTCATCTCAAAGCAAAAGTATATATCTACATATTTTGAAGTGTATTCATTTAAAATAATAAAAAAGAGCCCTGAAAAAGGAGCAAATTCTTTGGCTAATAGGATCCACAGGGAAACTAAAAGAACCTAACAGCTCTGCAGTGAGAGCCGCACAGCACCGTCTTGTAGGGAGCGCTGAGGCAGAAGCATGGGCTGGGGAGGGAGGGGAAAGAAGGGAGGGAGGGGACGAGAGGATTGAGGTCTCAGAAACCCTAAGTGCCTGAAAAATGACGTCAGGAGCCACCGGGCTCCCCAAAAGGCCGCAGGTCGCTGCCGTGTTGTGTTGTCCTGGTGACAGCAGGAGCCCTGAAGGGTTCTTGCCGCTCGTGTGCTCGTGGCTCACCAGAGCCATCAATTCCAGTTCATTAGGAAGGGAGACATGCGATCTGCCTATTGTGTCGTTACTGAGCTTGGATAATCGGCAGCAGTGTTGCAAACCCACACATCCTGTGGCAGAGCCCAGGCCGGCAGAGGCAGGCAGGAGGGGGATCGTAAGAAGAGGAATAAAATAAAGTGGTTTTCATTTTTCAAGGAACCAGCCCATTTCTGTGGGTGAGAAGGGGGCTGGAATGCTTCAGTAATCCTATACGGTGCCAGGCCTGCTGCGCCCCAGCTCCGCGAGGCAACACGTGGAAAAAATACTGAGGCCTTTCACAGACGAGTATACGTTTCCTAAGCTGCATGGCACACAAGCATAAAGCAAATGGGGCAGGGTTTCCCAAAGCTCCATTCAGAGCTGGCTGTGATAGCTAACTGTTGTATTTATAATGCCTCCCGTTGCACTGCGTGCTTTAAATCGATTTCAACAAACTCGATTTTAACTACTATCCCACTGCTGTTTTTACTCTTCCTCTCTGACTCTATTCTCTCTCGCTACCTTCATATACATATCCGTACACACACTTACATTTATAGGTACACGTGCTGCATGCAGTTGTGGTTACAGTGCCACACACTGCTGACTGAAATGTTATGCAAAGCGTGCAGTACAGCGCTGGCTGTGCTGGCAGCGTCTGAGTGTCAACAGCTGAGGTGCAGCGCGTTGCCCAACGATAACAGCACCCACTGAAGGCAGCAGAAGAGGCAGGGGCTGGTTTGCACCTGATGGGCCCACCGCTCCTGCCCCATGTCAGCCTGACGCCCTACAAAGCCCCGGCAGGTTCCTCTGCATGCAGCCACCGGCAGAATAGCAGCTGGGGGAGATGAAACCCAAACATACTCCCAAGAAACTCTCAGCTGCATTGAAAAAAATCATGCAAATATTCAGACATATGTTTATGTCAAACCAGAAGAGTAAATTGCATATTCCACCAGGAACAGGAGGAGGCTGCTCCGTTCCCTGCTCGCCAAATGCAGGGACGAGTCTGAGGTGCACCAGTCACCGGGAGAAGGCTGCAGCACCAAGCCCAGCCTGTGCGGCCACTTTGGCGCTGCCACCTGTATCAAACCTGTCACGGCAAACATGAATATATGTGGAACAGAGGTGGGCTGCAACCATCCTGGTCTTGGCAAGATAAAGGTCACAAAGCAGATTAGATGAAATGGAGCTTTTTAAAAACAAGCTTAATTTTTGGACCGGATTTGAAGCCAACAAAGCAGTGATGTGCTTAAGCTTTCCTGTTATCAGGAGCCACAATTAGGGCTTTGCCTGCAAACCCCCAGCCCAGCTCCGAACAAGCCCTAGTCACCTCCCACACAAATTTAACATTTCCTTTCTCCATCAGTTTCTATCTCAAGAACAAAATTGGCCAAAGCTGCAATGAAGGGAGGAAATCCTGAGACCTTAGGCTATGTTTGTACATGGAAATCGATCTCCTCCTGGGCTGGGACTGTGATTCATCCAGGCTATGGAGGAATAAAACCAGCGTTTTGTACCCAATTAGCACAAGAAAATCCTGGTCAAGTTTAGGTTTTTTTTTTTTTTTTTTTTTTTTTTTTGTCATTCTGTAAAACCAGAGCCTTGTCCTGTCATGTCGAGGTCATGTTCTTTGCAAACCAGGAAGAAAATGGAAACGGAGCATGGCATATTGTACTGGGCGCATCCCCTGGAGGGGCAGCAGCCAGCCACGTGCCGGGACAGAGCACACCCAGGAGATCTCCATGTCCTTCTGGAGGAGGGCACGGCTTGCTTGTGGTCGTCGTTCAGCCAACTCACTTCAGCAGGGTCTCCTGGCAGCAGGAAGACCTTGCTCAGCACCCTGGATGTGCAGGATCATCCCTTGGGAGCTGCACGGCGTACGCAGCACTGTCACCCACCTGCGTTGGACCCAGCGCTGTGCCGCGGGTCTGTTTTACAGTTTGTTGTCTCAGCATAACACACTAAAAATGGATCCTGCAGCCATGGCAATAAAGGAAGAGCCATTTCCCCCGCTGATTAGTTTAGGCTGTAATTATAGTTATGTTGTTGGTTTAGGATCACTATAAACCAGGCCTTGCTAGAGTACACAAGGAGATAGCAGTAATTTAAACATGACAAAACTAGGCCAGTTCTGTTCATGCCTGAGTACCGCAGTCTCGGCTAGGACACCCCAGTGCTGAGATGGAGAAGCTCTGCTCTGGGCTCTGCTCTCTTCTCCCTGGGGTTTACAGACTCCTGTGTGGTGCCGACCACAGCTGTCTCCACATTTTCTTCCTTCTCCCTTACTCTTCTTGAGCAACAAGTGCATAACATATTTTAGGATTTTTTTTTCTTTGTTTTGGGTGTGTGTGTATTGCTTTGTTTTGACTAAAGTATGCGCATGCTGGACTGTATGTTCATATTAGCAAAAAACAACAACAACAACAAATAAAAGGCAAGTCTGACTCACATTTGTGGATAGAGGTGAGGCTTATGCTCATCTTTAATTCTGGGAGAGCACCGGCCTGCCTCTCAAGAAGCTCCATCTCCTGCTTTAATAAGCACTATGCTGCCAGGGGCCACGTCTATGGAGCACCTCTGGAGATTTGGGTCTAATAAATATCTTTGGAATTAAGAAGATTAACAAAACTGCCTCATAACACAGGGCAGTCAAGTGGTGCTGTTTTTTTAACTTAAAATTAATAGCACAACCTACCAGCTCTTCTCCTCCACTCTGTCGACAAAAGCTGTGAACTTCTGAGGCTGCAAAAAAAGCTGCAAATGCTTCAGCACTGGCATCTCCCTTCCCAGCTAGCTGGCTGCATGAGGCGGGTGCCAACCTAGCAGTCGAGGACTTGACCTGTGCTCCCTTGCCTCTGACCACTGGCTGCCGGACCCCCCCTTCCACAGCTTAATCTGACAGAATCACTGTAATTACTCCTCTGCAATCTATTCAAATGAGAGGCACATCAATCATGTGCAACAAACCCCTTGTTTTACCTTCCCCATTCTCACTTTTCTCCGTGAGTTCCTCGAGGAGCTCAGCAGATTTTATGGCAACAGGTATTCAATGGTGAGCTTTGGGGCTGGATCCAGGTCTTTGACCACTCGGTCACCAACTGGATGCATTCTGCCACACTCTGCAAATCAGCTTGGGCGCCATGGCTCTCCCTGCAAGAAAAGAGCTGTCTATTCCTCCTCCTGGGAGGATGACAGCATGCAAAATTAACATCTATGGTGTCTTTGCCTGGATCTAGCACTTGCAGCACATGAGACCAAAAGCCTTTCGCTTCACGCCTCAACCAGGTCTGAGCAGCCACCCAAGGCCTTTCTGTCTCACATCTCTGATCAACCTCCCTGCTGGAGGATGGAGGGCAAAGCCCTGATTTCCACTGTGCCAATGACAACCCAGAGCCAGCGGCTCAGGGGTGCTGGGTTACCCAGAGCATCCCTTTCTTGGCTCCCCTACTGCTGGCTGCAGTGTCTGGCACAGTTGGAGCCTCTGTTCTGTTTATTTGGTCATTTTGGGGACATGGGGAGGGGGTGAGGGTATGATTTTCAGCAGCTTATGACAGCATAATTAGGTAAATATAAATGAAAGAAAAACACACTCTTGAAGTCCAGGGACTTTCACATATTTTCCCTGTTATTCCATCTCACTGGAAAAACAAAAGCTACTCAGCATGCACATTTATTAGCAATTAGTACCCGGGGCACTTGGGACTCCTGGGGCAAGCTGGGTAAGTAGAGCTTCCCACAGCCTTCTCCCTGGCTTCTGCCAGCCTGGGCTCCCCTCTGCTCCCAGCGCGGCCGGCCTGGGGCAGGACCTGTGTGCACAGCACTGCCCTGGCCCCAGTGTGCCAGCACAAAGCCCCCAGACCTTCCTAGCCCTCAGCCGGAGTGGATTTTGTCAGTTAATCAACAAACGAAGCAATTCCCCTCAGAAAAAGGAAAAGAAAGCAAATAAAAAATACCACATGAACCCACTGCAGAAGGGCAAGGAACAGATCCAGCCCGTGTCCTCACCACGGCACGGCTGTGAGCTCTTCTGTTCTCTGCCCCTCCGGACACCCACTACGTGGCTGCGATCAAATCGTGCCTTTTGCGTGTATGGGAGACAGAAAGCGATTGCTCTGTTCTAGCTCAAGTGATGGTCTTGGATGTATGCTCATGCAAGTTTTAGGAATCATCTTCACCATCGGGATGAGGAGCGTTTGCAGGACGGTGTTTGTCTCTGAGAGAACGCAGGTTTTTTGGGGGGAGAGAGGAGGGGACAGGATTTAGACCTCCCCCTGCAACGCTGGAGCCCGAGCAGGCACCATGGTGGGTGCTGAGAGCAGGCAGTGACAGACTACGCTACTGATTTTATTTTTCATACACTTTATTTTTACCTTCCTGGATCAGAGTTCAAGGTCTTAGTTTCCCCTCATGAAATGAAGTGATTCAGTATAAATAAAATTTATGCACAGGGTCTCTGAGAAACACTCATCTGATAAAGGAAGCACTCAGAACCCTGATCTTGTGTCTTAGCAATAAATTAGGGGGAAAAAAAAGTGTTTTTCAATGACTTTGTTTTAAATCTGCTATGTAATAGTCACAAATGAAGCTGGCTGTGGTGAGAGATCAGAGGCACATTCAAAGTTTTACAGCTTGTCTCTGGAGGGTCATGGCGCAGGTAAAATTGAGCATTAGGAGAGAAGTACTTCTACAGACAGTGAAATGAAAACAGAAAAACATTAAAGCTCAGATCAACTTGTCACCGCATGCAGCTGCAGGAGCACTCTGGTGCTCCGAGGAGCAGGCAGACGCTAAGGGACAGGCTGCCACCAGCTGCGCGGAGCTGCGCCGCAGCCCGGGGTCCAGAGCCGGGCAGGAGAGGACCAGACCTGGGACGGCTGGGCTTCCTGCTCCTGCACCCCGGGTGGCAGCGCCGGGCACCGAGCTGCAGCTCCTGCCCTCCCCAGCGTCAGGGCCTGCCTGTGCTCACCTGGACCCAGACCCCTGACTCTTTGCCAAAGCACAGCCCAAAAGGGCTGGATTTGCCCTGGAGGGTTCACAGTTAAACCAGGCTGATGCTGCAGCTCCCCACCATCCCCTTCCGCAGGAGCCGCGTGGTCCCTGGGACTGCACGGGGACAGGCTGGTCTGACCAAGCTGCTGCCACCACCATCTGAAGCCTTTGAACATGACTGCTGGTTTTCAGACTGAAATTCTAGCTTCCAACCAAGTAAATAATTGTACATGTCACATTTATTTACTGCCTCCAATAATTCTTTGCTGGACCTTTTGGTTTGGACATAAGTGACTTTTTGATATATATTTTCTCACACTGGTGGCACATAATAAAGTAATTGTGTAATTACTCTAGCCATAAATTTGTCACCTTGGTAAGTAATTTTTACGACTTAGGACAAGAAAAGAAAAGTGTGTCTCCTTTTCTGTAGTGATGTGGTTTGTGGTCACAGGCACTTTAAGGGGTGGGTTAGTTTGTGTCATTCTTCTGATTCAGGCACTTAGAATTTGTTTATACTTTGATCAAGTCTTTCCTCAGCTGCCTGCTCAGTGATATTCGAACACTTTGAGCAGCTAACCCCTGCAAACCACAGAAACCCCATCAGGGAAGCGGGCACTGAAGACCAAAGCACAGAGGAGCAAGCAGCCTCTGCCCTCACCTTTTGCACGGAGGAGCCACGGCAGGCAGGAGGCTGGGTGCCTGGCTCTCAGCCCAAGCATACCGCCGTTTTGCTGGTAAAAGAAACATCAAAGTAACAGACCGCTAAAAAACAGCACTGAAAGGGACCCCAGCAGCCTCATCCCCTCATCCCAAGAGAGAACGACCCATTCTCTGCTAGTCCTTACAGATGTTTGTTGCTCTCTCCTTAAAGAGGCGCAAAGATGGGGAAGCCAACTTAGCCCTGGAAAAACAACCTGGAATTTCACTGTCTTCACAGCTAGGAAGATTTCCCTTTCCTCCAGGATTTACAGTTCTCTCTGCCACTCTCCCAGCCCCTCCCAAATACATCACACAGAGCTGTGGCAACATCTTCAGTTCTGAAGAAAATTCCAGCAGTTTGGAGTTTGTTTTTGCAGTGATACCTCCGACTTTCGAAAGTACTGCAAATAGCTTGCTTTTTAAAAAGCAACTTTTCATAGTGACCTTATTTCATTCAGATATTGAAACAAAATACATTTCAAGTGCTGAAGTTACAAATGAAAAGAGAATATTAACATTCATTTTGACAAATCAGATCGGAAATTTCCAGCTGTGCAGCACTGCTTCCTTAGGACTATTTTTGTTTGATCAGTAAATCATATTTTTTTTCTTGCAAAGGTTTTATTTTGGATAAAATGGTGTTTTCCAGGAGGTAAACATTTCATTAGAACTTTCTTAGTCACTTGAAGCCCTGCATCAGCAAGGTTGATTTCAATGTCTTTAATGCTAGGTGCATGTTGGAGTACTCCATGGCATCAGGAGTTTTCAGCTTCTTTCCATCCTCTTTTCCATGTCAACACAACATATCCCTGTAATTCAAGGAAGTATGAATCAGACTCGTTGCACTGCCAATCTGCATTCAAATAGATGGTAGCAGTGAATTTGCCCCGTTCCAAAACTTTTCATTTGAAAGTCCCAAAGTATTTGAGACATGTGAGTTGTGATGCTCCAGGAGGCAGATCTGTTGGCAAAATGGAGTACAGAGCAGGTACGTGACTCTCCCCAGTTTAACACTAGCAGCCAGTGGCAGGGCTGGATCCGTACCCAGGAACCACTGCACTTCAAGCAGAAGCTTTCAGATCTTTTCAACTTTCAGTTTTCCCTGGTGGAAAGCAGGATACTATGGGTGAAAGCTGTATCACATATCTAGATATGCGTTTCTTAGTCACCTTTCAAGGACCTCCAACAAACAGGTCATGACCCCAAAGAGGATCTAATGGCCCACAGGGGCAAAATGCATCCCCAGGGTGGGTTTTGCCATCAATTCCGGATGATTGCTGCAGAAGAGAGAAAATCAGATAAGAAAAGTCTTTCCTTGTCCACCAGCACAAATTCCCTGCCACAGCAGGAAAGGCGGTAATTGTCATTGCACTGCTCCTGCAAGCAGCTCAGACAGCTATCCCTTGAAAGACAGGTTCACGCATTTTGCCCTGTCATAGTCAGGGGCTTTTCCTGACAAACTAGTTGCTGCTGCTACTCAAGAAGCATGTTTTATTCATGCCAAAGAGAGTTCTTTTGGCCGCATCAACATCAAGAAAATGCAGCACAGAGTGGGCCAGTTGGGTTCATCCCAGGAAATCATTCATCTCCCTTAGGGAAGTGCTGTGCAATGCCCTTAAGCCCTCACCAATATTTAATGGTGCGAGCCTGATGCTTAAGCACCATCCCCATGCTGAAGCTGCCTTGCTTCTGCATTGCTTTAAGGAAACAATCTCTAGCGTTTGCAAAGGCTGAGGGGAAGGATTTGTTTAATGCAGCCCCAAGCCCCTGCCCTAATGGGTTGTTAATCCATACCCAGTGCATCAGATTTGCCAACTGACTCCCAGGGGTCCCCAACATGCCTCCATCCTCGAGACGTTTGCTGGCAGCTTGTGGTTTCCTGGGATCCCCTAGGGAAATGGAACAGTGACTGTAATAATAACCCCCACGCAGCCCCCTCCCTTCTGACCCAAAAGCAGTTGGCAGCCAAAGCGATATGCACATTACTGGATTTATATGAAGTGCTGCTGAGCAAGAAAGATTTGAGGGGGTTTAACAGCTAGATGGGACCGAGAGATGATCTCAGTGCATCGGCTTGTGCTTCGAAGAAGGGTGAGAGCTTTAAAGTAACAGAACAGGAGAAGCCTGCAGAGAGGGAAGGTGCCTCCTCCTGTCCACCTAGTGACAGCCAGTGCATCCAAGGCAGTGTCAGGAGCTGCCAGCTCTGCAACATGCAGAGGGACCAGGACTGCATGAGGCAGTCGAATGTGCACTACCCAGAAGCAACCTTAGATGACGAGACTGCTGGTAAATGATGCAACCTGAAATGAGGCTTATTCCCAGGGTCTGCCTGGCGTGGGGGCAGAGAGAGAAACTTGGCTGTTTTCTCATGTAGGCTCCCATCACTCTATGGTCTTGCAAAAAGCAAAGGCCTTCTGAAAATGGAAGAGGGTTTTATCTAGCCATCAGGCTTGTAAACGATTGAGCCTGGAAAGACAACTTGCTGCTTGAGTTTACTATCTCCTTGGCTGGCATTTAGACAGGACGCTATGGGTTAATTTGCCCTGCAATTGCAGGGTGAATTTCTGTGCATCTGCAAGCTCTGATAACACTGGCCAGAGACAGGCTTCACCCACAGGGATGGTGTGCTTTGCCTGCACACAGACCACCTTGATGCCGACCAGGAGCACCTCCTGCTAGCAGCCGATACACAGCTCTGGCAAGCTAAACCAGAGCTGATACACAGCCTAAAGCTCACGGCAATACCCTGTTGCTCTGGCAGTCCAGCTGACGTGTGCTGTGCTGTGCCTCCCTCCCTGCTTCCTCAGTTCGGGCTTTTCTTCCCAGGCTTCAGCTGTGCCAGCCTGTTTCTGTCCAGATCCACAGCAGCCTTCACACCATATCGTGGGCCTTCGTGGGTGAAGTCTATCAGTCTCGTGGAACTGGAGCAATATTCAGGGCATCTCAGCAAAGCAAACTAGCACCTACTAGAAAGGAAGTTAAGAGCACCCACTAAGCCCCCAACCAAGTGATGGAGACTTAAATCATGTTCATCAGGGGTGAGGAGCTGTGGGATTAACCCCTTTGCTTGCTCCTCACCCCCTTCAGACAGAAAAGCTTTTAATAGGTCAGCAGATAAAAAAGCAGCAGTGAAAACATTCGCTTATCTCCCCTGCCATGCCTGGGCTCTGTAATACAACTGATTCCCGCGATGTGCAGACCTACTCAGACAAGTTTATCTTCATTCGAGGAATAGTCATACAGCGAGATTGCAATGTAATTACCTTCTCACAAACCCTAACTGGAAATCTTCACATCCAGTCATTAGCTTTAAGACAGGCAGACAGGCAATTATATCTGAATAAATGACTGAGAAATGAATCCGGGAGACTCTCAGCCCCCATTCAACCTCCAGTTCACAATTGTAGGTGCAGCAGCAAGCTGCCTGTCAGGCCTACCTGCATTCAGCAGGATCTTTTGCTTGCTCTACACCACTGGTACTGGCTGTGCTAAGATCCCTCAGGTGACCCGAGACCTCCCTCCCTGTGACCCTGGTGTGGGCAAGCTAACTGCCCACCTCCTCCATGGGCTGGGATGGACCTGGGGGACCCTGGCAAGACCCAGCCTGAGGCTCCCACACCTCCCCAGTATTTCACTCTTGGCTGAACTCCTCCTTCACCTCTTCCCTTCCTCTGTTTTCTCAGTAGGTTTATAAGCCTCCATGCTGAATGTGTGAAGTCTCCTAAACAGGTGAGCAATAAAACGTACGAGACCTCATTGCAGGGAGGCAGCGGCACTGCAGTGGTCGGAGCATGCAGGCAGCATGCCAGGATACTTGGGGTCAGTGCCTGGCTCTGCCATAAACCCACTCAGTGGTCTTGGGAAAGGGGCAGAGGGGAGCAGGCTTTCCACAGGAGCAGAGCTTCCCTCCATGCAGTGCTTCAGAGGGGGTCAGCTTTTCTGAAGGGTCTAGTGGCCACTAGCACCCACAGAGGCACAGAAAGCCCCACGGACAGTCAGGGATCACTCTCCTTCCACTGAGGTCATCTACCTCACCCCCTGTAGAACTGGAGTAACATGGCTGGCTGGCTTCCAAGCCTTTCCCAGCGAGGGTGGGTGAGTTGCACTGAGTATATTTCCCAGCCATGCTCTTTGTGAAAGCTATTTTAAAAAGCCAAATGCAACACTCCCCGCCATGGACCCCAGAGGGTCACATCCTCTTAAGGGTGTGCATTTAATTGTGGGCGCCAGCATCACCGTTTACCTACAGAAGAAAGGACAGGTGCATAATGGCATTGCCAACCACCTCTCAGTATGATATTGATTCAGGGGGTGCTGTCTGGTATGTACCAGGTCTTCATCCTTGCTCCCCTCCCTCCGTTTTATCATGAAGATAGATATTGTACCTTGTGTGATTATTTACTTAACGAAACACAGGTATTTGCAGCCCAGAGGGTATTCCCCACTGGGAGGCTGGAATAACAGTTTTGCACTGCACAGCACATCAGGCTTTGGGAGTACTGACAGCATCCTTTACAGGCGGAGATGGTGGTGTTGGGGAGGAGGAGGAGCCGAAGCAGCTGAAGAGGTTGTTTGATTGTTTCCTGGTTGTGAAAAGAGTCAGCTGGTTATAGGGAGAGGAGAGGAGGAGGGAGAAAGCAGGGAAGGTGGCGGGGGAAGGGGCGGGTGGCCTGCTGACGATGGGAACTGGAACGACACTTCTGGCACCAGCTTTATACATATGGAAGCCTGGATTCCTGGCGAGCCACGGCTCGTGGGTGGCCAGGTCTCCCTTATCTCCCGGGGGAGGGTGCTTCCTGGATGCACTGCCTCCTTCCACCCCCAAATAAAACAGCTACAACTCTCCCTTTGTCTTCTGCAGAGGCCTCAAATTAACGTCTTGTTATGATGCACAGGGGAAGGAGCCTCGCCACATGCTCTCCTTCTCCATGCTCCAGAAAAGCAAGTTCACGTGGCGGTGGAAAACCTCAGCTAGGCCTGTGGAGCTGCGGCCAGAGCTCTGCTCTGCCGTGGGTGACATGGCCAGGACCCTTCCCTCTGCTCTTCCATGGGCAGAAAGCCCCTTCCTGGCCCTGGCAGCGGCTGAGCCAGAGCAGCAGGCACTCCCTCTCCCAAACCGCAGGGAGATCAAAACCAGATGATGACGGTACATGCCCTCCATGTGCAGTCCCTGCGCCAGGCCTGGGGAACCACTCTCACCACACAGGATGAGCACCCCAGACTCCCAGCTGACCTCGCTCAAAATTAACCTCACAATAATAACAGAAACAACAACAAAACAACAAAAAACAGAATATGGGTCTTTGGGACAAAAGAGATGGGGAGCAGCAGGAAGTGAGTCGTCCGCACCTCTCCGCAAAGAGCCTCCTGCCCAAACGCTGCCGGTCCTCGCCCACAGCCCGAACAAAGCCCCGCTGAGGGCAGGGGCATGCAGCAGGCCCCCGCCAGAGGCTCTGGGTGCCAGGGTGCCCGACCAGCTGGCTGGCCCGGGCTGGGAGGGCACGGCCTTGTCCCCCAGCAGGAGGGTGGCCGCGAGCAGGCGGGTGCTCCTGGGGGCTGAGGGGTGCGTGCAGGGCCGGCTGCAGCCCCGTGGCGTGATCTGGTCCGGCCCGGTCTGGCTCCACGGAGCCCAGCCCAGAGACCCTCCGTCGCCTCACAGCTGGAGGCCCTTGGGCTGTCATGTGGCTGCGTGCTGCCCCCTGCTCGGCTGGCGCAGTCGCGGTCGGTATAAGCCTGCATCCCCTCACCAGGCGCCATCTCGCTGAGGGGTGGGAGGGTTGTGGGAGGGGGAGCTGATAAGCAGACTTAGGGGTTTTTTAGCATGCTTAGTTTTTCTTTTCTTTTTCTGGACCACACAGGCCTTCCCTGAGGCATCATTCCTTGCGAAATTAGACCACTGCGAGATTTATTGGCTGAGGGGAGAGCTGGAGTTCAGTCCTCTGTCAGCAGGTTCATACGCAGTAATTCCAGGGGCCTAGGCCACTGGTCCCCTCTCCGGTCCCCTCTGCTTGAGGGGAGGGTGGGCAGGCTCAGGGCCAGCCGTCCTGCATGGTTTGTCTGGCTGGCTTGTGGTCGCCCCCACAGGCAGGTTCTGGGGACGACCGTGCATGCTCGGGTATGGCCAAAGAGATGGAAACCAGATGGGAGGTGACGAGAGGAGAGAGCATGGGCAGGGTTGTTTTTAAGGAAGGATATCCCTGCAGATTTGAGAGCAACTTGAGCCATCTGGAGGTGCTGTACCAGCCAGCAGCCTCCTGCCTCTGAAAGGGCAATTAAAAATTCCTCATGGACAAAAGCTCTGTTTCCTCATCTTCTGAATGTGGGAAGGGACTTAATGGCCTTGCTGCTGGTAGTGCTTATTCTCTTGAGTGCTGCTAAATTACTGGCATGAAGATCCTTGACAGAGCCTGTGGTTCGTGTTGGATGTGGCAGCTACCACAGCGCGGTCCTTCAGCGTGGCCCCTCCTGGCCTCTGCAGCAGTGGCCCATGGGGCTGTGCTGGGGAGTGGCAGAAGGTCTGCCAGGATCTGGCAAAGCCTCTGGGTTTGGCATGGAAGGAGCAATGGAGAATAGCCCACACGGAGAGCACAGTGTTTTATATTGTGAAAGGAAGGCCTTGCCATATGACCGGAGACAAGCCTCTAGAAGAGAAGTTCATCCTGACAGGCAGACAGTGTCAGGCTGTGGAAAGCAGGGGGCTGTGGGCTGCACGGTAGAGCCTAACCACCCAGAGGGAAGAGTCAGGTAATGGCTACAAGCTCAGTCTGATTTTCCTCAGCTTGGCAGTGGTTGGTGTTGCTGTCAAGGCTCTTCAGAGTGGAAAGAGAGTGTGGCATCACACTGCAGCACAGCCATCAACAGCATCCTGCTATCCTGAGCCTCACTCAGCTAATTCTCATCCCTTCTGTTCCCCTCAGCACAGTGCTTCTGGGCTTGTAGGGCAGCCACAGCCAGAGGGATGCATCTGCAGACCCCTCTGTGTCTGGATGCAGAAAAGTGCTGATAATCCCACTCTCTCCTCTTGCCACCAGGAACCAATAGCTTCACAGAGCAGGCAAGCACACCTGCTAGCTTTCTGGCCACTAAGCTGTGAGTGCGAGAAGGTCTGTCTAGACATGAAATGCTCCCATTTGTAGGCCATCCTCCAGAACTGGCTCAGAAAGTGAGCTGGTCTCCTGCTGCTCCTCTGCAGGAGCCTGAGCAGGAGGAAGTAGAAGATGGCTCTGTTCCCTGCGGCCTCCTTTGGCACAGGTAGCTCTCAGCTCAGCTCAGAATTGATTTCAGCATGCTGCTGACTGACAGCTCCTTGCTGGTCTGGCCAGAGAATGTGCGGGCTGGCTCATTAGAGAGCCACCCTCCTCTCCTAATTCATTAGCGTTGTGTCTAGCCCCTTGCTTTCCATGCACCATGATGCACTGCTGCGTTCCAGCATGCTCCAACTGCAGGCATCCTAAACATGTCTTCTGTACTCTTGGGCAACTGAGAAATATGTAAATGTCTGTCTATTTGCAATGAAATAATGTTTCAAGACATTGAGGTCATTATGTATTAACCTGGCAATGACACTATGTAATCTTCCCAAGAGGCTAGAATCAAAGAGAAAAGGTACCAAGCCCGTTCCCAGGAGTGTGTCCTGCATTTGTGGTTTTGTAATCAGAAGAATATAACCAGTGTTTGTACTTTGCTAGGTTTGGAGAGGGCCTTTCTTAGTCATTTATTTATTTAGAGGTTAATGCATTAGCTGTAAGGAACCTGCCAGCAAGGGCACAACAGGAGCTCTTTTCCTGTCCATGATGGCTAACCTGTCAAAAAAACGGTGGCTCAGGTTAGCACCCAGAAGTGTAGTTTGGTGCTTCTTTTCTGCTTACTTGAACATCTTCCACTGGATGAACAGGTTGGAAAAGCCTAGTGAGTGCTCTTATTTCTGTATGCCCACTTCTGGACAGAATGGTGAAATACAGATGTGGTCCTCATCATTTGAAGTCACTCTCACCTTTGCCCTTGCCAAAGGGTGGATGAGGATTTGGTGATTTCAAGTTTATTTATTCCATACTTACTTATCTGTGGGCCACAATGCTGGCTCTCCGTTGGCTACGACAGCAATTTTTGTTCAGTTTTGTCAGGATTTGGTTTGACATCTTTTTTCCAATTCAATATTTTTAGTATGTTATCTAGGTCCAAACTTAAGTACAAAGTGTTTTGACTGTCCTAAGTCCCAGAGTTATCTAGAATGCTTTGAATACAACCATTGACCTCTTCAATAAAAGTAACAGCTTGACTCTAGCAATTTTTAGGAATTGCTTGTTAACTGTTTCTTGATATGGCAATTTTGTGGTGATGCTGCCATTGCCAGTGGGGACAGGGGAGGACAGGTCTTAGGGTTTAGTCACAAAATCAGTACATAAACAGCTGTCACGTGGTTAGATGTTTCCATCCACTGCTGAGCTGAGACTATAGCTTGTGTGAATGCTCTGCATCAGCTTCACTACAAAGTCAGCAAGGTCTCTGTCACCCTTTTTGGGGATCTGAATGAGCACAGTGGCTAGGGGTTCCCCCGAGAGGCCAACAACTAGAGTAGATAACTTCTGTAAGAGTAGATAACCTTTACAGTGCTTCCACCAGAAACATGTCTGTTTGTGTCTTGACAGGCAGGACACGAGGGATGCTGGGTGCAAACTGGCCCTATAATTTGTGAACTGGACAGTATGGGTGTCTGGTTCACATTATACTTAACAGTAATATCAATTGTGGTTGAAGGAAGAGAAACAATGAACAACTGATAAAAAAAGAATTGTATATCCCGATCTGGGAAGCACCAGGTCAGGGGTCACAGTCCTGCTGCACAGGCTAAGGCCCCCTCTCCTCCATCCCCAGGCTGCCACTGCTGTAACTCCTACTGTCCCTGCATTTTGGTTTTCTTTCACCAGAAGCTGTCGAGGCACCAAATTTTTGTACAGGAGTTGTTTACGGAGGGCCTTCAAGTCATAACATATCTAACCTGAACTACTACCATATGCAAGACAGAAAGCAAGCTGTCTTTCCTCTGTTCCCTTACATATAATATAGTAAATAAAAGCTTGGAAATTACTGTAGAGATAAGACAGGCTTTCAGCATGACTCTGCCTGTGTCTGCAAATTCATGCTAAATTAGCCATCTCCTAAAGGAGACCCTACCAATATTAAATGGATGTAAGACACGATCTTTGTCAGCTCTTCTGATGCCCTTTGTTAGCCATTTTCTGTGAGCTTGTGCCTGCTTTTAAGGCACTAATAGAAATGATTCTGATCCCATCCTCTGCATAAATACCAAGAGGATTCCTCTGGCTAATGTGATTACAGGGGAGACCAAACAGGGAGATGGACTCTGGGAGACAAAGCTCTTGGTTAAACAACATAGATGTCTCAAATATTTGCCAACACTTGTGAACACAAATATTTATGCCAGCAGCAAGAGCCAAGGCATATTTTTACTTCAAGATGTATTAAATGTTTCCTTGAGTGTGCAGAATTCGGAAAGAGCTCTTATATCACTCGCCGGGTCATTTTCCAGGCCACTGAATGCACTCACTTATTTGGCAAATCTTGCTGTTAACAG
This sequence comes from Chauna torquata, assembly GCA_013399475.1. Lineage (NCBI taxonomy): Eukaryota > Metazoa > Chordata > Aves > Anseriformes > Anhimidae > Chauna > Chauna torquata. The sequence continues at coordinate 136,014 of VXAL01000836.1, read as the reverse complement.
TTTTTTCTCATCCGATTTTACTGACTTTCCTGCTTTCCCTGAGCATCTTATGCAGGAAGGGAGGATGAACACTATTATTATTATTATTATTGTTGTTGTTGTTGTTGTTGTTATTTTTCTCCAGCAAGCAAAACAGTGTATCAGATTGCAAAATCTCACTGCCAAAGTTGATCATTTGTGACCCTCCATATTCCCTGTGACCTGCTTTTTCTTGTTGCAGGAGAGGAGGGCTGTGAGTAAGGTTACCAGTCCAAGGCAAGGCAGAGACCTCATGAAAGAGCTGAGCCTGATGAGTCTGCCTGAGCTACAGCCCAGCCCTTGGCATGTCCCAGAGACCCTGGATGAAGAGTGAGACACCAGAGCTTGGGAGGTGGCAATGCTCAGAACGTAAAAACAGAGGTGTCTGCTTTTCAGAGGAACAGCCAGTCTGTAATTGTGGCCCCATGACAAAGGGCACCTTTTTTTGGAGGTGTGACTTTACAAGTGAAGAACCACCACCAGTGCTACTGCTGTTATTATCCTTGCTTCTAGCCTCCTTCGTGGTCCAAGGAATGCCTCTGATGCTAGGACACTGCAGGAGAGAGCTCTGATCTTTCTCAGACAGCTGTGTTCCCCTTATAAAACAGTATATTGTGCTAATAATAAACGTGAGGCTTATTTGCAGTCTCGCACACTGGCAGATTGAAAAAGGGAAACGGCAAGCAGTTCCCTCACAGAGAATCATGGGGGATTAATAGGCAGCAATAAAACTTCAGTCAGTCCATTCCCCAGATCAAAGGGGATTACACGAGGCACTGGTCAGTCAAACTTCAGTCGAGTAACAAGGATGTTCATTTCAGGTGAACGTTGCAGGCGCATCAGAACAGAAACTAAGAGGCAAATTAAGTCTTGATGTGGCGCAATGCCATGGATGAGTATACAAGGGGGAATGTTGTGAATGAATGAAAATCATAATCCTTTTCCAAGCTGTTTTGCTTGTATGAACTTAATAAAAACTAGACAGATGCGTTTTGTGTGGGTAATAGAGGGCAGATGAGATTGTCCTTCCTCTGAAAAGGTGAAGCAAATCAAAACGGTGGCTCCTAAGCCCAGAGACAAAGTGGTTCATCCCACCAGCCAGGGAGCAGCAGATATTCTGGGTCTGACACCAATGGACCCAGAAGTTCTCTGCAGAGGAGTATCTTAACGTACCAGCAGTGGGAAAAGTCCTGTGTGAAATTGAGTGGAAATGTGGGAAGCACTGGTAGGAGCACCACATTCCTCAGAAAGCTAGTAAAGCAGAAACCAGCAGGGGCTGAGTGCTTTTGCTTTTACTGCAGGCATTTCACACTGCTCTGCTAAAAGCCCAACGGCACTACTGTCGTGGGCAGTCAGGGCAGGGACTGAGGGGTGGCAGGAGACACCAAAGGATGTTTGGCAGGGACATAGCAAAGTCAATTGCATGGCCAAAAAAATGGGAAGGGGCTGTTCTGGCCGAGAGAAAGGTGAGCAGAAATCTGTGGATGCTGAGGATGAGAAGTGGAAAGGGTGTGGTGAGGCCTGGGGCCAAAAAGTGTTAGTAGGGACAGATGGAGGAAGCTTACCTAACATCTTCCCACTCTGGCTGTCTCCGTCTGGCACTATCAGCCCTTTGCTTAACAACATAATTCATATTGGCACTCAGATTCACACCCACATATCTACAGGGGAAAGCAGAGCCCTGACCTGTACTTCCAGTGTGGTTCATCATGTGAGTTGTTTCTGTACCTCAAAGAAGAACTGGAACAAGGTACTCCCTCAGTGTCATGCATTTCCACACTATGCACTTAATTAACCCTTTTTGTGCATGACTGAGAACCAAGATATAAATAGAGCAGTGAACAGAAGATACTAGGGGAAGTCAGTGGAACATCTCTATGGTCTACTGCCTGGGAAAGGCGAGGGAGGAACAGACACACGGCGCTAGTTTTTGGGCTGTGAAGCTCTCTGGTACCGCACCACCCACAACTAAGTCAGGGTTGTGACAGCCAATGTCCCTTCTCAGACACTTAGGTATTTCAGAAGTTGCTTCCCTTGCTCCCAGGAGTGTTTGAATGCATTCTTAGTGTGTTTATCATCTTCATACTGTTTTGTGGTTAAAACCAAGCAATGTTTCCTGGAGAGCGGCCCTTTCCCAACCTTGGAGACGGAAATGTGGGTCCCTATATTATGTTCCTTCCTGCATCTGGCAACAAAAAATGGAGATGTTAGGAGGAAACAATACAGAGAAACATTTCACGTCAGTGAGACACAAAGTATTTTTGGCAGCATGGTGTGGGAATTTGGCATAGACTGTTGCTCATAAGCTCTGGACTCCCTTGTCTACAGCAACAAGTGGCACCTACATCTATTATGTCTGCAGTGTTCGTGAGTCCTGAAAGGAAGGTCTCATAAGAGACTGATAAAGGAACTAATGGTGTTCCAAGATATTTTCATTAAGGAAGAGTCCTTCTGAGTCCCTAAAAATGGTTAACTCCAGGAGATGTGGATGTTGTCCATGGTTTTGTTGGCATAGCACTCGTTTCTTGTGCTTCCTGGAAAGATGTGGCTATTTCACACCCAAAACGGACTTCAGCAAAACATGTGCTATTCCAGTTTGTTGAAGTGTCTGAGGAGACAGCCCTTACTGTGGCTATTGCTGCATTTAGAGATTCCTTTGCATCAGTGTGGAGCAGCTTCTTGCAGCATCCTCTGGGGACCGTGATTTCAAATGAAAACAACAGCCAAAGAGAGCCAGAGCTCCATCCTTGCACCAGAACTGCAAGGTCTGTAAATTAACATCTCTATTGTTTTCTCCTTGATTTTGGAACTAAAACTGAAGCATATAGACCATACTCCTTCCCTTGCCCAGAGGGGTGATAAAGAAAAGATTATTCCCGCCAAAAACATCAGTCCTTGATGGTTTCTATTTAACTTAGGAAAAGGGAATAAACCAAATATCCATTTATTTCCCTGTCTCCAGTTCAAGATACACCTTCAAATCTGAAAACTTGGAAATTTCTGGCAGGGTTTCTTTTTGCTGGAAAAACAAACAAAAAATGTTGTTTTCTGGCCAAAAAGCCCAAGCTGTTCGTTTCTTCCCTCTCTGTTTTTTCCTTTCCTTTCCTTTCCTTTTTTTTTTTTTTTTTTTTTTTTTTGTTCCAGGGCTGTTTCTGAGCAGCTCAGCGAGGAGGACACGCTGTATAAACATGGTACCAGCGGGGTGTTTGGAATGCTTCTCACTCTGGACCTCTTCCCCATGGAGGAGGAGGCTGGAGGGTGGGGGAGGCTGGGTCATGGAGCAGAGGGCAGAGAGAAGACGGCTTCTCTTTTCTGCTTGCGTGTCCAAATCTTCCCAGCTGAAGAGAGGAACTGGTATGTGCTGGTCCTTTTATTTAGCGTTCTCATCTCTGTTTCCCCTTTCATCCCCATGTGTCAAACAGCTTGTAGACTTTATTTCAGGGGGCCAAGGAATTTGAACTACAGGCCTAAATACCTCAAGCATCGTTTGATATACAGTCTTGAAGCAAAGTTCAGTCATGTCTAGAGCCAGCACCCTGGTGCTGGTAGCTCAGAGGAGAGCCTGGGGCACAAGGCGGTCTGCAACAATTTCTAGACAAATAAGTAAGTTATAAAGAATGGAGAGTCTTACTTGGGGAATGCAGGCACTATTTCAGTCTGAACTCATGCAGAGCTTCTTGGTTTCTAGGGTATGTTTGGCCAGGGAAGGAGAAGTTGTCTAGGGACTGAGCTATGAGAGTCTGAGAGGGAGTACCTGCGGTTGGCCCTGCTCTGGAGAGTGAGGGGGAGTCATGCCAAATGGCAACACAGTCCCTGGAGTCTGGCTGGCAAGCCATGCCTCCCCACCTGGGTCCTTCTGCCAACTCAAATCAGTAACCGAGCTATGGGAGTTCTGGCAGTGTCATTCGGCTGGGAACTTTTAGGTAGTTCACACAGAAGCTGAGCATCACATCACTCTGCAAGGGATGTCCTTTACTAACAGAGAAGTCAAGGCACAGCGAATGGTGGGCCTTGTCTATGGCAGAGGGCACAGAAGCCAGGAGTACTGCTTCCTCTTCCCCACTCCAGCCGTCACTTTCACTGTCAGTGTAGTTACGGTTCTGGCACATCATTTTGACCATTCCTGTGAAAACTTGGCCTTGCAAAATATGGAAGTAAAGCATGAATGTGCCACTACATATCTCAGACATGTTTGCTTCTGCTTAGAGCAGCAACTTCAGTCTTCTTCGTGAACTTCAGCATAGCAAATTGCTTTGTTGATGGCTAAACATGGAGTGTAGCATGCTGGGAAATGCAGTTTCCATGGGCCGGGTCTTGGTACTGTAGAGGACATGGCTATTTTATGCTTTGTTCCACACAAATCTAGTTCCTCCCTTGGTTTCCCAGTAGGTGGCTTCTCACAGGGAATACTGGTCCCAATGAAAGCCCATTGAAGTCAATGGGAGTCTTTCTGTTGACGTCAATAAGTTTGGACCAAGTCCCATGCATACGGCCCTCCTGCTGAAGAGAAATGAGCAGCAAATCTTCTATGTCTGCATGAGGTATTCTGTTGCATCATTCATTGTCTATAACCACAATTCAGCTGTTTTTTTATTGCAAAACTGACAACTGGAAGCATTTAAAAGGGAGGGAGGAGAAAGGGTTGACCATGCCCTCTCTGCCCATTGACATGGCTGTTACCATGACACAACATGATCACAGGGAGGTCTTCTGGTCAATGCCCTTAGCAGAGCTGAGCTCCTCCTTTTCAGAAGACCCTCTGTTTTCCCCAAGGTTCAAAGGTGACAGTCCATCTGAGGAGAAGCAAAACACCCAGTGTTTTCACCCTCGAGTCGGGAGGCATTGTTAGGGACTGAGAGGACCATGTGATACAGTTGTGGCAACTCCAAATGTTCCCTCTCAGAATAAAACTCATTGCTTCTGCAGAGTCGGCACAAAACGGTCAACTGTTATAGTGCGAATTTTTGGTACCTTCCAAGAGCTCAGGGATTGGCAGCCTTTTGGGTATGACATACCAGGTGGTGTCAGCCTTTCCCAAATTAACAAGCTCTTGAGAACCAGTCTTTGAAGAAGGCAAGATGCTGCCCATCAGCTGATCAGTGAGACTGCTCTGTGTGCCTGGCTGTGGCTTCAGGATCCTGCTGGGTTTAAAAGTCATTGAAACCAGAGGGCTGCTGCGTTCTGAGGGGACCTTCCCTCTCGAGTCGTGACTCCTGGCTGCCTGCCCTGCCTCTGCTCTGCTGGATGCTGTTCCCCCTGCACTCACGTGCCATCCTCAACACCCGTTGGTGGCTGGCTTCTGCTGAAAAGCACTGAAATCCTTCCACAGCAAATAGAGCAAAAAGGCAGAGACCATGCTTCAGAGAAGGGTCTCGTAGCTGGATGAGAGCAAACCCTCTGCCAACAGAGGAGCTGTCTGCAGGCAGTCAGGAGTTGGTCCAGGTCTGATGACAGCAAGAGTGGGGTGCTAAAAATGTGACCCAGCAGTGCTTCCACTCAGCATATCTCTTTTGAACCACCAAATGAATTTTTTTTTGTTGTAACGTTCTTCATTGCAGGAGTGGGACACCTTTCACCCTGAGTTGACTAATGGATTGAATAGGTGAATGCCCCTTTGAATCATCAGCAATGGCCATGAAAAGGCAGAGGCCAGCTGCTCTAGCCCTGGCATGCCAAGTGTTATCCAATAAGGCATTATTACACTCCTGCTTTGCTCCACTCTCAACACTTGCTTTTCTTCTTTGAACCAAGTGCTACCTTGTGGCCATCAGTGGATTTTAAGTTAACCCTGCCATCACCTGAAAGGCAAAACCCAACATGGAATAAATATGAGTTCAGTTGGCGTATGAGGCAAATACAGAAGGTCGTGTAAGAATCTGGAGAAAATGTCTTTTAAATACATACATACATATGATATATATACACATATGTATGTATACATGTGCCTATGCAGACAGATACAGTGAGTGGGTACATATGCATGTGTGAGTACAGACGAAGGGAGGGGGTACTTTGTACAAAAGGCAAAGGTGTAGAATTTGAGGGTTGCCATGGATACAGGTCAGATGCCTTTGTTCTCGCATTGTGGTGTAGCTTAGGGAGATGAGAGACGCGCCAGCTTCAGAGAAAGATGAGGGAAGAATTAAAAAAAAATTTTTTTTTGATACATGAAGGAAAATATCTGTACATTTTTATCAAAGTTTGAAATAAAAGGCAGTAAATGAAGGCAATCTACAGATGCATATGCGAATGAACTCAGAGTCTGGGAAACGACTCAGTTGAGTAGCATCAAGGGAAATATCATCATGGTATTGTCATGGTCACAGACAGCCCCTCTGTGGAGCCACAAAGCCACTTGTCTGCAGTAACTGCGCTGGTACGGAGTCTAATGTCTTCGTGCACTGTCTGTGTGCACAAGTGTGCATCCACACATGCGCACATGCGTGTGTGAGCATCTAGTGTGCTTCATTCTTTGTCTTTCCCTTTTAAAGTCCCCTCACTGGCTTTCTGTAGTCCCAGACTATTTGATTTGGTGCTGAGGAGGAGGTTTCAAACCAGGATCCATATGGGGCCTGTCAGTTGCGACTGGATTCATTTTAAAGTCCTTGTTAAGTCCAACAAAAAGCCAAAGATTAGAGCTGATATGTTGGCTTTTATCCAAATACTGATCCTTGAAAGGCTGCCTTGAGACCGCCAGGCGACTCTCTCATTCCCCTTTTTCTTCTTGCTCTTCTTCTTCCTTTCTAATTGCTTCCCAAATTTGGGTTTATTACCATGGTTTTGAAGCCAGGTAATCAGAACCATGTATGTTTTTCTCTCCCCCATCTCTTTCTGGTACCAATCATATCATGCCTCTTTGTTGGTTCAGAAAGTCCATTTTAGTATCTTGACCACCAACGTCAAAGCCTTGGCAAGGCTGCAGCCCTTTGGGATATCTCTTTAAAACCCGCTGTTAGCTAGCAGATACATTACTGGCAGCCAAACAGCCATGTCTGAAAGAAAAGCAACACGGTTCTTGTCTGTTAGCTGGGAATGTTATTTCCTGCTCTCCAAAGCCAGGGCTGCAGCCTCTTCTTCCTTTGTCCCTGAGGCTCATTGTTCAGGGTTTGTTTTCATCATGGCCAGGGTGCCGCAACAGATGAAAGGTGTCTCTGTGAGTGAAAGGTCTGGCACTGGTCATTCGGCTCCACCTGGAAAATGGAAATCTCCGTCTTCACAGACATTAACACTAAGGTCACACCTGTGTGATCAGTACAAGGACAATAGGAGCTGTCATGGTCAATTCCTATTGTCTCTTGTGGTCCAGCTGCACTCCACCACTGGAGATCTCTCTTCCAACCTTAGCTCCTCCCAGGTTTTCACATCCCAGCACTGAGCTTGTCTCTTTGAGAGCAGATAGCTCCTGACAGTCTGGATTGTGAGGGAAGCAGCAGACTGCCAGAAAGAGACCAGAGCTCTATTAAGAACTGCATCTAATCAAACAAGGAGAGAGGAAATGGGTATTAGGAGGGGGAATGGATATTGGTGATACTTTGTGCCAAAGCCAGAAAACTGAGCAGAAGGGGAAGTAGGCGGGAGTGGGGCCATGTAAGTCCACCAGCCCAAACCTAAGCTCTCACAGTGAGGACACCCAAGCAGACACTCCTGCTGTGTTCCTAAGTTGTGCCTAATCTGGAAGACCCTCTGTAAAGCCTGTATCATCCTTGCTAGTCACTCTGTCTCATGAATGGACTCCTGGAACTCTGGAGGAAGGTGCTTAAGCTACCAGAGGCATGAGGAGGGCAAAGGAAAAGGCACCTGGAAAACGTGCCTGGAGGGCTTTGGAGCTATTGGAGCGTATCTCAAAACTAGAAGCAGAGGGGGACTGAGGAAGTGTTAGAGACATTGCACAAGAAAGAGAGCACCGCACATTAACCTGCTCCAGAAGGCGTAAAAGCATGTGCCTTGATGGCCTGATCCTGTCCCACAAGGGGAGGCCCAGCCAGGCCAGCCCTGCAAATAGCTCCCCACGCCTGCATGGGAAAAGCCATCCGCGTTGCACCAGGGCAGCCGGTGCCTGAGGGCTTCGTTGGAAGTATTTTGAACCGCATCTGCCGCAGGGCCTGTGTGCAACAGGGGGCATTAAAAAGCCATCATATATTGTATTGTCCATACATTAATTTAAAATATATGCAGCCACATATAAAATATTACCTAACACGTAATATTCGTGCAGTTTAAATTAGACAGTAGGCCGATATATTTTCAATATGCGCCATGCAATGTAATGCACACCATGAGCAGGCAGCAGATAGATGTGAAATGTGTGTGAGATGCATCTGGACCAGGAACAGCTTGCAAAGCCATTCAGGAAAATATTTAGAGGCGTGGGGGGCGGGAATGGGCTGGTTCTGGCTTTGTTTTTGTGACTGCTTTAACTCCAGGCTTTCTGTCCCGGGAGTCCCAACAGTATGTTTTGGTGACCCCCTACAGGCAGCACAGAAAGGAGCCAGCCCAGCCCACTCTGTGCAGTGCTGTCACCTCACTACTTCAGTGGCTGTTCAGTGCAGAGGGGCAGTAAAGGAACCACCATTTCCATTCACTCTTACCAGCACTGGACTCGCTGATAATCCCTCCATGAAGGCAGGTTTGCGGAATGGCTCCGGGCCATCCTGCAGGAGCTGCCAGCACAGTGTGAGCGCACGCGGGATGTGCATGGGAAGAGGACGTACACATCCCTGCTTGCAGACACAGCAGTGGCTTTATCCTGCAATACACACCCAGCCCCTCTTCTTCTCCCACCTTGCCCACCCTACAAACATCTCCCAGTCCAGCCTGCAGCCCCTTATCTCAACCACCAGTAAAATTCCCCCTGCTCATGTCCTCACTGTCAGTCCGGTCTGGGACTCCCAACCCACTGTCACCCAGGTCACCTCTGCACACCCCCCCAGTGTCCTCTTCCGATCTGGCTCTGACCTGCCTGAAGATTGCCAGATGCACATCCAAGTCCTAGCTGGAAGTGCCATCCCAACAAGATGTTCTGCCCTACAATATATGCAGTATCTGTTGCATTTTCTCACTGGGTTTGCAATTTCTAGGGACTTGCTGTGCCTGAAGCCGTGGCTCTGAGTACCCCAGATCTGACACACGCACCTTGACTTCATTTCCTTCTAATGTCTCCAGAGGGAAAAATCCCCTGTTAACCATGGCCACTGTGTCGGAGGGTACCTCTCCCGTACTTCTGCCGTACGTCTGAAACATTGACTTAAGACAAAACTGGCAGCAGAGGTAGAGGTGGAGCAGACGGGGAAGTCTTGCCAGTCATTTGGTTGGAAGAAGGGTGGTGGGATTTGCACCTCACACCTCGCTCTTCTTGACCCTGTTCCTTTGCCTCCCTTTTCAGTCACTCACCAGACCCCAAGAAGAAAGCCCATTTAACTTTCTGCTCCAGAGCCACCAGAAGAGTTTATGCTGGAAGATGCTCTTATCTCTGGAAAAGTTATCCGCGGCATTTTTCTTTAAAGGTTTTAGTTCATCAATCTGGAAAATGCTGTTGGAAGTGGACATTATCCACAGCACTTTTTGTTTCAACAGAGAGCCAAAGTTTGTTCTTGGGAGAGAGGGGAAATAGAAACTTCCAGTGTTTTGTCTAAAGCCTGTTGAGCCGCTCAGCCCTGCTCATGGCTGGCCCCCGGCATCCTCTTTTCCTTCTTCGGCATAATGGGAGCTCAGAGGCCAGCGCAGAGACACAAATCAGCACTCTGGGAAACCAGCGGGATGTGTGCAAACTGGCTTGGATAAAATCCACCCCAAGCACAGCCCATACCATAACACGACCAAGAACAGCAAGGCTCTGAAGTCTGAGAAATAACATTTCATTTCTCCCCATCCCCCCATTTCTTTTTCCACTCCTGCTCCTGCCGGCACACACCTGGGCTCCAGTTGCCACATCCAAGGACCACAGAAAGCCTTGGTCTCACAGCACCTCTAAACTGAAGACTCTAGCTAAACTGAGGCTGGCTTTTGGATTGGCTGGGTTATTTTAAGCTCCTTTTCTTTTTTTTCTTTTTTTCTTTTTTTTTCCTGGTGGAGCGACTGTGACTTTACCAGGCTGGATCTCCAAAACTGGCTAAGCTTGGCCTAGTGTGGGGAAACATCCATGAGTCCGGAGTAAGCATCTCTCATTCCAAACTCCCCCAGCTCAGAGATTAGGCAGAAATTCAAACAAATGAAGCCAGTTGCTGGAGAGGACAGGAAGCAATTACAGACCACCCTGTAAAGGCAGGACAGCTAGCAGCTTGTGTGGCTGCTGCTGCTGTTTAAACAACAACAACCCCCAGGCCGGGAAGGGCAGGAACATCTTTGAAGAACAATGCTGGAGTGAGGTGCACTGAAGAAGCTGACGAAGGAGGACTAATGCAAAATGCTCCAGCCCAGCGGCTTGTGCGTGGGTCGAGAGGGTCCCGCTGGCAGGAAGAGGACAAACAGGATGGGTTCATGGTCCCAAAGAGAGCTGGGACCCTGGACCTCCTGGTACCAAGCCAGCGAGTGGACCCACGCAGGTCAGGAGGAGGGTGGTCTGCAGGATGCCTTTTCCATCTGCGGGGCCATTCTGCAGCAGCATTTTTTTCCTTTGCCATGGAGCGGGGAGCAGGGAGAGGCATTTTCAAGCTGTTTTCCCCAGGATATCCCAGCTACGCCTGACAGCTGGTTCCCATTGGGCTCCTGACCAAAGGCAGTCTCCAGAAAGGGTGGGAGTGGGCGGGAGAGGGGGAAGGGAACCTAATAACGATGAGGACGAAGAAGAGAAGGATGAAAGGCACTGAAATGTGGAGGGTGGAACTGAAGCAGGAGGACACTCGGTGGGAGGGGCTGGCGGGGCTTTGAAGCTCCTCGCTCTGGGGAGCCTCCTTTAAACCCTACACCATATTGGCACAAGGTCGGGGAGGAGGGTCTGTCTCTCTATTGCCCTCTGAAACATTGCAAGAGGTTGAGCCCCCCACGTAGGATGGCCTGTTTCTGTCCGTTAAGCATTTTAAATGCTTGTCCCATTTCCCATGGCTTCTTGGTCCTCTGCGAGGGCCAGTCCTTGTGTTCCTTGTGGGAAAGGACTGGGGACAGGGGAGTTCCCAAAGATGCTTTCCTGGGAAGTGAAAGGATATGGGGCAGCCTCCTGCCAGTAGGCATTCAAATAGAGAGTATGTGAAAGGAACTGTTTGTGTCCCGAAAAACAGGATCAGATGGCGAGCAGGGTGATCAGCATCAGGGGCTCAGTCTGCCACCTCTCCCAGCACCCAGGCTCTTCCCCACTTGCAGCCTCTCCTCCAAGGCAACTACACAGGCTGGAAGAGGTGGGGCGGCTGCAGTGACAGTGCTTGTCACTGCGGTTATGTTTAGATGCTGCAGGGCTTTGTAATTTGGGTTCCAGTGTACAGGGACTTTTCTCTGACAAGCGCATGGTGGCACAGGTAGCTGCCAGTGCAGCAGCTCGTTGGAAGGAACTGCTCAAGCGGAAGATGATGGAGGAGAACTGGAGCCTGGCTGCAGCAGCAGCTGAACAGAGAGGCGTCTGAAGCACCCCATGGCACCCCAGGAGAAACTGAACGGCAGCTTTTGGTAACCTTAGGCGCCGTGCTGCCCCTCAGAAGTGGAGAGAGGGTTTGCTAATAAGAGCTGGGCTGGAGGTGGTCCGGAGGACTCACTGGCAGCACAAGGACGATCACAGCCATGTACAGGCAACGCTGCTGCAAAGGGCATGCCCTGGGTTTGACTGCTGTTCGGAGGAGCTGGAGAGGGCTCCTCACTTTCCTGCTTTTGGCACAGTACTGAACAACTGAAAATATGTTTGTACAAGGACCTAAGGTTGTTAGAAATTAATTCCCACTTTCTTACTGTTGCCTAGATTTCAGCAAGCTTGGTGGTATGCTGTCCTTAAGACTTTGCCGAGGAGATACTTCCTGAGCTCAGCCCTCAGGTGGGGAAGGCAGACCTTGCAAGCAGCCTGGCGTGCAGAGCAGCAACACTGCTCTTGTTGCAGAGCCAGTTTGGCTTCTGCTCTGGAGGAAAATCACAAGAAGAAAACTACCTGCCTTTGTCCAAGCCACGAGGTATGATTTGGGGGTTAGAGCTAGCTGAATACTGCTTGCTGCAATCTCAGTTTGCTAATAGCATAGTTCTTGTTTGCAAAGCACTCACACACCCATGACTGGTCTCTGCCCAAGTATTTGTTATCCTTAAGTGTTTGCCGGATAACATGGACTTGACTGCAATCACCCTTGTGCAGGGAGTGAACATAGCGGTCAGGCCACGAGCACCTTGCTCGAGTTTATGGTCTGAGTTTGCACTAGAGACCCCTGCAAGCAGAGACTCTGCTGCAGAATGCGTGGCCATTCTTTCTCAGGCCCCGTGCCTTCCTCAGGGGGATGCTTTTGGGCACCTGACCAGCTGGGCATCTCCCAGACCTTGTTGGTTCGCTGCAGCAGGCATTGCCACTTCTTTTCTTCTTACTGCAGCATAGGACTGATGGGGACATTTGATAACTTTGGGTCGTTGCTTCCTGTGTGTCTTTTGGCACCCGTCTGACTTTGGGTTTGATTTGATTCAAAAGAAGAGCCGGAAAATCCTGGTTTAGAACGATGCTAGGAGGATATCTCTTCCTTCCCAAATCAAACCAAAATTAAACTCTTCCTTGGAAAATTGGGATGGAACAGCTCATTATTAAATTACAACTGACTAAATTCAAAATATCAATGAGGATCATGGTAGCCAAAAAATTAAGGCACATGAACCACAAAAGAACATGCCCAGATGACACCTGCCTTTGGAGTGCTGGATATGTTCCTTTGTCAGCTATGTGACCTTATAGCATGGCCGACAGATTATTCCCATTGGATCTGAAGTACCTTGCCCTAATCCAACAACGCATATGCTCTGAAGCAATGAAAGAAAAAGTATCAATTCTTGCTGTACCCCATGAAGTGAGTAGACTTGCCCACGCTGGTGCAGCAATGTGGTGTCCAGAGCTGTGCTCAGAGCTGGAGGAGAGTACACCTATCCCTCAGCCATCCTCAGCTCATGGGCTGTAAATCTCTGGAGGAAAAAACACTCTGTCAGCACATTGTTCNGAGAACTAGATGAAGGTTCAGCACGGTCATTGGTGCAACGAAGCCAGCTCTGCTCTCAGCGGTGCACAGCCGGGTGTCCCCAGCGTCTGCGGTGCCGCTGCAGCAGGGAGTCTGTGTGATGGGTGGGTGGGGGCTCCCGGGGGGCCCGGCTGGCTCTGCATGGGGCAGCTGTGCTGGCCCGGCCCTGGCCTCTCACGTCCGAATGACACCACACGGGTAATCCTGGCGACGTGGGAGCACCAGGGGCATGCTCGGAGCCCGTGCGGAGCTGCCCTCCCTCGCTGCTGCGAAAGAGCCTCTCGGCAAACAGAGTGCTCTTCGGTCTTGCAAACCATCCTCAGGGTGGGACAGGCAGGGAGGATGTGGTCAGCGTCGCTCTCACTCCTCTAGCTGGGCAGAGCTGGCTCTGTCGTGCAGAGGTACCTTCCAGCAGGCAGGAACCAGTTCAGCCCAGTACGCCACGTGCTTCCACTGAGCACAGCTCCGGGACTGTTCTACTGCTGTGCTGAGTGATGGGTTGCCAGTGGGCAAGCTGTAACCTTCCCTTTCCCTCTGCCCCGAGTGCGATTGGAGCTGGAGCTGCTTGGCCACTTCAAAAGGTCCTGGAGCTGGAGCCACAGGAGTCCCACAGGCACCAGGAGGGGACCGGCTGCCGCGTGTGGTGGCATCCCCAGCCGCTGGTCACACCGCAGCCGAGCCCATCGGACTGAGCCCTCACTTGGGGCCTGTAGTGACAAGAACTGTTCTTCATGAGACACTTCTCCAGGCTTCCAGAGCAAAGAGGAGAGCTTGCTTTGTGTTCACCAATCCACAGGAACTTAGCTTAAAATAAATAAATAGAAATCAAACAAACAAACGCATTTTGGAAAGGAAACAGCTCCAGGTTGGCTTGAATGGGCCCCGCAGGGGACAGTGGCTATTAGCATCCGAAAACACTTTCAGAGAGGCCAGGGCGAGCAGAGGCGGGTGCGCGCGGGCAGAGCGGCAGAAGAAGGCAGTTCGGGCATACTTCTGCTGCAGCGACGGCACCTCCCTCGCGCTGCCCCCTTCCCCGGCTCCCCTGTTCTGCTTGGGTTTGTAGTAGGATCTGCAGGTGCCTGGTACGCTGCAACGAATTGGAAAATTGAATGCGATATTAAGTTAATTAAAACTGCCCTCTGTGTGTTAATCTTCTTGTCAAGTCTTAATTAAGTGCTGATAAAGGCTCAGCACGGGGGGCGGGGGGCGTTCCTGGCTTGCGCCCCCAGCCAGGCAGCCTGCAGACGCGGAGGTGCTCGCGGGGAGAACGCGTAGCTTTAGTGGGTCCCCCGGTGCCTCCCGATTCAGGCACTAAGGGCGAGGAAGCCTGCCTGTCTGGTGAGAGAGAACCTCCCTGGCGCCTGCACCCACACAGGGGTGTTGCCACTTTTCTTTGAAGAAAGGATGAAATTTGGCCATTTTCTTGACTACTTTCTCTGCACAGACACAGCCCTTGCTGGCCAGCAGCCGGTCCCTGATAGCCCTGCCAGACACCGCCTCTCTCCTCCCGGAGCTGGTCCTGTTCGTGGTGCTGGCTGATTTTCTGCTTGTGAGCTAGAATAATTCCGGATAATTGCCATGCCAGGGTAATTGCCATTTCTTGCTGCAGGGACAGGCCAGTGTGGGAACATCAGGAGTGGGTTAGGACTCCCCATGCATTGCTCTGTTTTGCAGGTGTGTCTTCTCTTCCTCCCTGGGAGCCTCTCCAGGTCGCTGTTGATGCATGGAGCTGGTGCCTGAGCACTCTGCCCTGGCGTGACAATGAGGGATGCTCTGTGGAAGACAGAGTCAGGCAGGGCATGAGGAGCTGGGAGCAGGTACGGGGACCTGCAAGGCAGGAGTGTTGTGGTGGCCTTGGAGTCCCCACCCAGCCAGACCCTCCTTCAGGAACAGGGGCATAGCCACTGCCACCCCATTCCTGCATCCTGCACCCCTCTCCGCCTCTGCCTCTGGGTGCCACTTCTGTAGGGATGTCACCAGTTCTGCCAGCCACAGCTGGTGAAATGGTGGGAAACCCACAAAAGAGACTATGGGGCGAGAGGTCAGTGCCAGGGCAGGATGAGGAACTGGACAGAAGGAAATGCAAGACCAAAGGGCAACTAAAGTATATGTTTCTTAGCACATGTATGCTCTGTCCTGCAGCTTGGCATAGATTTGGCTGGTCCATCCACAAGGCAAAGCCAGCTTCCCCACTGCTGCCCAAACCCCTTCTCAGGGGGGTTGGATGAGACCTAAGCCAAGCAGGGGTATGCAGGTTGGCTGCCAGCAGCTCCAGGAACTGCTTTGGGGTTCATGGGACTGGCAAGAGGGGTGTTTCCGCTCAAAGATAATGTTCAGAGAGATTTCTTTCCCTCCTTCAGAACTATTGGAAAGCTTTTAGCAAAAGTTGGTCCCTATGATGGTGGTTGGATGCAGCGCTGAGGTGCGAGGCTGTGTGGACCTCAGATAGTGCGGAGCAAGAGCTCTGCCCCAGCCCCAGTCCCGCTTTGCCCCACGCCTGAGCTGTGGTTGGCAAGGGCTGGGGGCTTGGGGTTTAGTAAAAAAAGCTCTTGCCCCAACACTGCAGGAATAATTTTTCTTCTTTTGGAAAAGCCGTTTGCCTGGATAATATCTCCATAAAGCAGACAAGATGATCCGCCATCAGGGTCCAGCTCCCTACTCTCTTTGCTATTTAACAACCGCTGGTTGGAAAACAGTGTTTCTAGCAGCTCAGCTGCCTCTTATGTCTCTTTTTTTCAATGCCAGACAATATCATTTTGCAGCAATTATCTCAATCACTGACCATAGATTGAGCCAAATAGTTTCTTGCTGTAAATTTCTGTAGATATTTCCATTGCAGAGTTGACATTTCCCTCTGAATTGACAATTAAACCATCTTTGCACAGTTATAGACATTACATCTAACCTCTGTTGATTCCATTTTTGCCTTTTTTATATGCAGTATGTTTCCCACCCTGCATACAAGTCTCTAAGCTTTTCATTGTGTTTTTAAGGTCCCTAACCAAAATTAAGACATTTCCCATTTTAGCTTACAACACCTTGTAATGCCTCTAAACTGTTACAAATACTCTTTGAAACATGGGTGGGGGCTCCCGGGGGGCCCGGCTGGCTCATTAAAAGTTGCTACTTCAGAGCCTGAGTCATTAGCTTGAGTGGCCAAAGTGTTTCTCCTGCCTCAGGTTTTTCAACTCAGCACAGGTACAGCACCTGCATTTACAATTAGGTAGTTATTAAGTGATACTGCTTTTAAAATTAATTGTGACTGCTCCCTGCTCTCGGAAGCCCTGCTGTGGATTTCTGCACCCTCTCCACAGCCACGGCATTAGGCAGTGTGGTTTTTTTGGACATGTCTTTCCATTGTGCTTCAGCATCCAGTTTAAAGGGTACGGTTTCACCAGTTACGAGCAGTACTTGTCAATCTCTCGCAGTTTGTTTTGGAGTTAATGAATTTAGGAAGGTTCCCATATATCTGTCCTACTCTTCAACACGCCTGGGAGCGTGCTTGGCTCAGGCTGTCCAGAGTGTTTCTGAGAGGTGGTTTCTATGTCCCAGCCACCAAGATTAATTTTGTATAGGCATTTTCATATGCTGGGGAAAAAAAAAAAAAAAGAATAAAACCACCTGGAATCAATTGTCAGCACAATGGAAGTTGGCATAGTTAATGCTGGGGAGAAAGGGGTGGACAATAGTTTATTTACCAGAAATACTGCTTTGGGGACAATCAAATCTATTGGTGAATTAGTGCCAAATTGGATGAATAGAGTACACTGGAAAAAAAATTAAGGGGGAAAAAAAGACCTGGAAAAGTCAAAACCTTTAGTCATACTATTTTCTGAAATGAATTTGTTTTTGTTTTGAACGGACATTGAGAAATCTGCCTAAATTTGAGCCCGAGACTGGGAGCGGGGACCACGGGGGCCGCCGCGGCTGAGCAGGGCGAGTGCTTCCTGCGCGGCCGGGCTCTGTGCCCGCTCGCGCCCCGCGCTGTCCCCTCCCCTGCAGCCCTTGCCCCTGTGTTTATTCACACTGTAAACTTCTTCGTGACAGCATCTGTCTCGCATTGCATTTGTTCTGAAGCCCTGTCCCCACTCATGGCTTATCTCTAGGTGCAGCGATAACAACAACCAACAACCCTCTTTGCTTATATCACCGTCTCTTTTAAATGTTTTCATAATCTAAACAAGCGCTTCTATCTCTTCTTCCTTCCTCCATGTAAAAGCACCCGGTCCATGGAACTCTAATGGACCTGGCTCACGGAGAAAGGTTATTGCCTGCGCCACCAACTCATTTTCTGCAGCCCCAGTGGAAATGAGAAAAATGTCAGCCCTGTGCTTAAAGGGATGCCAGGCTCCTGCAGGACTTCCCTGCAAACACAGTGGCCTCAGAAGAAATCGTTGCTCCCGCTTCATTCAGTATAAAGCTGCCGTCAGGCCATCCAGCGTTTCCTTCTCAGAAGCAGCTGAGATGTCAGCCTCAGAGAGGCTGGTTTGGGAGCAGCCCCGGGGGGCTCCGCATGCCCCCCCGCAGGACCATGCTGGGGCCAGAGCGGTGCCCACGCTTCGGGGGCCACCTCTGCGCTTCCGCGCCGGCTCTTCCTCCTGCAGCAGTTACCAGCATCTGCATCAGTGAGGCCTTTGTGCTGCTCTCCACAGGCATGGGTCTGTCTGTGCTGGGACATCCCTGCAGCCGGGTGTCACCACCTGTCACGGTGTCACCCGGCAGTGGTGTGGGTTGGCAGCGCTGTGCCTGCTGACGCTCAGCGAGCGCTTGGGCTGCAGGGCTGCCAGCTGCATGCCTCTGTGTGTGGCTGGCTTTTTTCCTTCTTTGCTTTTTGCCCGCATAGGAAAGGAGAGCCTGTGTGTGTGTGTGTACCCACGGATGCCTTCGTGGTGCCGCGCATGTGTGTGCCACTCAGCTGCCACTCGCCCGATCACCAGAAGGGAAGCGAGCGCTGGCAGGGACTGAAGGTCAGCAGAAGGACATCTCAATTATTCTGTGTCATCTGCGAGGAACTCGGCTCCTGTTGGAGTCCCAGCGGAGCGTAATGAAACAGTAACTCAGCTGCAGGAAAAAAGGGAAGTGGAAAAAAAAAAGGAAGAAAGGGGGAAAAAAATGGCCCATGCAGTCTGCACAGAAGCTAAGGTCACTGGGATTGACAGCTGCTAGCAGATATCTCTATTTCTTGTGCCGAAAATAACACCTCTCTGGGCTACAGATCTGCCTTTTCAATTAAATATTGGGCAGCGAAGAGGGGAAAAAAATCTCAGAGATAATTTCAGAGGAGGGAGAGGAAATGGAAAACAGACTTATAAAGGAAGTGTCTCTTGCTGGTCCCAGTAACCTTATTTCCTCGGGATTGTCCTGTATGTTTCTCCTTCTTGTCTCTTACATTTAACTCTCCTTCTGAAGCCTTGGGAAGCCAGAGGCAGCAACCAGAGGAGTGACTCTGGGCAGAGGAGCAGGAGGGGGAGCCTCTCCCTTGCATCATCCTTAGTGTGGGGAATAACCAAGCTCTGACGGCAATTCTGATCCCACCTAACCCGAGGCTGAGCTATGTGCAAGGCTGGGCCCACTCTGTCGTTGTGTCCTTGGCATTTTGGGTTGATTTCTGCTTGTTTCATGCCAATGGGATGCCTCCATTAAGTACAGTTAATTCGGAGCCAAGGGCTTCCCCTGTAAAGATGGGATTTTCTTGCTCAGCCTGCATTCCCATGGCTGGGGATGAGGCAGGCGCTGCGGGTTCCTCACTGCGGGGCTGCTCTCTCCCTGTGCCCATGTGCTGCAGCTCCCAGCGCTTCTCCCTGAGGATTCACCTGCAGCCAGCAGTGCCCTGGACCCCTTCTCACACCAGGTACTCCTTTGCACACGAGAGCTCCGCGATGTGCTGCTGTCAGCATCCCTCAGGGACGCACACACATCTGCCCGCCTGTCTCGGTGTTGCAGTGGCACCCTCAAGTCCCTGCACTGCCACTAGTGATGTGCCTGGTGCCATCCGTGTGCTGGCATCAGAGATTATGCCAGCAGCGCTGCAAAGTCACAAAAAGGTGTCTGACTTCATCCTAGTCCTACATCAGTGGTTCCTGCCACTTGTTTCCAGGTCAGGTGCCATCCCACCCCTGGACCAAGGGTGGTTTCCCTGTATCCCTTCTCTACAAGACCTTGTTCCCCACCCAATTCAATACTCTTTTTTCAACATGTTTCTTCAGTGCAAGAGGGATGGAAAAACATTTCTGCAGGGAGAAGCCCTTGAGATCTTTGTGGCCTGGAGCCACCGGCACACCGCGCTGAGAGTTTCAGCACCGACAACAGCTAAAAGAACAATAGCACACTCCGTAATTGCTGCCATTGTTCCCAAGCATGAGCACGCATCAACGTCATCATTACAAGTCACACATATGCAATTCTATTGCATAAAATGCTGCTGTTGTTGATGTAAAACTAATTAATAAATGGCTTCAGCCCACTCGCCATGCTTGGTCAGGGTTCAGGCGGGATGCCAGGATGCTGGGGAACGTGCCGGGCTGTGCCGGGGCTCATGCAGCTGCTCTGTCCCCTAACGCCTTTCTCCAAATGCAGCATCCAGGCAGCCCCATCCCGCATCCCGCACCCAGCAGGGGCTTCAGCTCCTCCACCAGAGCCTTCAGCTCTTCCCTCTCTGGGCTTCAGGGACGCTTTTGTTAATGGCCCTTTGGAGAGGCATGTACCCCTAAGGCCAGGCGTGACGGCAGCCCTGGGGTGCCCATGTGCCAGACGGTGCATGTGTGTGAAGGGCTGGGAGGTGCCACCACGGGCCCGGGCAGCCAAGCACACCTCCCGTGCCACAACCACCCCCTGCATTTGCCTTCTAGGAACCCAGGGGGAGACGTCCTCCCCTTTGCCCTGTGTCTGTCAGCAGGAGAGGCGAATAAAGCAAGGGGCCAAGGAGTCATCTGCTTTGCAAGGAGGCTCTGCTCCCTTTCCCCCAGTCCTGGACTCGTGCACTGGGAGTCATGCTCACACGTCATAAATTGTATCTGCCGCTGCACTGACAGGCTTCCCTGGAACATGGGCCTATTTGTTTTATATGCCGAGAAACATAAATGTTTGCGCTAAGCAGCAGACATGATGAGAGCAGATGCAGGTATTTTACCTTTGAATCCTGGCTGTGCATCTTGCTAGGAGCTAAGCAGGAGGTTGATGAATTGCAAACACATTAAGACCCCAACTTGCTGGCAGCCCTCTTGCCTGACTTTCTCAGCTGTTTAGCTGCCGAGTTGTTTAAGTGGCCTTTTTACTGTGCTTACTTTCCAACTGTTCAGATATGCTGATGGTAGGAGGCTCTGCTGACCTCCGGGCAGCCTCCTCCAGCCTGTCCTTCAAACCAGTGGGTTTTTCTGAGCCCTTTTGGGCTGGTGGAAAGGGAACCTGGGTGTCACCCACTTACGGACTGATCCTGCTGGGTCTACAGGTTTTATAATGTGGACCACCTATTGATTTGACTTGGGTTTGTTTTTATTAGAGTAATGTGAACTTGTTTGTGAGTTTCCTGAGCGGCTGCCCACAACCTGAACAACTGTTCTTCCCCCTCTAAAACTTCTACTGAGATGCCAAAGCATTAAACTGAGATTGATGTTATATGCTGGCCTGACATTTCTTCTCTGCTTCTTCTGAGCTTTGTCCAGAAGCTGAAAAGCTCCCATGAGAGCATGTTTGCCCAGAGCAGGGACCTGATGTCTGAGCTCCCAAGATCCGCAGCCTGCTGTGCAGATGCAGCACGTTAGGTGTTGGACGTGCTCCTCAGAACCCCCCCTTAGCTCTGCCAAGCTTCCCCTGAGCCCACTGCCCCATGGCCACATCCCCCCTGCCACAGGTGGGAAGGGTGCTCCCTCTGAGCCCAAACCTCTTCGACTTCATGGGGAAGTGACCACAGAAAGGGGAGAGCAGCACCCTCAGCATTCTGCAGGCCTGGTATTTGCAGGCTGGGGAACACAGGGCCATTGCCAGGGCTCCCGAGTGTTGCCCATGGGAGGGGAGCAGAGGAGGAGCAGGGTCCTCCTGGAGGGAGCTGGGTGGGAGCTGCCTGGCCGGGAGAGGGGGGGCAGGGGAGCGGCAGGATGGCGAGACACAGGCACCTGGAAGGAATTAACACTTACCCTCAGCCATGGCTTGTAAGGAGAAAGAACAAAGCAGGCGAGGAAAAACCAGAGCAAGAACAAAATGGTGCTAGTGGGAAAAGGCATTCCTGCTTTTCTGCAAGGGGGAAGGAGACGCCTGAGTAGCACTGCAGGGCTTTGGGGGCAAAGCTGCTCCCTGCAAGAGGCTCAGCCTTTCTCACATTCTCTTTTCTATTTGCTTCTGCCTCTGATTTTTTCCTCCTCTTTATCTTTCCATTTCTGACTTTATTCCATCCCTCTTTCCTTCTCCAGTGTCTATGCTTTCTTGTATGCATCCTTCTCATAGAATCCTCCCTTTTCTCTATATCATTCCAGATGATTGGAAGGTAGCATTTATTTCTGTGCCCAAAGACCATTCCCACTTTCTCAGCAGCCTGAAGGTTCAGCACCCCTTGTTGTGCTTTCTCCAGACTGGAGCCTGAGCGCCAAACCTCACCCAGAGATCTCCCTGAGCTGCAGAAATGGGGGTAGGCAGAGGGTGAGCATTGCAGTGTTTAGGTAAATTAACAGACATTCTGGAAATTGTCACTAATGTGAAATGACCCGTTTGTGTAAGGGATACTCTGCATGTGGTCCTCCAGTGGGCTGAGAGGTTTTGTCCCCTCCAGCTTATGTAGTACCTGCTTCCCAAATCTTTGTTTAAAATAATTGTTACTATCACCTCCTGGCTGACTTCTGCTTACAGCCTGCCAGGCCTGATCACAGAGATTATTTCAACAAAAGACAAAAAGAGTTGCATTTCTCACAGGATTTTTCTTCCTTCATACCTTCCTCGTGCATTTTTTCCAAGGTGGAGGCATTCGTCACCCCACCAAGGTCTCTGAGCTGGGAGCAGGACTCCAGCCAGTGTACTCCAACTGACAGCCCTGAATGCACTCTTCAGAGGAATTTGTTCCTAAACCTAGTGCAGCATTAATAACATTTGCAACCCTCCTTGCTCTTCAATTGTGCCAGAGGTTTGGCTGAGCAAAACTCTGGCTCGGTTATTGTGCAAAATTCCTGGAGCAGAAGAGCAGAGCAGAAGTTGTAAACCAGAGCTCTTGGACCTAGGAAACTGCTGGACTTTGCTAGGCAGCAAATAAAGCAACCCCCCTTCAGAGCCCCTGGAGATGCTCCTCTGTATAGCACAGCAAGGACAAGCCTCTGGACAGCTCAGAAAGCTCTCTCTAACTTTTTTGTCCTCTTCTCACCATTGACCAGACTGGCTTGTCCATTGGTATTTCTGGCCTGGCTGCAAGCAGAAGTCATGTGCGCTCTCCAGCAAGCTCCTGCAGCCAGGAGATTTCTAGCCAGTTTTGCTGGCTTGGGGGACGGGACAAGTTTGGAGAAGTATTCAAACATCTGAGTGTTTTACCCAAACCTGAACTCCAGTAGAGCTAGTGACAGAAAGGACCTACATAACTCATCCACTCCGTCTCCCTCAAATTTCCAACTTCCTGAGTTTCTCCCACCACCATCTTCTGTCCCTATAGGGCCTGACGTAATAGGGTAGCAGTAAAAAGTTACTAGGTATAAATGAACTGATGGGGATTAAAGAACCAGCACATGCCTCCTGGAAGGCTTTAAAAGCATCCTGTTTAGAAACAGCTCTGTTTCTGAGTCCCACATTCTTTGTAATTTTCTTTCTCCTGTTTTTTCATTCATACGGTGGAGTTGCAGATGGAGCAGGCTCACCAGGTCCCATTTCATGCATACTCCTGGGGCAGGAGGAGCACGGTCCCACACGGGGCCTTCCCCAAGCTTTTCCTTTCCCCAAAAGTCTTTTCAGTTTTTTGAAACTCATTTAGCTTCAGATCTCTCATGCCTTTGCCCGAGAGACTTGGAGGTCCTCATTGTGGTGCAGAGCGCACAGGCGGGATGCAGGCTCCTGGGTGGCAGCCACAGCACCCCGCTCTCGCTCCATGCAGCCAGGATGCCTTTGAGTACAAACCAGGCTCAACCCTGCAGGGCAAAGAGCTCGTTCCTGGGGCTCCAGTGGGCTCCAGTGATACCCAGTGATATCAAGTCATTCTCCCACTGTATCCTGCCTTTCTGAAGGAAAATTCAAATCCTTCATAGCTTGGGATAAGGAGAACTAAGCTGTTACCGTTTAAGATTTTTATTTGCTTTAAAGAGTATTTCTGTTGACTTTCCAGTGACAGGTTCTGTGGCTTGCTGTTTATAGCCAGGTAGCAACAGAGCTTCCCTGGCAGAGGTGGGAGCCCAGTGCTCCCTGTGCAGGCAAGGAGTTTATGGGCTGAGGCCAGAGACAGGTATGGGTGGCAGGCAGCAGGCAAGAGAATGCTTGTGCGATAGCCTCCCAGCAGGGGACTGAACTTCTAGCAGCCTTGTGTAGCTAAGTTTGGATGCTTAGGTCATGCAGGATGATCTACTCAGTGAGGGGGTGAGCATCACATAGGAGGAGAAGTGCGAGGGGGGTGGATCGGGACATACTGGAGCATTTGGGATCATTTCCAGTCGTGTTTCTTGTGGGCCACCTAGTTTTGCACAGAGCAGTTCCTCAGAGTGCCACACTGCCGCTGGACTTCGTTAAAGCCATGTGCCGTTACTGGTCTGTTTGGGAAGGAAATGACCATGTCTGTGTGTGGCTCATTTAATTTATTCTTGGGGAATTTTGGTCTTGCCCCCCTGCTGTGTCAATGTGTTCAACCCCATGGATAAATACCACATGTGCTCTGTGGCAAACTATGTGGTTAGGGACTTTTTATCCTCGTTTGTCTGTTGGATTGTGGCAAGGGTCCTTGCA
This sequence comes from Chauna torquata, assembly GCA_013399475.1. Taxonomy (NCBI): domain Eukaryota; kingdom Metazoa; phylum Chordata; class Aves; order Anseriformes; family Anhimidae; genus Chauna; species Chauna torquata. The sequence continues at coordinate 111,976 of VXAL01000836.1, read as the reverse complement.
TTTCTGTCTTTGATAGCTGTGGCCAGCAGTGTTGCATGCACACCAAAACATACAGCTTTCAGTCAGCCCTTGAAGCATGATTTTGGTGTAACTTCTGTGCGTGAGCAGAATATGCACAAGGCTGGACTGGACTTGGCCAGTGCTGATTAATTTGTGGCAGTTGGATGCATGTTCTGGCATTTCTGTGGTATTTAGAAAGTCTTAATGACCATGAAGAGCAGCCTGGTATGGCTTAAATGGACTCTGTGAAGCTGTGCCTTACTCCTCAGCCACGATCTGCCCTCAGTACCACTTCTTGCAGCTCTCAGGTGAGCCTCCAGAAGAGCTGGAGATGAGTCTCAAGGAGTTTGCAAGTTTTGAGCCACTCAGACAGCTCATCTGGAAGTGCTGCAAAGATCTTTGGTTCAAGGATTAAGTTGGAAAACTTTGAAAGATCTCTACTCCCCTGGGATTTTGTGTGCTTCCTGGCTCTGCCTGAACCAAAACAGCAGTGCCAGAACAAAGGGTTTTCTCATTGCACCTTGCTATTTGAGGTGAAAACAAAGCTTAAGTGGGAGAGAGACTGTTGGATGTGCCTTTCTAAATGAGAGCAAACCAAACATTTTCAGACCGTATCAGCTGAAGTTTGATTTGAGTTGCAGTGCAAGAGCCTGGGCCAGATTAGTTTTGTTCCAAGCAGCTTGGAAAAAACAGAAGCTTGGTTCATACCTACCTTCAGAAAATCATCCAGCTTGGATGAGATCCCTCTAGCTGCCCTTGTGTGCTGCATTTGCATTCTGGGTGGCCTGAAGGTTTTTCCCATGGTCACCGAGAGAAACCAGAAATGGGATGGGTAGAAAACCAGTGACAGTGGAATATTATTTAGGTATATTGCTGTGCGTTCACACGCCCACTTGCAACTGAGCACAGCACCCGCCTCTCTCTGGCTGAGCTTCATGCCGTATCTGTATGTTGGCATCTCCCTCCACCTGTTTAATGCATGTGTAGATAAAGTCAGCAGCCACTTTTCTGAAATGAAGTGTGGGAAGATGGTTTGTTCTTTCCCTGGCAAGCTGCAGATGATGAGGTGCATGTGCTTCTGCAGCGACAATAGTGATAAGGGAGTGTTAGTATCACCACAAATCCCTCCTTTTGAGAAAAATTTGGCTTTTTCTAGACATTTAAGTCATTTCACAGAGCTCTCCACAAATGTAATACAGGAGCGGTGCCTGTGTCCAGCTGCTTTACATGAACCTCACTGAACAAACCAGCTGTCAAAACCTGGTGCCCGCCTGAAAGCATGAGCTGTTTGCGAGGCAGGAATATCCTTCATTAAAGCAGACATTGATCCAATCTGAGGTGTCTCTTCTGCTACAGTTAGTCTCAGTCTTAATTTCTCTCTGTCATGCCTCGTGCATCTGCCTGCGTGCTTCCCTCTGCACGTGCATGTTAAGCGTCAGCAGAGCTGGCCAGTCGGAGGACTGTGTGCATGGGGTTTGCATTACATTGCAATGCCTTTTGCAGATGAGGTGCCCAACCAAGACCTTTGTGTGACATTTTTCTGGGCTTTTGGGATGCTGTGCATCTTTTCTGCCTCATTTCTCATAAGTATGGGGCTATGGCTCAGAGGCTGCTCTGGCCTACTTGGGGGGACTCAGCCATCACTGCTGCTGGGGCAGAGATCAGCATTGGTAGAGGTCAGGGGAGCCCCAAGCTGCTCGTGCACAAGGATGGCACTGGGAAAGATGACTGAGGCTGTGATGAAGCTCTGGAGGGTGCTGAATACCTTCATCTGCCTCACTGATGATGTTATTTGGGGGTATGAGGGACTCCCCTGGGCAAAGCCCTGCTCCAGCCAGCACTCCCTCCCAGGACAAGCTGCTGTAGCTTCTCGCCACAGGCAGCAGGATTTATTCCAATGATGACGTAGCTTTGGTTTCCCTGGACTTTGTGGCTTGCATCAGACATAGGCCACTAGTCTCTCAGCTAGCTGCTCATCTGCTCCCTTTTCTCTGCCCACACTTGTTGCTAGCGGAGCAAGACCCTCCACCTCTCCGCTCTCCTTGCTCTGCCCAGCCCCTTCAGAGCCTTCACACTGAGGCACGGAGTGGGTTTTCTAAGGCTCAGAGTACTCGTGGGTACATCCAGGGAGTGCTCCCTTCCATCTGCTTAACTCTCTGGGAAAAAAATAAAGAAGCCAAACAATGAGTGAGTACAAAAGCATATGTGAAGAATTGGCAAGGAGCATTCCCTGACTCACAGCATCCATGCTTCTGCATGTCTGCTCCACGCACAGATCACTGCCTCTCCTTACCCTTGCTTTAATTAGTAAGGGCTGAGCATACTCTGGGAACATGCTGGAAGAGGAGTGATGAACAAAACAGCAGCTCCAGATGAATGAAAGCATCCGAGGAGTTTAAGATGGAAAAAGGGGTTAGCCTGCGTTCTCCAGCGGTGCATGCATTATGGCCGGACAACGGCAGTGGGAGGGGGGGCCGGCAGCTTCCCGCCCGCGGATGAATGCCGGCACCGTGTGAAATAATTCCCAGCCATGGAGCTGTGTAGCTGGGGTCTGTGTGCATGGTGCCGGTGACTGCTCCAGCTAGCAAGCAGCGTGGCTCCCAGGAGCAGGCAGAGGCATAGTCAAGCGGAGAACCTGCCTGCACCAGTTACCTGTGCAAGGGCACATTCCTGAAAGCGTCACTTCTCTGAGTGGTATTTAGCTCATGCTCTTCTGATGCTGGATTAGGGGTCTGGAAAATCTCTCGCCTTGGGCCTTAGCCAAGGCTGTTCTCAAGTACCTCCAGCGACGTGCTGCTGCTCCATCCTGAAGAAGCTGGAGAGGTGACCCAGTCCTCCTGTTAGCTTTCCTCTGCACTATCATCCAGGTGCCCATGGCCAGAGCATTGCATTCCCTGTGTGGTGGCTGGAGACCCACAATTCCTCTCCTCCGTCCCACCACAAATCCATGCAGACCCTCCATCTCTTGTCCCTCTAGTCTTAGCTAGGCCTTTGCTATGTTAGATTAATTCACTTCCTTGCAATCTTCCTGAAGAAGCCACAGACTTTCTCAACAGTGCTCCAAGAATGCAGCCTAGTGGCCTTGCCGCTGCGTGTCCCAGTGTGCTCCTCGCTGTCACCGGCTCCCAGGTGACAAAGGCAGGGGCCGAGCATGTCGGGAAGGGGAAGGCTTCCACAGGCAGCACGAGCCCCCCCACCCGCTCTCCAGGAGTAAGATGAGGGCAGTGATAACGGCTTTGTTTAAAAGGAAGAAGAGGAAGGAAAATGGAAGTGATGTCTGAAACAACAGGAGTTGCCTCACCCACGTATCCCAAGGACCTTGGCTGCCAAAACTGCATGGAAATAAACGGTCCAAACAATGCGCAGCCCTATCTGGGGGCCGCAGGAACCTGGCCAGCCCCCTCTTTCCTTGCAAGATCTGATACGGCTGCTCACTGGCACGGGACGGGTGCTCTGGCCATTGTTCCCACGCCCGCCGGCCGGCAACGCTGTCCCGGGATGAACGCCGGTGCACCGAGACGGCAGAATCGCAGGAAATCAGACCAGATCACATCCGACATTTAACTGCATCATGTCTCAGGGCATTATTTTTTCCCCACTGTCCTTGTTGCCTCTTTTTGGACACAAAGAGTGGAGTGATGTGCAAACAGTTGGTCTCCTAAAATAACTCCATACGCAATCACTGCCGGACTGATTCATGGGCTACCTACGGCCGTATCCTCCCTCTGACAAAGGCTGAAACCAAGCAGTTGGCAAAACAGCATCCGGCAAAGCTGCCAGCTGCTCCCCCAGGCCAGGCGGGCAGCGGTCCCGCAGCGCTGGCTCACGGGGGGCTCTGCGCCTGCTGCCCTGGGCAGCCTCCTTTCACCTGCAGTGAGCGGGGCGGTGGAGAGCTCCTCTCCTGCCTTTCCTCCTTGCAAGTGTGCCCGAATTATTAAGATAAAGCTGCTAGACCCTGCAAGCACTGACCCCCACCCCGCGGGGCCGTTACTCCGCCCATCTCCCAGCTGACAGTGTGACCCAACAGCTTTCTGTCTTTAAAATATTACCCTTAATTAATTTGTCTGTACTGATGCTCCTGCTAATACTATTATTTGTAATACCTCAGTGCATCCCTGGGGAAGGGCACAAGTCTTAATTAACATCTGTAAAGCTGCCTGAGCACAATGCTGGAAAATGTGAGACAGAGAAGGTTACTGTCAAACCAAGATTGTTTTAAGTTCTTTTTTTTTTCCTTTTTTGCAGACCCCCTTCTTTTTCCCAGCAGACACGCAGGACTCCATCTACCCATGTGCAGCAGGCTTTTTTTCCAACATTACCTGTGCTAGCAAAAGGCCTGCTGCCACCAAGCCCCCCCGGAGTCGCAGCCTGCCTGCCCCATCCGGCCTGGCAGGGATGAGGAGTGCTCGTGGATTTTCTCAGCATGTGCCTGCACAGGACTCGCCCATGTCAGTGTGCACACACACATGCACACTCACTCACTGGATATGCAAACATTTTCCTGCAAATGTTTGCAGTCCTCAGTGATCTGCAGAACCTCACAAACTGCCCTCTGCCTTCTCTGTAAAGAAGTTTAGCCTTGCTTTTGCGTGGGGTCTGTGCGGACAGTCGCACCGGAAGCACTCATCTTCTGATGCCCATTTCAGGAACCGCTCAGGAGTCCCCACTGATGTGTGCCTGCTGAGAAACTGGGTGCAAATCAAACGTAAGTCCCCTGGTTCGCAGGCACCAGCGGCGAAGCTGGTGGCTGATGCCTTCGTGCAGCCGCGCTGCTCCTCGTGGCACCGGGCAGGGCTGCCCGTGGGCAGCCAGCCCCGCGGCCCCGCGGCCGGAGCGGTGCCACAGGAGCAGCCAGCGAGCCTTGCAGCGGGCTGAGGCCCCCGGTCCTGCTGCAGTCGAGTCTTTTCAGCCAAATCTCCAACATCTTGGCTGAGCTGAGCTCCAAAGCCGTCCAGATTTCTGATGCTTAGCAAAAATATTCATTAACGACTTAATCGGCACACACACAGGGGAAGCTTTTAGTGTATTTGTTCTAGGTCTGTGAAACAGTGATCTGGCCACTGCTTAAAACTCTGCTTTGATCTGTGATCTCAGAGATGAAGAATTCAGAAAAATGCTGTTGGGGGAGATGGTCCAAAGCATCCCCTGTGCTCACACCACAGCGTAACCGCCGACACACACCGCTCGGCCGAAAAAGCACATGTTGCTAAATGCACTTTGCATCACATAGTTCATGGCAAATGCTCTCCTGAAAGCCACTGCGCAATCGAAATTCAGGCAGCGCTGTCTGGTGGTGACGGCAGAAGACAGGTGGCAGGTTCTGCCTGTCTGCCCATGAGCCCCGCTGCTCACCAGGGGTGTGGAGAACCGGCCAGACCTGCGTCCCAGGGCTGGAGGGGTGGGTGAGCCTCAAAGTCTCCCTTCGCAAGGGGAGCAAAGCACGCCAGAGCTGCGAGCCAAGGCGGGGAGCCTGGCCACGGGACCAGATGTGTTTCCTTGGGGGTTGTTTGCCAGCTCCGTTTGATTTGTGTCACAAGCTCCATGTCATTTGTGTCAAAAGCTGCCTCCCCCCATGCTGACGGGTGAAACGCCTGCATTGCACACAGCGCTCACCAGGGTCCCACACCGTGCTTCATACCATGAAACATGGATAGACCCAGATAGAGTTGTGGTGGTCCTTCTGAAGACAAGACCAAGGGGAAAGGTGGCTGCCTCTTATCCTGGGCTCCTGGAGCCAGCAAGCTCCCCAGGGGCTGCCCTGCTTTGTTCGGCGTGCCGCAGCACTCAGGCAAATCCAGCGGCTGGCCGTGGAGGAGCAACCCAGAGCTGGCCAAGCCCACTCGTGGATGTCTGCACTGGAACCCCTGGAGCTGCCTGTGAGCAGCTGGTGCCAGCAGACCCAGCCAGCCCTGCCACTTCTGTGTGCTTGGTTTGGGAGCCCCAGGCTGCCGCTTGGAGGAGCAGGATGAGCTATGGACAGGGAGGGCTGACGAGCCGAGCCCCACTCCTCCCAGCTGCTAAATGCATGGAGGAAGCAGCTGAAAGCCCCTCAAATCTGCTCTCTGGGAGTGCCAGGCTTCTGGGCTAGCTCCTGCCACTGCTGCTGAGCACCTTTGTAGGTGGCAGATAATGTGGGCCGTTCCCAAATGCCACTCCTTAGATCTTCCTCTAATGGCTTTTGGTCAGAGGGGCTCTGGGATTAGCAGCTCCTGCAGATATCACCTCTGTGGACAGTCCTGCAGCAGGCAAGGAGCTGGCAGAGCAGAGGAGATGAGTGTCCTCGTGCTCATGGCTTGCAGGGGAAGGAGAGTGGGATGGGAGCGTGGGGAGGCAGAGGAGGCTTGGGGGAGGCACCAGGGCAAAGAGCTGCCAGTGCCAGGCGGGTGGGCACAGAGTGGTGCGAGGGCTGGCTGCGGAGATGTGAGCTTGTAATGCAGCCAGCAGGAGACACAGCGCGTGGAACCATCCCAGCTGTCCTCTGCAGTGCCATCGCTCATCCTCCGCAGCCCTGCCGCGACCATCGGTGGGCATCTCTGACCCACGTGAATGTCTCCCGGGCTGTGGTGTGCTGGGACTGAGGCTCTGGGGATTGGTCCAAATCAGCTGCATTCTTTAGTGGGAAAATGCCCCAGAGCCATTAGACTTTCTGGGCGACCCACCACCCCTGCAGCCTCATGTAAGGGTGCCATCTCTGGTGGCCAGAGGTACAAGGTGAGGAATCTGCCAGCCTTTGCCTGCCTCATCTTCTCCATGCCAGGTCGCTTTTTCTTGGCAAGGGGCTGCAGTCACCATGCCAACGTCAGCTTTACACGGGTGGAGGTGCTCCAGCAGCTCCTCAACCATCGCCACCGCGTGCAGGCACCACGAGGCTGGGAGCAGCCAGCTCTGGCCCCCGACACTGCCTGGCCATCATATGCTTTGGGGACCTTGGGTGAACACAGGCAAGAGGGCAAGGACATCCCGCTGTTTCCTCAGAGGAGATGCTGAGGGAGCAGAGATGCTCCTGTGGGACAGCATGGTCCCCATGGACCAAAAGGAGGCAGGGACAAATGATGCACATTGGTCCCCTCCTCGCTCCCCCCGCAGACTCTGTTATGTCTGACGCTAACCTGTTACAGCTGATAACAGCCACAAACGCTGCTGCTGTTGCTTTCATAAAAATTCGCGGGATGCCAGATTATTTCCAAGCACAACGGGAGCCCTGAGGCTGTGTCTGCATGAGCTCCTTCCGAAACATCTCCCACCACGGCCACTGCGGGGCCAGGGGCCAGCAGGCCCTGGGGCTGGGGGCTGCACGAAATGCCAACAGCTGGCTGGGGCTGGAGAGCTGGGGGATGAACGGAGGGACACACAACTTCTCTAGGAGTTTCTAAGCAGATAGGGGGCTCAATGCACACATCCTTTAGGAAGCTAAGTTCCCAAATCCCACGGGAGCACCCGAACGTGTCCCAGGCAAGGGCAGAGGGTCCCAGCTGAAAGCCCCCGCACCGTGCCTGTGCCCCAGGCGAGAGGTGCTCCCGCAGAGCAGCGCGCAGAGGGCGCGGAGCGAGCAGTTGGCAGGAGCGCAGCTGCGGTTTGGTGTGTGTTTCTGGGGAGATTTTTATGGAGGGAAGGATGATGAGTAATAAACAAGGTGCTGCCTGATTCTTGTTTGGAGGAAAGAGGGGAGGGAGTGAGGGGCTGAGGGAAAGAGAGAAGCACAAGGAAGAGGAGAAGGAGAAAGAAATGACCTTGCTGAGCTTTTCTGGCTGCTCTCCAGGTCGCAGGCTGATGCCAGAAAAATCTCCGAGTCCCTTTTGGCTGGAAGTACGCTCCCCGCGTTAGGTGAATCACACACACATTTCTGGAACATTACATGTTCACAGTTGCAAAGCTCACAGTAATTAGAAAAACTACAAGACCAAGGCAGGGGGAAAAAATATGAGTCACACATGGAAGTTGTGTTATTGTACTGCAGGAGGATCGGCTTTGCAAATTTCCAAAGGTACGCGAGCACCAGCTGCCCTCTCTGCCAGGAGGCTCTGCTGCTGCCCTCCACCCTGCCTGGCTGCCGGCATCGAGGGGCGAGCAGCGGCTCTGGAAGAGTCTGGGATGCACTGGGACGTGTCTGCATGGGGAAGCTGAAATGCGCTTAGGTAGGGTGTGAGATTCACGCGGAATGACTCTGGACAACGAATCGCTGTTGTGCAGTTAACTCTCAGTGGGGATGTTCTCACCCGCAGTCGGGAGCGCTGCCCATGTTAAGCATCATCCACTTTCACCCATGAATTCAGCCATTTCCAAATAAGCTGTTCTTACCCCAGAGTCAGAGCCATCATACCAGAAGCTTATAACAAAGAGTTATTTCAGCACAGCGTCCTGCACCGGCAGGTCCTCAGCTGCTGCCACCAGGTGATCTGTGGTCGGGAGCCTTCTCCCACCCCCAGCACATACCAGCAGCAAATGGTGACCTATCGCTCACTCACTTCAGCTCTGCATCAAGATGATGCTCATTTTTGAGAAGGTGAAAGAGCCCCATACCAACCCCCTGCGTTCAGGGGAGTTTCATAAATCACACAGACAGTTTTGTTTCAAATGAACTGATGGATGGAGCTTTCATCCCTTTCTTTGCGTGACCCTTCTGCTGCTATTCATTAACAACATAAGGGGTGCTTTAACCTGGGAGCAAACAGGGCTCTTGTTTGTTTAGTTAACTCTCTTCCTGAGTCCTCCCATTTGGCACAGGCAGAACCCGGCTCCGGGCAGCTGCCGGTGCTGCTGCCGGGGCTGCGCTCCTCGAGCACCCGGCAGGACACATCGGCACGCCTTATGGGCGAGCATCGCTTTGCGTTGAATCGCATCGCATCGTGTCGCATGGTATTGCTCTGTCTCGTCTTGTCGCACCACAATGCGGCACATCGTCACACCTTTGGGTGAGTTCAGAGCACGGTGTCACCGCCCAGTTCCTGGGCAGTGCTCCTCATGCCAGCCGAGGAGCAGTGCTCCAGGTTTAACCCCTGTCCAGCAGTAACGGGCAGCAGGGACTGCCAGCGGTCAGCGGAGCCTCCATTCAGAGAAGGCCAAAGAGTGGATTACGCGCCAGACAACGAAGCGATGCTATGGACAAACCGCGCCGAACACAAAATCTTCCCGCAATACTCCAAGACAGATTGTTACTTATCTCTGCCAAGAAATCAAACATTCCTGCTAGAGTCAGGGCTTTCACAGAAGCCCCCTCTGGGACATCAAGTGAGGCTAAGACAACAGTCCAGAGCTTTGCTAGCAAATCATGAGTCCCGAGTGTCTCTCCAGCTGGCAGGACCATCATTGACCTGAATGGCCTTGTCCTCCCTGAAGCAGCTCTGTCAATTTGGCCACAATCCACTTAATAATGTAGCTAGAGTATAAAGATGTATCCAGGCCCAACCACAAAACAGCTGGAGACTGTAGGGTTGACTTAATCCTGGTAGAATAAAACAGGGAAACTAGTGGGAGTCAGCTAGGATGTTGCTGGCTGGGTTTTGAGCAGTGCTGAGTAATAAAAGGGATCAAATGTGTTAGGCACAAGCTGTCTGGAGCCACAGTTGTTGTTGTTGTTTTAACTAATTGAATTTTAGTGCTGGTGAAAGGTACCAGATTGACAGCTCTGGGGAACGGTGTCTGCTGCTCAGACCAGGTACAGCACAGGCGGTGAATCCCCTCTTAATCCTCATCTTCGTCCAGACATCGTGCTTTCCTCTCACAGGGAGAAAGGCGCTAGGCCCTTGACACATCCAGCCTTTCCCCTCCGCAGCTGGAACCTGAGCCGAGGGCACTGTGCCTGTCCCCACGAGCCTGCCCGATGCTCAGAGGGGACAACAGCTGTGGGTCCAGGGGCACGGGACAAGTGATGGTCACAGGGACCTTGCTCATGGCAGGGTAGGGCTGGGCAGCTGCAGGGGCTGCCTTGGGGCTGAGTGGCATTGAAGGGAGTTGCTGCTCAGGGTGAGAAATCTGCTTTGTCCGGCTCCCAGGAAAGCCTTTGGAGAGGAGAGCAGCCAGGGCTGCGGCTGCGTGGGAAGGCTGGAGCTGGGGCTGATGAGGTGCGGGCAGGAGCACAGGCGAGTGGAGCAGCATCCCCGAAAGGGGAGCATTATCCTCCTTGGGGCGGCGGGCAGGGATGCAGCTGCCCTCAGGCACCGAGTGGCTTCTGCTCTCCCCGCCGTGAGTCGGGGATGGTCCTTACCAAGCCTTGCAAAGTGCTTCGGGGTCAGACACGCTGAGCTTTTCCCTGCTGGAGGTGCAAAAGCCAGGAGGCACCTGCACTGTGCAAGCCTCTGTCACAAGTGTTGAAGAGGGCTGGTCCTGGGGTTTGCAAAGCCTGGCAGGACCAGGGGACAGGCAGCAGCAGCAGGAGAGCCCCCCACTTTTTGGCGAGCATGCTTGGGGCAGCTGCTTCCCAGGGGAAGGCTGTACACAGGGGCACCTTGTCAGCCCTGCTCTGTAAATAGCTGGGAAAAAGCACAGCAGGAAGCAGCAGATTTTCGGAAGGGCGAAGGGAAGGGCTGGGCTTCAGCCTTGCCAAGTCTCGGTCATGCGGGAGGCTGCCGGCAGCATTGGTGCTGGGCCGGGCGAGGCAGGGCTGTGCTCCACGCTGCGGCGCTTCGCTCTCTTTGAACTCCTCTCGCTGTTGTCCTCTCGGCCTGGCGCGGTTCGGCTGGCAGCGGTGTGGGCCAGACGTCAGGGGCAAGCTCTGCCCTGGTTTTCATGGGAGTGTCGCACTGCTCACATAGGTAAAGGCTTTGTTTAGCTGACGTTGGGAGGGATAAAAGCATGCAGGTCTACCCATTTTCAGGCAGGCTGGGAACATCCAGATGCAGAATCTGGGGGTATCATGTCAGTGATACGGGGCACAGAAAATAAATTCTTCACCATGAAGTTCCCCTTGTTGCTGGCTCTCTCACTCATTAATTTAGTCCTATTTGTTGGACTGAACCGAGTACTGCTTTGCTTTGTTGTGTCAGCTCCTGTATTTTGACCCACATCTTGCAGGCATCTTTAGGGACCTGGCTTTGGTGTGAGACTTGCAGGATATCAGATTTCTAGCTGGGGCAGCTGCATGGGGACAGTGGCCCTGCTAATAACATGGTGCGCCCCATCCCTGCCCATCCTGGGAGGAGGGAAATGAAAACAAGGAAGGATTAAAAAAATCCGTTGCTTTTCCATATCTTGCCTTGGATTGCTTTAGTTCAGGTTTTTGCTAGGAAGTCAAGCTTTTTGTTTTAAATTTTAAGTGAACCCAAGGCAGCCGATAGGCAGAGCCCATGCAGCCCTGCTGTGCAGGGCGAAGCTCAGCCTGGAGCCCGCCTGCGGAGGAGCAGCTGAGAAGCAGCGTCCCCAGTGGGTCTCACCACAGCTGGTTCGGGTGCTGCCAGCACCTGGCGTGCGCATGCAGAGGAGGGGAAAGTCACCACTGTCTCTTTGAGAACAGCCGTGTCGGGGACAAGTGCCCAGCTCCCATATACATTTTTTGTAATAAAAAGATAAATGCAGCCTTTCATATCTGAGTTCTTCCTTTGGGAGGGATGTCTGGGCTGGAGGACGTGGGGATCTGCTGTCTTTCAATGTCACTTCAGTAATCAAAGTCCTGCAGACGAAGCTCTCGCTTCAGATGCTGAGGGCTCCGGCTGGTGACAACGCACAGTATCATCTCTCCACTTGTGGCCAGCCGGTTCTGCTAATTACTGAGCCGCTGTTCTCGGCAAACCGTGTGTGCGTCAGAAGCCCGGCATCAAGGGGAACCAGTGTGAGTCAGACTTGAAAGCCCTGAAAAACACCGTGCGGCTCAGGCTGGCTCCAGCCACGGCGGTCCCTGAGTGCTTCCGAAGCCAAGCAAATCTCTTCTGCACCCTCCTGCCAGCCCCATCCATGGCACTTTGGGGCACAAGGTCCTGCCTGGTCCTGAGCCGATGCTGAAACTCGGGTCAGTGTTGCTACCCCTGTGCATTTCCTGGAGCCGGGTGTGCTGCTTTGGTACTTCTCGCTGCCGTACAGACTCCTCTACCTGTATCGATGCTGGGTGCCCCACTGTCCCCAGGGGCTCCCCAGTGCAGAGGTAGAGAGCAGAGCGGCTGGTGCAGGATCGGGCTCCTGCCCTGTGGTGTCCATCTCTGGTTTGCGGAGAGGCAGCAGGATGCGGAGAGATGCAAAACACAGCACAGCCACTCCGCAGCTGGAAGGAAAGGGCTAAGCCGGTCCCTCTCCCTGACCCTAACCCCAACACCTTTAGCTGGGGTCCTGCGAGGGGTGGCTGCAGCCTGGGTGCCCTCCTGGGCAGTCCCCAGGGTGGTGGCAGTGGAGCGGCGGCAGCACTCTGCTGGCATCCAGCACTGCTGCTGCTCAGAGCCCGAGCATCATTGAAATGCAGACAGCAAGGGCTCCACGACAAAGCGGGTGGTGAGAGCATCCCTGTAAACTGGCCTTGCATGCCACCTATGGTTCCTTTGGTGGAGGTGATGCGTGCTCTTTGTTTGACGGAGGAGCGGTTTATTTGCAGTCAGGCTGAGGCATCAGTGGCAGACAGAGATTCCCCAGTGGCTGTCTCTTTATCTGGAGTAAAACTCCAATATAAAACCCGTAATAGGTAGCACTGGCGTTTGGCCGCAGCTCAGCTGTGCTTGAGGGTGGCACTCTTGGCCACCCTCATGGTGGGTACGGAGCTGGTGCTCATCTGGCAGAAAGCTGCTGTAAATAAGTAATGTTTAAGAAATGAGCCACATGTTATTAAGATGCACTGTGGGAATTAAGAGGAGTATTGTATCGCGGCACAGGCCAAGGAGACTGTGCATAACTGGTCAGGCACCCATGCTCTGAAAGGTGGCATTGAGCAGGCTGCTGTGGTTTGGGCACCTGAATCCAGAGACCACGAGTCAGCCGGCCCTCGTGGGATGTCCCCACCTGTGCCTATCTGCAGCTGCTCCTGGCCCCTCAGCCCCTCTTGAAGAGCATCCTCTCTGCCCTGGCACTGAGATGTCTCTTCTCCTCCTCCCAGACCTCCCAGAGTTGCACTTGAGCCTCAGAGCCTGATGCTTAAATCTCAGCCTTGAATTTCAGACAGCTCTGGGTTTCCAGTGTCCAGATTTGGGTTCGTGGTTCTCCTCGAGAGGAGGAGAAATGGCATCTGGATGATTAAATCCAGGCCCCTGAAGCACTCCTGCCAGGTCGGTGAGACCTGTCTGCTGCATGGTGTCCCAAGGAATGGAGATCTCGAAGCATAGGTCCTGCTGTCCCACTCTCGTGGGGCCATTAGTGGACACCCTGCAGAAAAGCAGACAGACAGACGCTGCCCAGAGAGACGCCCTCACAGCTCACAACCACCTGAAGTTAAGGACTTGCATCTGAACTGTCCGTAGGAGCTACTGATGGCCCTGAGCTGTGAGGGTCAGTGTCACTCCCTTCTGAACACGTTTCTCCTCTTCCTGACCTCTGCAGCGCTCGGTGGCAGTGAGCAGTGGCCAGCTGGTGCAGGGAGGTGGCCGCGGGACGGAGCTCCAGCAGGTGGGATGAGCCGTCACTTTCAAGATCACAGAGCACAGGGAGGCGATGGCAACAGCACAAGAGGATGGGAGAGACAAATGGCTTTGTCCTGTGTGCCAGCACTAAAGGGACAGGATGTGCTCAAAATACTGATGATGTGGTGGTAGCAGTCACAGCTGGAGTGGTGAGCTCCCTGCTCTTGGCAATACGGAGCCAATGGACCTGAGCTGATGGAGCTGAGAGTCCAGGTCACACCCAGGGGAGCCAGCCGAGTTTGTCTGATGGTGTCTCACCTTTGAATCTCTGTGCAAAGATGCAGTGACTTGGAAATCTGGATCATGGAGCCTGAACTTCATCAAGCAGACTACTTCTGACTCATTGCATTTAAAGAGGATGGCATCCCAATGTCAGAGAAGAGCAGTGCTGGTTCCCCAGCGGGGGCTGATGCAGACCGATGTGAATGCTGGGCCATCTGAGAAGTTCTTCCAGCAAACAACAGAAGTGGGCTTCCAAGCAGCCTCCTTTTGCTGGAGATGGAGGGCACACGGTGGACGCTGCGGGAGGCACAGCGTTTAACATTTGTCAGAACCCCATCGCGACGTACCCGGAGGCACAGCTGAAGAGCAGTCAACCCCAGCAGTGACCACAGCCACGGGGCCCCTGCAAAACGCAGGTCTGGCAGGGGGGGCCGGGCCGGGGCAGGGCTGCCCCCGCCACGCTGTGCCACCGCAGAGGCGTCGCACCGCGCCGGGCCGGGAGTGACACCCGTGCGGTGCCCCGGCTCCTGCCTCTCCAACGCAACGAGGTTGCCTGGGAGACAGTGGGACACGATCCGTCCCCGCGGCTCTGGCGGCTCTGAGACGCGAGCTCCTGCCTCCCAGGGAGGCAACCCTGGCACAACAGCGCCGCGCACGCCTTGTCGCTGCCCCGCTGGGGGCTCGCCGGGGGGCCGGCACCTTGCTGCGCGCCGGCCCCCAGCAAGGGACACCATCCGGCTGCTGCGGGCACGTGTGGGTGAACTCACCTGCCCTGGGCGCGGGGTGCTCAGGGCAGCTCCGCACCCGCTGTGCCCCCCCGCCTGCGGGCCAGCAAGGGTCCTTCGGTCTGGGGCCAGCGCTGCCCCGTGCTGCACGGGGGGGCCGGTTATGGGGTGCAGCTGGTGGTGGGGAGCTGCCCCCGCCTGCTGCCCAGCCCCCGGAGCCCTCGCTGTCCTGCACTGGAGACCTAAGCTCAAACAATAAGGGTAATGGACAGGAAATTAGAGATAAGTAGGTGGTTTGACAGGATTAGGGATAAGCAAAAGAAACATAATTATGTGATAGCTGCTATCGGACAAGGGCTGCTACGAAAGGGAATGTAAATGACCTAAAAAAAGCACTACACCAGATCAAACAGCTATACTTTGCAGATAACAGCCCAAAAACACGGGGTATAAATATTTATCAGAACTGAATTCTCCAAACACTCCCTACTCGCGATCACATTAACAATAGATGGGATTGAGGATAATAAAGGCTTTCCACAATCTTTTTTTTTTTTCATGGAGCTTTCATGCACGTACAGCTGTGCGGACGGATGTGAGCTAGGATGCACGTTGGTGTGTGCTGGGCACATGCGTGCCCAGGAAAGGAGCTGAAGGGGGGGACCGGCTCCTCGGCACCTCGAGGTTGCTGCCGCTGCCCGCTGCACAGCCCGCAGCCGCTCCGCTGCCACCGCCAGGGCTCACAGCATGGCACGGGAAAGGAAGGGTCACTCCCAGAGAGGTCCCCCGGCAGCCACCCCGTTCTTCCTGGTGAGTTATTTTGGTTGTTGTTATTTATTTGACAAGAGGGAACACGAAGCCTCCATAACCTGGGCTTGCAAATTACTGAAGCCCAGGAAATGAAAACTCCACGGCAGCATTAATTGGAGGGCTTTTTAATTAAAATCAGCTTGTTTCCTGATCAAAGATTAAAGGAAAAAAGAAAGCTGAAAAAAAAATAATAAAAAACCAATTCCCTCTCTGCCCTTCTCTGGCGTTCATGAGGTGTGGGCTGAGCACCCTGTGTTGTCCCTGCTGCTTTGCTCTGATACCTTTGGATTCTTTTTCCCCCACAAACATCTTTTTTGTCTCCTCTTTCCACCTGACTTCATCCTCTGTCTGTCCAGACCGTCGGGTGGTGCCTGTGCAGCCCCTTTGGCACCTCCCGCGGCGCCTGCTGGGGCACCCGGGGTGGGCGGGCAGGGGGTGTGCAGGGGAGCAGGGAGAGGGCAGCGGTGCTGCTCCCCTGACCCGTCCCTGTCCCTGTACGCACTCCTGCTGCTGCCCAGCGCAGCGAGCAGAAGGTCTCCTGCCCAGGGAAGAGTCATTCTTGTCTGGACTTCTTGATTTGAGAATTAAATTCTGGCAGAGAAATTAGTGTTGCCTAAGGATTTAGCTGCTGTGACTAAACGGCATGCAATGAGGCTAAACAAAGTATAGCGCTAATGAAGCCGTGGATTTGTTGCTCTGGAAAGACTGATGTCCCCTAGGCTGCCGAGAATTGCTGAGGAGGAAAAATCAGGCACTAAAGACAGAGTGAAGTCAGGAAATTCTTCAATGAAATTCATGAATTGGCCAAAAAGCTATTATTTTTTAAGTGAAAACATTTGGTCAAACATCCATCTTTTCTATTAATGAAGGTTGCAACTGAGCACAACAAGCCAGCAACAGGAAACAGCCATCGGGAAAGACAGAGAAATGATAGTAAGGGAGACAGATGGGAGATTTTGAAGTTTTGAAACCAGTCAAGGGAAGGTAAAGGCATGAAGGAGAAGCCTGCACTGGCTGGGCTGGACGCTGAGGAGCAGGTAGCGCTGGCAGGGGCAGAGCCGCGGCAGCAGGAGGCTCGCTGCTGGTGAGCAGAAGGCTGCGGGCAGCACCTGTGCTGCCCCGAAGCGGGGGACGATGCGCTGCTGGCACATGGTGCCGGGCTGACAGCAGCCGCTGGGGATGTCGCATGCCCTGTAAAACACACGTTTGGGACAGTTTGGAGCTGCCCTCGCTGGTGGCACCAGGGATCGCGGTCCTCAGGCAGCGCTGCCTTGTCTGCCCACGGAGAGAGCAAAAGGGGCAACCCGGCCTCAGCAGAAGAGGGAGAAAAATGATAAGGAATTTAATTGAGGAGGAATTAGTGTCAGTCAGCATGGCTTTATGGAAATAGATCTTGCCAAACAAACCTGATTTCGCTCTGTAATGAGATTAGGCTTGCGCTGGCGGAGGCAGCAGTGCGGCTGCAGCACGGGGGCTCCCGGCCAGTCCTGCCCAGCCTGGCAGGGGTGAGGAGGGGGCCCGGAGGAGGCTGTGGCACCAGGGGTGCTGGGGCGAGGGGGCCCTGGATGTTCGGACGCAGTGGCTGTGGGAGCCCCAGCCTGCCCACCGCCTCCAGCTCTGCTGCCAGGGTTTTTAAAAACCACTGACAAATGGAAAGGGTCCAGAAAAGAGCCACAGAAATGGCTGACAAAAATGCCTTTGTTGTGCAAGTACATATTAGTGCATAAGCGTGGGTTTAGGGAGATCAGAGAGGGTACTGAAAGTCTGTTTTTCCAGCAGAGGAAGGCGTAAGGGAAGTGCTGAACAGAGGCTGAGTCTGGACAAGGTCACACCAAGAATAACTGAGAAGGCTGCTCCCTTCCAGATGGGGAAGGTGGCCCACTTGCCATCCCTTGGAGTTTCCTTCTCAGCTCCACGTGTCTTTGTAGTGGAGATGCTTCTCCCAGTCACTTCCCAGCTGCACAGAGTGAAGGGGAGAGGCTCGAACGTGGGGACAGGGGCAGGAGCATCCCCAGCATTGTGGGGCAGGGGAGGTGGTGGCACAGTCCTGGCCAGGAGAGGAGGAGAGCTGCGGCCGAGGAAGATGCTGCTACATCAGTGAGGACTCTCCCCACCGCTGTCAGCAGCCACGAGCTCCCTGTCCTTCTGTCCCCACTGCGCTGGGCACGTCCCTGCCTTCTGCACCAAGGGAAGCCTTCTATGGCAGCGTTGGAAGTCAGGAGAGACGCACATCCTCTGACCTGGCTGTCCTAAGGCCCGTTTGACTCTCAGACCTAAAAGTTAAAGATGTGTGAGGTTCAGTGAACATTGAATCCCATGCGGTGCCATCAGGCATTCCAGACCTTTCCCCTGGAGGACTCTGGATGTGGCCGCAGATCTCCATGAGACCTTGGACCTGCCACCCACCCCAGACCTGGGACAGCCTGGTCCCTGAGCCTGCTGCTGCCCATCCCGGTGTTACATGTGTGGTGAGGAGGGGAGAGCGGGGTGGGAAGCAGGGATTTGTTATTAACTTCTGGGAACTGGAGCTCTTCTCCACGTCAAGGATATTATTTATGTGCGCGAGATGCAGGCTGATTATGAGAAACATATTGATTGAGGTTTCGCAGCTACTGAACACAGTAGATATGTATCAGTTACACCACAGCCCAAACCTGTATCAATGTGTTTCTAATAATCAACTGGCAACTCATTAACATAAATAACTGTCTTCTCCCATTTGGGAGAGTGGCTCCGTGGCTTGCTAGCTGCGCATTACCCAAATGCCAATTGCTTATTAGAACAATCTTTCCGCAGGTCTAACTCCCAGGGAATGGCGGTGTAATAAGACATCACTTGTTACATAGTTGTTAGACCTTGGTAAATATGTTTCTAATCAGCAATTAGTACTTAATTAACGTGCTGAAAATATCATTTTCAATCTAAATGAAGCTTTTACGGGAAATCTGGAGAGAGAGGTGGGAAGATGCAAGCGAGTGAAGCTTGGGCGATGAGTCGAAATCGAAATGACAAGTTTGAAAGAAGTCCTCGCCCTGTGCTCAGGAGGAATTGTTGATCTCATGTCAATACCGCCCCAGGGGGAGCGGCGTTGGCTGGGCTTGCTCACAGCAGCAGCGGAGCTTGGCTGGCCACGCAGCACCGGCCGCGCTGCAGGGCTGGGGCAGGCGGCTGGGCTCAGCCGGGTGGGTGCCTCCTGGGCGACCCCGTCCCTCCCGTGCCCCTGGGTGCTCCTGCAAGCCCCGTGGTGCTGCCAGGTGTCCTCCACACTTGCTCAGGGATGTGGATTCAGACACTTCTCCTATGCTGCACTTCAAACTAACACTGAGATCTGTTTCCATTTTCCTCCAGAGGAAGTTTTTGCACCCCTGCCGCAATCCCTGCCTTCCCTCCATCAACACACTTGTCAGGCTTCACTCCCAATTTTCCTTGCTGCAGTAAATACTTCTTTGCTCTCGCTTCCCTCTTTTCCTAATGACAGACACGGCCAAAACGGGGTGAGTAGAGGACGGGAGGCTGCGTGCCACTGAGCGTGGTGGGGTGGCTACCTGTGCCGGGGGGACTGGGACTGAGCTGCTGTCCCCACGATGCTGCAGCACACAGGACCGCGGTGGCCCCAGCCGCAGTGCCCGCAGGCTCTCGCAGCATCGCTGGCACGCACTCAGGTGTGGGGATTCAGGGCTTTAATCTCCAGCACGGTGTGTTTGTCCTTTCATTTCTCAAGTGGTTCAGAGGGAATCTGGGCTCAGTGGCAGGATCGTTAATGCAGAGCAAACAATAGGCTCTTTAGGTCCTTTCCAGCTAATCGCCATTGATCCAGGCTGACCTTTCTGTCCCTCCCCTAATCCCCAAATCTGGATTCTGCTTTGCATTAAGCCACCTCAAAGGAAAGGTATCAGAGGAGATAAACCCTCGCTGCTGCAAGAGCAGGGCTGCCGGCCATGCCATGCAGCAGCGCGGTACGGGCTGGCAGGGGCTTACCCATCGCGCACACTCTTCCCAAAGAGCACCCCCTTCACCTCCCTGCTATGGGGCAAGCGCAGATCCTCCTGCCCTTGCATAGTGTTGCTCAACCAGACAGAGGCCCAGCTCAACGGGAGGATGGATGGGGAGCCGTAGGATGCAGGTGCCCATCGGCAGCAGCCAGACCCCAGTTTTGTGTAGGTGCAGAAGCCGAGATGGAGCCCGCAGCGAGGTTGGCACCCCACATCTGGTGGGGTGAGATGGGCTCTGCTCAGCCTCCAGACTCCTTCCTAAATCCCCCAGCGGGACCCATGCCCTCACCTCCTGCAGTGTCTCTGGCAGCCAGCCCCCTCCTGGGGCCCAAATGAGGACGCAGCAAGCCCCCAGCGTTGGTTCCGCGTGTCCCCCCTCCCTGCAGAGGCGGTGGGTAAAGCTGGAAGAGCTTCTAGGTCAGTGTGTTAGACTGAATCTGACAGCTTTTTTCTTCCCTGATACCAAATTTGCTAAAAGATACAGCTGCGATACAAAACAAGGCCATTTGAGTGTGAGTTAAATTCCAGTAGTTCTTACCCCGTTGGAAGTGACAGCAACATTCAAATAACCAAAATGTTTTGAAATGCAATACTGTAAGGTTTTTTTGTTCCCCCATGTTAAATCACTGGTTTTATCTCAAATAAATGGCCCACATTTTAAAGAGGAAAAGTAATCTGAGCAGTAAGCAAAATCTGGTGTCATGTACAAACATGACACAGAGGTGTGTATGCACCTGTGTACGTGTGTGGGTGTAGGCTTTGTTTTCCTGGGATAAGTATGTGTAAGAAATGCAGGGAGCAGCTGCCCGGGTCCGGGCTGGCCAGACCTGGCACCAGCCAGGAGCACGGCCCCAGGCAGGGGATGCCTTGCTCTACAGACACACAGTCCCGCAGCAGCCTGGGCAAGGCTTACCCTCATTAAGGTCCCAGAGATGCTCAGGACAGGCTGCGTTCGTCACCACCCAGGCATCATGCAGTCCTTGTCCCCACTGCCCTGGGGTGCATGTCCCTGCTGTGCCAGCACCCTGCCACCTCTCTCTGTGGGACATGAGCCAGTACCATGCTGGGGTGCTCCTCCTGCCTGCCCAATTTATAATGCAGGCTCAGAGCACCTCTATCCACCCATCCATCCTCTGCCAAGGTTCAGTGCCTACCTGGAGGTACACTCTGGTGTTCCCCATGCAGGCCTGATGAAGAGGTGGCATAATGATCTTAATTAATTGACCTAATTAAGTTCCCAGCTGGTAGGAAGCTGGATTTCACAGCAGCTGGGCTGTCCGCAAGGGAGGCAATAAAAACTTCAATAAATATAAGGGCTGCGAAGTGAGCAGTGCAGAGTTTGGGCAGCCAGGCAGTGCACAGGGCCATGTAGGCAGTGAGGAAATGGTGATGGTTTTGCTGTGGTCCCCCTGCTCCAGGCACAGAGGGGCTCCTGCTTTGCCATCCTCACCGCTGCCACCTCCCTGGTGGGGTTTGGTTCCCATCACTGGGTGCAAGGTGACAGCAGTCATCACCCAAAGTGACGTGAGCTTTTACTGCTACAGCTTTGGCTCCTGCTCACCCGGGCTGGTGCTGGGTCCCTGCTGGGTGGTTCTGCGCAGACATCCATCTGCCCCTCACCTCCGCCAGGGCCTCTGCCCAGCACCCGCCTGTTCCCGCTCTGCATGCCAGCATCCACAGCCCATATGCGGGGCCCTGGCTGAGAAGAAGGCTTTTTTGGTTGTATGCGTATATTTTTTAATGTTTTTTTCTTTTTCAACACACTCCCCACATGGTTTCCCCCTTTTTCAGCCCTGAAATGGTGACAGCAATCTGTTTCCCTGGTGCTGCACAGTCCTTGTCTGTGCGTAATGCTAAAATGAGTGACTGGAGCAGGCAGGATGTGCCAGCGCAGGGCTGGCTGCTGCCTGCCTTCCCCGAGCGTGGGGACAGCTGCTCCCTCCATCGAAGGGCTAGAGAATGATTTTTCTTTCTCTTTTTTTTTTCTGAAGCCAGTCCTTGATGGACTCATCCCTCATTTTGGCACTTCCTAAGCACTCCTGGAAGGTGGGAGTGCTCGGCTTGGATGCTGCTTTAGCGACTGCAAGGAGAGCACAGCTGACTGACGTGTGAATGCAGCACCCAAAGCTTGCCCGGTGCAGCCCCTGCCAGCTCCTGCCGTGCGCCTGTGATGCCCTGACTGTGTTGCAGCTGGCAGAGCCACGGGGCACAGGTACTGGTCCTCCCCAAGCCCTGTCTGCACTAAAGCCCGCTCTCTGCTCTTTCTTGCCCCAGTTGGGTTTGCTCGGAGGCCACCTGGGTGGGGAGATGACAGGGGGGATGCAGGCTGGGCAGCGGGGCCGTGCTGTGGGATGGGGACTGAGGTTTTCTGCTGTCAGGGTCATGGGCTGAGCCACCATCCTGCCATGCTGTGGTGCCAGCTGCACCCCTGAAGGTAGAACAAACAGCATAAGAAGAAGAAATTTAATAAAATATATCAAATAGCTCCTTTCAACCCGAAGTGCAGGGGGTGTGACCCAACCATTGACATACAATCCACAATAAATAAATAGCAATTACTCAAACATCATAAAAACCAACTGTAAAAGCTACATAAAACTCTGGTGAAGTAGCTGTAAAACTGTGTGTGAAGGAGAAACAAGCGTGGGTGTCCATGTGGATGTCCTGGGAAGCACGGCCACGGACACACGAGCCAGGCTTTGGGGTGGGAAAGCAGCCGCTGTGGTTGATGGCGAGTGCAGCGGGCTGTCCTGCGTCCTCCTGGGCATAGAGACCACTGGAACCACGAGAGCAACAAGTCAGTCACTGGCAGGGCTCTAGCGGGAGGTCTGAGCCCTGGGAAGATGGGTGGCCATCTCCCGTGCCACCGTGGGTGCTCGCCACCTGTGTCTCAGCACCCCGAGCTGCCTCCTTCCCTCTGACAAACCTCTCTTCTGTGCCACTTGCAAAACCCGATTTTTGTTGTTGTGCAGCTGAGGTTTATGTCAGGAGTAAATAAATAAATACACAGATATGGTCGAGTCAGGAGGGACGATCTTTTGTGCATCAATCTGAAGCTTTCTGCCAGCAGAATTAACTGGAGTGGGATTTGATCAGATTTTAATAACTGGCAAGAACTGCTTGGTGTCCTCTGTAAAAGGCTTTTGTGAGAGCAGCTGGAGAATAAAAATCAAAGGTAGAGGTGTCCTCCACTTTACAGACCTGTCCTCATGGGCCTTGACCCCTACTCCTTCACTGCGAAGGCAGAAACTTCCCCACTCTGACCCACCATCCGTCCTCCCACCACCTTCCCCGGTGGGGCCCCAGCTGTGTGTGCTCAGTGCTGGTCAGCAGCCACCAGGCTGGGCTGTCCTGAGCTCTCCTCTGGCCTGACAAAGCTGTCAGTGTTTTTGCGGCCAGGCTTTGTCTGTTTTTTTTTTTTTTTTCCTTTTTCTGGTGGTTCACTCTGCTGTAGGAAGCCCAGCATGACAGGAGGTGCAGGATGGATGCTGAGCTCCCACGTCACGGTTTAATCTGCTCCCAGGATGCTGACAGCACTGAGCTGCCCCAGGGACAGAAGTGGAGCTTCGGTTAGGCTGTGGCACCAAGCCCTCCTGGAGCACCCTCTGATAATGCGGGAACCGCAGACGCTTCATGTGGCTCGGGCCACAGCTCCATGCAATGCCGTGCCCCCCCTCCGGCAGCAGCCAGCAACATTTGCAACGTCACAAACTGGGTGTGCGCAGCCACCCGCCTCCCACGCACTGCCTTCCAGCTTCTCGCAGCCACCAGACCCAGGGATTTCCTGAGCCAGAGGTTTTGTCTGGATCGTAGTTTGTAAGAACCCTTCACACACCTCTGTCCCCCTGCTGGGGCTGCCCAGGTGGTGGCTTTGTCCCCGCAGCATCCCATGCCGATGTGCCCCACCACGCACCTGGGCTCCATGCGATAAAACGCTTCCTTTGATTCGTTTAAAATCTGCTGCTGGGTAACTTTATTGGATGTCCTGGGGGGGTTGTGTTCTGAGAAAATGTGAATAATTGTTTCTTGTTCACCTCATCTCAATTGTCCATGGTTTTATTGAACTCTGTCATATTTCCTCCTCTCTTTCCGCTGCAGGCACCTCGTTCCTCCTGGAATAAGCCGCTCTGTTCTCCTGGTCGTTCTTCTCTCCTTTCATTACTTTCAGCATTTTTACAAGCCTTCTTCACAAATCCCTGGCACTTGAGCGTCTTCCGCCCCCTCACCTGGGCTCCTGCTGTCCCATCGTGCCTGGGGCTGGACTTCCCCCCTAATTCTCATCCAAAGCCAGAAGCCGCCCACTTTCCCGTCAGGGGCCTTGCTGCCCTCCTCTGTTTCCTGCTAATGCAAGTCTGGAAGTTCCCCTACTGATACCGGTAAATTATTTTGTACTCCACAGGTGACAAAAAATCTGTGAGACAGGGAAACTCTTTGGAAAAAAAAATGGTTATGCATTTTTTTCTAGTGACAGTGATAGTAAATGCAACAGAAACAAACCTCTCTGCTAGCACAGGGGCTGGGCGCACACCCTGTCTGAGAGTGTCTCTGTCCCTCTTGAGATGCTGTGCCTTGGTGTCACAGCTGACAGCCTGGGGACGTCCTTGGGACTTATTGGCATGTCCCAGGCCAGCGCCACAAGAGGCCAGTCCAGTGCCCACCTCCGGGGCCGCTGCCAGTTTCCTTTTGCAGCGGCAACTTGCAGGGTTTGGTACCTGGAGATGAACGGAGCAGAGCTGAGAGTGTGAATGCAGCAGTGAGCGCATGGAGGTGGCAAAGAGCAGAACATCAGCATCACTCTGCAGCCCCAAAAAAGGAGAATGGGAACAAAAAGAGAGGAGTGGAGAGAAGGAGAAAACTGAGAGAATTTGTTGCACCATCACTCTGCTGACTGTAAGCACTGGCTTGGGCAGCCCCAGAACAGAGCCTCTTAGGCTCCAAGAGGTGAAAACAAAGGGTGGGAGGAAGAGGAACTTGTGTCTTGATAAACACAAGGTTGAAAAGGTGAGAGGTCGAGGGATTTGGGCTCCAAGAACTTTCTCAAACCGTAAATTTTCAATAGCAGCACTGAAGCCAGGAAACCTGAACCAGCCTTTGGAGATATATTATCCCAGGAGCAGACAGGGTCAGTTCTTGGCCTCCTCCCTGATTCCCACCTTGCCTTCGTTACGGCCGCGGTCTGCACTCGCAAAGGCTCAGACATGTGCCTGCATCAGGGTGCTCGGACGGGTTTGGGATGTGCCTGGGCTGAGTCACACCGAGCATCAGGGGGCAGAGGGATGCCCTAGCTAAAAAGTCCAGGACAGCCTCTGCCTCCTGGAGCAGAGGTTTTCAAGCCCGAAGAGGTGGCAGTGATCGTTCAGTGCGCAGACCTGCCTGAGTCATTGGAAGTGGGGCATGCTGTCAGCGGAGAGAGGTGGCCAGGCAGCAGCAGCAGAGGGGCACTGGGGTACGGCAATAGCAAGGTGGCGGCTGTCTCCAGCACCATGTCCTCCCTGTTGCGGCCGGACACAGCCTTTCTCAAAATGCTCGTTGAGGTCGGTCAGAAAAAAAAAAAGGGTGACAAGTTTACAGACAACAAAGTGACTTTTTCATTTGTCATTGTGCAGCACTGGGCAGTGGTCCTGACGCAGGACGTGGCACTTGCACCCTGTTGAGTGAGCCGAAAAGGAGCCATCGTCTGATTGTTTGATGCCATCAGATCGTTGAGTTACGTGGCAGTGGGGAAAGCGCAGCCCAGGCCCCTCTCTATCCATGATGCTTCCAGCCACGCAGCTCAACGATGCCCCAGCCTCAGCGTTATCTCCGCTGATCGCCTTCGCTAAAGCTGCTGGAGGTTTCCGGTGGCTTATGCAGGGGAAGGCGGCACCCGCCGCAGTGTAAGGAGGCAGACAGCAAGCTCCATTCCCACGTGCAGCAGCAAACAATTAAACCACTTGCCGTGAACAAATTGCACCAACACAGCTGTGGGACCAGCCGCTCCCTCTGGCTGGGGCACGGTCCCTGAGCGAAGGACGTGGATGTGGGCTGGGCTGGGAAAAGCTCCGTTTGGCTCTTTAATTGCACTGTGCGCTAAGCCTCTCCTGGCTGCTTCGCTCAGACGGGGCTGGCGCTGTGCCCCAGGACCTCTCTGCGGCCGGGTGCTGCCGTCTCCTCCAGCCGGCGGCGCAGGCAGGGGCTGGGGCTGCAAGCAGCAGCGTGAGAGTGCTGGCAGCGGGGAAGCTCATGGCCAGGAGGCGTGTTTTGGGGAGCAGAGGTTTCCTCCCTGTCTGGGAGCTTGGGCTTCTGGAGGAAGGTGCTGTCCAGCAGCAATGAGAACTGGGAACCGGTAGCATTGGGTTTATCTCCAGTTCACTGGCTCTCTTGGTGACCTGGGAGGGAAACCGCGGTCATCCATCAGCTGCCTTTGCTGTAGCTCCTAAACAGTGCAGCACAGGTCAACCCCGTGCTATTTGCATCCCCACGCTATTTGCATCGCTTAAACACTGTGCAGAGTGGGGTGAACATCCCACAGCAAAAGTCCCCCTTGTGTTTTCTGCAGTTTGTTTCCCTGCATCTCATGTCCTTTTTGCTTTTGCTTTCTGTGGCTTCTCAACAGCAAGTTCTCTGGCAGGAGTGCGCACGGAAACAGCTCATTTAAAATGTAATCTGGCTCAAGAACTAGTTATTGAAATTATTTGATGAATAATTTAGGATAACAATTAAAGTCAAGAAAATTATAAATAACTCATGAGCAATTCATGAACCGGAAGAGAGGCTAAAGTTTGTCTGATAAGTGATTTGCCACCCATTAGTCACCCAGCCCTGCGCTGAGTTAGCCGGGAGGAGGCAGGGCTGCTGCCGCACCCACGCAGCTCTCCGTGCCCCTCGGGTGCGGGGCCGTCCTGATCCGAGGACGTGCAAAAGCAGGCGCAGAGGGCTGGTGATGCACAGGGCCTCCATGAAGAGGGAGAGCTGCTGAGCTCACTGGGAAAGGCAGCTTTGGCTACCCTGAAACTGTCTGTGAGCTTGCCAAAAAAGGCTTCAGACTGGCGGAATAGCTGCAGGGGCACGTTAGCAGCACGGCTCGCAGTAGAGGCACTTGTCCCCACGCTGGTGGATCCCATTTGACTCCTTTCACCGAAGGACACGGCCGGGCTCAGGTCCCCGGAGCCGGGCCCAGGAGGCAGCTCTGCAGCTGCTGCGTGCGGCTGCGTTCGCTGCCGGGTGGCAGCCGCAGCTCGGCGCGGTGCGTGCCGGCAGGACGGCTGCGTGGCAGCCCTGCTGCGAGGGGCGGCGAGGTCTGGCCCCGGCCCCGGCGGTCAGGTTCGCACCGTCCCCGGGCTGCCTGCAAGCCTTTCGGCCAGGCATTCCCAGCCTCGCCTGCTCTGCCGCTGCCTCCCCTCCTCCCCGGGGCGCCCGGACAGCAAATGCAGCAACAACAATAACAGAATTAAGTTTTATTTGAGCTGAAATGAACTGTTTCCTGGCTGCTGAAATGACCCATTCTCCCTCTTCCCCTCCAAAAAATCCATGTTCTTTTCAGATCAAACAAAATGCTTTGCTCAAAATGAAACAAAATGTTTCAATTCCCATTTGGGTCATTCTTAGCAAAAGAAACAAAGGACGAGTGAGAGAGCAATGCGATTAAAAGGTCTGGTGTTCACACACTGTGCTTTTTCCAGAGAGTTTGAGCCTCCCTTCCTGGTGATTCCCCCCTTCCTGGGCATCCCAGCGCCATAGGGTGCGGACAGGGGTGAGCTCGGCCCCAGCCCACCCCACTGCAAACCTCCCATCGAGGCGGCAAGGCGCGAGGCTCCCCATACTTTCCCAGCAGAGTTGCCAATGCGTTGTTTTGAGAGAAAACCATCAAAAATTCCCACCTATAGCAACATCTTATCTGCTGCTAATGGGAATGGGAGGGGGCATTCTCCGGGACTCCTGCCTTTCCCCAGCCTGCTCACAAGTGCCTGGCAGATCCCAGCTGGTTTCACAGAGGAGCATTTCCCCATGGGTTTGGGGTGTAGATCAGAGGGGAGCATGCATGGGTGAGGTTTAGGGGGATGCCTGTGTTGGGGGCATCCCCCCCGTGCCACCTGCGGGCAGAAGGCTCCTGGCTGGCTCCGGCTGGGGCGAGGACCCCATTGCACGGCGGCTCAGCCTCTGCGGGTCTGCTGGAGGACGCCTTCCTAGGGGGAGTTCTGCTCTTAAATCCCCCGATAAGCAGAATGTGTCTCTAAGTTAAAGACTGGGGCCTGCACCAGCAAATCTCTGCCAGATGTCTTTGTCCCAATTAAGGCGGAAGAAGAGGGAGAGAAAAGGCAACTAATTAGCTGGGAATGGAGGAGGCACAGCAGTGAGTGAGCGTTACCTCACCCCGGGTGCAGGGGAGCCCTGAGGACCGTCCCGCGTGCGGGGGCTCCAGCCCACTCCTCCTCCCCCCATACCTCTGCTAGTCCCCAGTGTCCCCGCATCCCCCCTCCTGCGGACGAGACCTGTCACAACAGATGGAGATGGTGCCTCTGTGCCTCAGTTTCCCCAGCTGTAAACTGCAGGTGATAACAGACTGACATTTGGATGACGCAGTCATAGAGTTAATGTTTGGCAGAAAGCATACTGCCTGAAAGAGGAATGCTTTCTGGGAATATGCTGATAGCTGGCGTTTTAGCAGAAAATTTTCAAAGCTACTAGGAGCGGAAATAGAAGACGTCATTTCAGCTTTCCTGACTTTCCCTGCTAGTGCTGCATCCCTTCCAAGGTGAGGAGCAGAAACCTTTGATGAGCATTTTATTTTCCAGTTTATTTCAATTTATTTTGTCCTGATGTGGAACTTAAAATCAAAACAAAACAAAACAATGTGAAATATCAGAATTTCCCGGAGGGGAGAAACTCTGCTTCAGGACCAGCTTCTCTTGCTGGTGTTCAGTAGAAAGCTTTACATACCGTAACGGTGCTGAGCACAGGGAAGAGGTAGATGACCAGCTTGGCAGTTCCTCTGGAAGAGGACAGAGTGTTTTCCCCAGGTCATTTCCCCAGTTTACATCACTGCATATTGCACTGCAGAGAAATTTTAGAATTCAGATGGCAACAGCCAGGAGCAACAGCCCCAAACTCTGCCGCTGGCTCATGTGTTTCCCTCCAGCACACGAACAAGCAGCATCCAAGCCATCTCAGCGACACCGAGGGGCTACTGCGCGTTGTGCAGGTGCACACGGAGCATGCAGCAGGTGGTCGCAACTCATCCGAAGGGATGCTGTGCCTGCCTTCCCGTGGGCTGCTGTCACTCGTGGGGCCCTCTGATTCCTCACCCATGTTTGCAGGTGCTGAGCAGTGCTTGTCCCCTGTCCCCACTGTGACCCAAGGCTGCGAGCAGCAGCCCCCAGAGCCCACGTGTCCCCGGTCCCCTCAGCTCCTGGCTGCTGGCAGCCCCATGCGGTGCCCCCTGTGCGGCTGCGGCCATGCAAGGGGAAGGAGATGGGGCTGGGGGGGGGCAGCTCTGCTCCTCCATCACCCCCAGCCCCTCCTGGCCTGGCAGGGCTGTGGGGACATCGCCCAGCCCAGGCTCAGCCACCTGCTCCTCAGTGGGCGCAGAGGGCAGCCGGCAGCCAGCACATGCACAGGCATTTCCAGGGTGAGGGTTTATGCAGATTTATGCTAAAATATTCCTGCGTCTTCACTCCACATTTATTTTTATTGATTTGCAAATGCAAACCTTTGTTCTGCATGTGGTCTGTAAGCCTGACAGTTTGTCAGTAACTTCAGATTGAACATTTTAATATCTTCTTTCTCTCTTTTCCCCCACTCCCCACCCTTCCTCCAGGCAGCTCAAACTGGAGAAATGCAAGACAATCCCCATCCCCGCCCCCCGCATCCCTGTCCCCTGCATCCCAGTCCCTGCATCCCAACCATCATCTCTCCCCAGCCATCTCCTCCTGACGGACATTGTGCTGCCTCGTGCATTAAAGTTCTTCCTGGTGTGATGGGTTGGTTCCAGCAAGAAGCTGAAGGCAGAAGGAAAGGAGAGAGTGCAAAATTTTAACCCCCCTTTTCCTTGCTGTCTCCCTGATGTTGGCTTAGCCGGCTTTCTGCCTGTCATTTTAATGGATGTATTTAAAGTAAATGTAGAAATTGCCATTCAGAGCAAGGCTTGTAATAAAGGCGATGTCTCCATTTCCAATATATATTTATATGTAGTTCGGGTTTCGTCAGGGGGGGATGTGGGGAAAATCACAAGAAATGCCAAGCATTGACATGCGTGATAGGAAATAACTCCATGACACGGTGACATTTACCTGGAGGAAGCTGTGGCAGCGCGTCTGCGCAGGGCAGCGTCATGGCAGCCGCCTGAGCCCCCCGGGCAGCACGGCTGGGGATGATGTCCAAGGAGGGACAAACGGGCTGAACAGTGAGGAAGAAGCTTCCTGGCATGGAGGTGCTCCTGTTGCCAGCAAACCTCATCCTCCCCTTCACACCCAGGGCTGAAGGACCCAGCCTGACCCCAGGAACGGCAGCCTCACGCTGGTTCCCCACCTCCGTGACCAGCAGCAGCCAGCGCCGCGAGTGCCTCCTGCTCGGCACCGGGCTGGCCTCGAGCAGCAGCGCGGCTCTGCCCGCCCCACACGCGCTGCGGGATCGCGCCTGCCACAGCCACAGCACACGGGCACTGACCGGGCCCCCTCCGCCTCCCGTGCCCGTCCTGGCCGCGGCAGGCTCCGCTCTCCGCTGGACCTGGGTTTGTGTTTAATCAGTCTGCTCGCCATGGCTCCCTGAGCCGTCAAAGCTCCTCAGCCAGCCAGCAGCCTGGTCGCATCCACTTAATGGAGTGCTGCGAGACACATCCTTGCTTCGTTACTTCATTATTTACAGGACGAGGCTTCGTGCCGGGGCCGGCTGCCCGTGTCCCTCGGTGTTGCAGAGCGGCTGAGGGGCGGACAGTCCCACAGACACCAGCTCAGTGACCCCCAGAGCTCGCGTTACAGAGCCATTAGCCATTACTCTGTTTAGAAACTTAAACTGAAAGGCTTTAAATCCTGAACGAGGAATTCTCCCTCTTTTTTTTTTTTTTTCCCCAGTCTGATTGCTCTATTTTTCTCCAAAGTGGGGCCACTGCAGTGGTAGGAGCCAGCTGCGCTCTCGCACCATCTACACAAATGCTTTGGGGCAGAGGGAGAAAAGCAACGCCTGCCAAGCATCACACACACAGCAGCCAGGCAGAAGGGCAGCTCGGAGCTCTGGGAGGCCCGTTAATCGGCAGGGGATTTTCTGAACCTCTCCTGGTGCTCGCAGGGGGTGCAGGGCTCAGCACACAGGTCAGGGGGCTGCAGTTTTCTGGCTGGCGTTTCATCACGTGCATCGAGACTCCTCAGCGCACGCACAGCTGGGAGCAGGCAGACCTCTCCTCCTCCTCAGACACCAGCTTTTTTAGATCTCCTCGATGTAGAGCATCTATTAGCAAAATCACCATGCCCACCCTCAAAACAGGGAGCACGGATGGGTGTTGGTGGCTTCTCCTCCCTCCATGCCCAAAAGGAAGCGTGGAGCAGCATCGGAGCAGCAGCTTCGGAGCAGCAGCATCAGAGGAGCTGCCTCCGTTCTCGCTCCTCTCCTTCAGGACCTTGAAAAAAACCCACGCGCAGCCCCGGCCGACCAGCCCCAAAGGAGCAACTTTGGGCACGGAGGGCTGGGGGCTTCTTCTTCCCCAGAACCCCAGACCTGCCCTTCACCTTCTGCTGGTCCCTGGGGCCGAACTATCTTTGCAGCTCTCCTGGTGGAGACGTGATACTTTGGAGAACCCAGACAAGTGGGGCTGTGGGACCAGCCTGCAGGAGGTCATTGAGACAACCAGTGTAACCAGATATGCTGAAGAACTGGATCATTTTATGACCATTAATAACATTTGCAGCTTCTGAATGTTATCCGGTTTGCAGGAATAGCCAGAACTGGTGCTGCAGGGCTGAGGCTGGCTGGAGCAGTTGTGGGGGGAGCATTTTGCTCCCCACATTGCAGCAGTGGATGTTTGGCCAGGTACAGCCTGGTTGACCTCCTCAGAAGCAGGAGGTGCTGGAGGCAGGACGCACACTGCATGAACCAAAGGCTACGGCGAGGAAAAAGGAGTTGCACGGAGCAGTGCTCTGCTCTGCTGTGCGATGGGAAAGGTTGCGCAGCCTCCAGTTCTGCTCCTTACGTGCCAAAGAGGAAGGCCTGCAACAGAGTTTTCCAGTCAAATTCACTTTGCTGCTAGTGGAGTTAGATACGCTCCCTGTGCTAGTTCTGTCAAACCCTCCTGTCTGTCCGTGTATATATCTATCTATCTATATACATACACGCCGTTCATCACACCAGAATCCAAGTGACCTGGAGTAGCACAGTACAAACACTATAGATCCTATGTAAACAGAGGTTATATATATTTTCCTCATTTATTCCTCTCCAGCAGAAAAGTGGCCTCTTTCACAAGGAAAAATAAACGAACACAATGGCAATCCCAAGTTCAGCAAGTGTTTCCTAGCAGATTTTAACCATGTTAAGTTAGGTGGTTGTAAACAGACTGACAGCATGCCTCCCAACCTTTGAAATTCCTTACAGTCAGTTTCCTGTCTCAAATTCACACCATAGCATTTCCACCAGGGCCTTAAATTAATGCCCGGCTGGGGTGCATAATTACCAGCTCCCTAATGGGCCAAAACATCCTGAAGGGCTGAAGTTTCCTTTTTGATTTGTGGCTCCGAGTCGGAGTTGTAATTACCAAATTGATTTTAAATGCAGGCTTCGTTGACAGACTATTGGCAAACTGCATCTCAGAGTCTTCAGCCATTCATAAAAAAAGAGGAAGCCCTTGATGAATATACCTTGATCTGCAGCTGCTGTTTATTTAATACAATTTATGGGCAATGGTATTAGGTTTTATCAGGGAGCTGCAGCTTTGGAAACACTACTTTGGCAGGAGTGGTTGAGCTGAAAAGTTGGGTCATAGCTGTGAGCTGCCGGAATCGCTTTTTCACATGACGACCCCTCCACTCTGCTCCTCTCTGCTCTGTTCTGCTTTGCTCTCTTCTCCTCTCCTTTCCTGGCTTGTCCTGCTCTGCAGCCCAGACATCAGGACAGTGTTGCTCTCTTCCTCCCAGCCCCATGCCTTTCGGCCAGTGACTGTTCTCCCGGGTGCCGGCTGTCCATTTCTCCCTGAATTTTCAGTACCCAGCACTATGGGGATCTGACTTCCTGAGGAGGTTTCATGGGGTGATCTTCTCAGCATGATGAGGGTTTGCTACTGTAGTGCCCCTCTTCTTCTGTGTGGTCTACAAGAAAGATGAGAAATCACAGTCAGGAGGAACTGGAGCCTTTGAGGTTTGAAAGGAGAAACATGGAGCTAGGCAGAATGGGTAGGGAAGGGACAGGTCAGCTCAGCGTGAAACTGCTCTCCTCTGGGCTCTCCTCCTCACCTCATGCAGTGACCTGGAGATGTCCCAAGGACCTAGGCAGTGTCCTTAGATCTGAGCAGGATTTAGAAACAGACAGGATGTTGGAAACCCCCAGGAAGGAGGAATTCTCTGAGAGGTGCCTCTCCTTCAGGGGTGGAAGTCCCCGTTTGGAGCCCCTTGAAGAGCTGGCATCACCTGAGCCTGCTGCTGAGAGCCTCCAGCAGGCGCAGGTTTACCAGGAGATCCTGCAGAGCCTCTGTCTGCATCCAGTCGATGCTGTATAACCAGAGTGCTTGCCATCCCTCCCCTCCTGTCCAGTGCTTAAGTTGCATCCATCCTGCCATGAGTCTACCAGGCTCTGCAGAGGCTGTGAGTTCCCCAGCACTTAGGACCAACTCCTTAGCATCAGGGTCATCCGGATGCTGAGCGGACACTCAGGCAGAGCTGAGCCAGAAGTGCTTCCTCCCTCTATTTAACGCTACTGCTCAAGGAAACAATATTTTCTGGGATCTGGACACCTTTCTACAGTAGCTTCATTTTTTTATTTCAGAGACTCTCATTTTGGTTACCCACCTGCAGAAGGGCTGTCAGGGTTTATCTTTCCTTCAGCCAGCACTGGAAGCTGCTGATTAAAGCGGAAAATATGAAGGGTCTTAGAAACGGAGGTGCATCACCGCTGTCAGCTGCTCCCTTCCCTCTCTCGAGATGGGAGGATGGATCGCCCTGTTGGCATCCAGCCGGCCTGAGATACTGCGTATCGCTCGGGGTGACTCGGGGGGCAGAGCCCGGAGGGAGGGTGCTTTTAAGCAGGCATGGGGTGCCCTGAGAACTGCGGGGCCCTGCTGGGTTGGGGCGAAGGGTTGGGAGGACAGCAATGGCTCGTGGGGAGCAGAGGCCAACAGCAAGATGTGTGCCTTGGTGGCAGGAAGAGACGGGGCAGGCAGGGGTGACACCCGCGTCCCCGTGAGAGCTGCAAAGTATGGGTCTTGTTCTGGTTCTTTCCTGCTCTGGGGTATCCACGCTGGTGTCCCCAGGAGGGGCAGATGCCACCCCTCAAGCCCGGGGGAGCACCCGAGGGTCGCTGGTGCTGCGGCTGCAGGCCTGGGGCAGCGGCAGGGGCTGCGGGTCCGTGCTGCGCCTTTGCCCCCGCGCCGGGAGGGCCGGGGCTCCCAGCATAGCGGGTGTCTCCGGGGTCAGAGCGGCCCGCAGAAAGGTGTGGGGGAGACCGGCTGATAGGGGAGCAAATATTTGGCTGCCTCCATGGAAAAGTACCTGGTCTGCTTTGTTTCCCAGGTTAGTGATGAAGGATAAGGATTTAGGAGAAAGGGAGGGAGAGCTGCAGTTAATCCGCTGATTAACCTGAGGACAGATAGGCAGAGGCTAAATCAAAGCAGAAGGGCAAAAGACAGAAGTCAGCATCACCTACCCCAACCACAGTGGAGCACGGGGATGGCCCAGCTCAGGCAGAGACTGTGACCCTGGGGGAACCAGGGGTCGGGGCTGGGGCTGTGTGCTGGGGGGGTCACAGTCAATGGCCTCTGCTCTCACATCTGGATGCTGTGACATTTTCCAACTAATGAGGAAAAGGGGGATTAGGTAAAGAATTAACCATGCGACAGCCATGGGCAGGGTGCCCTGCCCCGGAGCTGCCTCACCTGGGTTGCCAAACCTTTCTGTGAAGCTGCTGGGCTGCAAGGCAATGACATCTGCGGGACCCATCCCTTAGAAACAGGGGAGGCCGAGTCCTGTGCTCTGAGCGCACATCTGATTCGGGAAGTATTTGGAATCAGATCTGAACTTTGGGGATTGGGCCCAATTTTGGCATGGAGGGATGAGAGGCTGGGGAGATAAGGACATATCCAGTTTCGTGGGATCTGGCACAGCTTGGGCTGTTTAAAGCCACAGAGTGTGATTTGGGTTCAGCACTGCCATAAGCAAAGTTCTCTCCTTCCTTTTAGAGCTCAGGCCTGGCAACCCCGTGAGCTTTGCAGCTCGGTGGAGGAGCAGATCCCCTGTGGAGGTGGCTTTTCGCATGCTATGGTTATGAGCACATGGGTCAGGATTGAGCAGTGGGGCAGATTTGGGACACCCTGCTGATCCTCAGGGGCAGCCCTGGCTGTCACAGCACAGCATCGGCTCGGTGGCCGAGTGTCCCAGGTGCCGCTGGCAAAACCCATCTGCTCCCTGGCTGCGTGGGACCGCTCTGCTGGCATCCCTGGGGCATATCGGGGACGGCAGTGCCCTGATGTCCCACCTGCACTGAGCTCAGATGCTGAGGCTTGTGTCATTAAATATGTGTCTGGACAGAGAAAAAAGAACATGCAAAGAAACCTGCCCTAAATCAACTCATCCTCTCTGTGGATAAAGCTCTTCTCCCCCTATTGTGTTGCCACGTTTAATTGCTAGCACATTGCTGTCCAGTATGTGGAAACGTGTGCGAGATGTGCGCCTGTGTGCTGAAGTCAGCGCTGTGCGGCATGGCCAGGGCTGAGTGGTGCCTGGACCTGGAGGTATTTGCAGGGTTTGCGCGTTGCGTTAGTGTGTGCCTCTGCGCACTCTGTGTGCTCTTGTGTGCAACTCGTGTGCGCACACATGTTTCTGCTTTGGTTACTATCATTACAATGTATTTACCACTGTGCATTTCACCAATACGCTATTTATACCCCAATAGAGTGTGTCATGCTTTGCATTAGTCCAGCCAAATTACAACTTCAAAGTTCTCAAATTTGGAGGGGGCTCCCCGTCTCTCCCTGGCAGAGGAGCAGCCACAGGTCTGAAAGGTTTCTTATTTACTTTTTTCAGCATGGAGCTGAGGAACCGCTTTCCATCTGGAACCATGTGGAATTTCTGCGTTTGGGATATTTAACCTGACTTTAATTTGAGTTGAAACGTCTGATATTTCTGATAGTAATACCATGCCGGGGGGGGACCGGCAGCACTCCCCCTTCGCTCTGCAGAGGCACTCCAGCCGGTCCCTGTTAAGCGATTCCTGGCATGCGAGCGTGCGGCAGACAGGGATGGAGAGCCTAATCAGATCTGGGGAGCCGCCGGAGTGGTGGCAGCATAAGTGGTGTCCAGGAGAAACCCAATCGTTCCCCACTCGCTTTCCTCCTGGCCCCCAGACCTCGAGGGGACACACGTGCCCCCGTCCCTGGGCACCACCGGGTACTGGCAGCTGCCCCCGCTGGCGGACCCGTGCTGGCAGAGGCTGACAAGGTCCTATGAGCCCTCTTTTTTCCCCCCCTTTTTTTTTTTTTGAAATGCCACTGAGGTACCTCCCTGATACATTATTTACATCAGGAGAGAATGAGGCATTTGCCATTTGTATCTTGTTGGGTTCATTAAAAGGCGTCTGTGCTTGTGCCGTGCATGTGATTCGCCCTGCTGCTTCTTTAAAGGCATTGCTGCTGCTGGGGCTGGGGGGACCCAGAGCAAAGCTGCCACACAGCTCATCATGGGACGGTGTTCTGCAAGCAAACCACAGGGCAGGGAGGAGAAAGAGCACGAGCTAGCCATCCAGCCCCCCTTCGGAAACACCAGCAATAAGGGACAGCCATGTGGAGGGGCAGCCCTGTGGCAACAAAGTGCTGCCACGGGCAGTGCGAGGGCCCTGCTCCCTCAGCAGCAGCGTGGAGCTGGGCTTCAGTCTCATAAGGGTTAAACAACAGTAGTCGATCAAATAATTGCAAAATCTAAATTTAAAGTTCTCCTGCACCGTGGCCCCTTCTTTAAACTTCAATAACGTCTTTTAAGAAAATGTTACTTAAAGGAATACTATGTTATTGCAAATCAGATTTCCTGACTCTGGTGCAGACTTTGCGGACAACTCGATAACCCCAGTGCAGATCCTGAGACAAGGACTGACCTCTGTCCCGCCGCCCCGCAGCAGGCTTGGGTGCCGCAGGTATCGAGGAAATCCCCCTCCTTCCACCCAGGACCCGGCTGGGGTGGGCAGGGAGCCCCGGCCATCCTGGAGCACAGGATCCAGATGGAGAGGGGCCAGCACTCAGGTACCGAACCAGGGGACATTGTGTGGGGACATGGGAGGTGGTGGGGACAGAGATGGAGGCCAAAGGTGAGGATGGGGCTCCAGTGGTGGGGAAGAGACTCCACCCTGTGAAGCAAGAGTTTGTGGAGCTGCTTCCTGGCTCAGGCATTAAAAACTAGCTGGGTTGTTGTAATCTGTATTAGATTTAAACTGTGCAATAAACGTTTCAGTTTATTGATGCCAGACTGCAGCCAATTACAGCTGAAGTCACCAATGGGTTAGGGCATGATGAGAGACCAAATGGCTTGGAGAGGGAGGCTGGAGGGCAGTGGGGAGCTGGTCCCAGCGCACACTGGTGTCCCAGCTCCGGGGTCATGAAGCCTTTCCTAAATGGTAATCTGGCCCAGAAAATAAAGCAGGTGGTGGCGTTTCAGTCCTGTCATACGTCGCAAAGCCACCAGTCCGTTGTGCTGAGTGTGTCTGCTCCCCTAGGGCTGCACAGGGCATGGGGCACGTGGGACCATGTCCTTTGCAGTAGGGTGGTGGCTGTGTCCCGAGAGAAGAAGGGAGGCCACGTCCCCATTGCCCTGAGCCAGTGTGACAGAAGAGGAGATCTCAAGGTGTCCTCCTGGGCTCTGCATCTCCATCAGCCGGTTAATTCTTCCCCTGCAGTTTGCCTTTGCAAGCACGTGCTTCAAAGCAGCAGTGCAGTCTGCCACTTTTCTGTTCCTCCACTCTCTTTTTGGTTGTGCTCCTTGCTCCCTGGCTGTTCCCGCCTGTCCCCCAGTGCGGGCGGCACCGTCCCGTGGCAGCACCACGAGGACACAGGCTGCTCTGGCCAGCAGATGTTCCTGGCAGGTAGGAGGCCAGGGCTGGGCTGCTGACTAGTCGGGACCACACATAAGGGCTGATGACTCGGAGGCAAGGGCAGCCGTCCTCCCATGTGTGGCCTCTGCACTTGCCAAAGACAGCCTGGGCTGGCCGTGGGCCTGATGAGCCACCGCAGGATGGTGGCCACCCAAAACCCAGCATGTTCAGCACTCAGAAGTGCTGCTGGTGCAAAAAGAAAAAAAAAAAAAAAGAAAAAGAAAAAAAGAAAAAATTAATTCCCTTCTGTCTGGAAAAGAAAGACTCAACAGAAGATGAAAGACCCCGTCGCTGGAGGCAGATTCAAGCCTCCCTCCCCAGAGCCACAGGGTCCCTCCCATATGGCGTCCTGGTGGGGCAGCTCAGAGGTCACAAGTCTGTCTGGGGCTGAAGCAGGGGAGCAGCACTGCGGATGAACACTCGAAACTTTATATCTCCATAAAAGTTTGAAGTGGACTATGGGCTGTGGAGCAGCTAGTGACATGCACGAGCCCAGAAGATCTGGTCCATGGGACAAGCTCCTCTTTGGCTGCATAGCCTGCTGGGCTTGCAGCGGTCCAGGAATTTTTTCTCTGCCCTCTGCCGTGCTGCGCTCTACCTTGAATGCCCATGCATCTGCTGGCCCTGGCAAGACGCAGGCTGGAATAGGAAGCTAGTGTCAAAGCCAGAAGGATGCAAAAAAAAAAAAGTGCATTTCCAGGGCCCCTGCCATGGGAGGATTAGTGTAAAACCCACAGATTTCTCAATATTTTCCTGACCCAAAGTGCTGAGTTTGTTTTGCCGTGATTTATGGGATCCTGTTACTTGCTCTTTGTGAGTAGCGAGACAGTCACTGGGGATTTATTAAAACTTTCACAAGTCCCAAAACTCTGTCAAATTTTTGCATGAATAATAATTTGACTGAAAATTCAGAGGAGAAGGCAACTTGCTCCTTGCTGGTTACTGCGCCAGCGGGCGAGCTGCCAGCACCCGACCCAGGAGGGCACATGCCCGGGCCACCCACCCCTGCACGACGCTGAAGCCAACACTTTGCGAACATCCTGGAGGCTGAGCTTTCTACATCCCACCTATTCGGTGTGGGGGACCAATGGGCCCACTACCAGAAAAGCAAGTCCGGCTAACAAATGTTTTCCCGCTCCCCACAGGCGCTGTGCTTGCCGTTAGCAGCATTCGTCTGCAGCGGTCACCCAGCTCCGTCCAGCATCAGAGCTGACCCACCGCTTACTTTCTACCACCTTAAGCTCCAAATAAACACCAAACAGACCTACATTAAAATAACATTAAGAAACAATCCAAACCATGAGGGGAAGGAAATTCTTTTTTTATTTTTTTAATTCAGATGGAGCTTTTTTTGGTCTGAGTCCTGGCAAACAAACAGCTGAAATCAGGTCCCAATTAGGTTCTTTTGGCCTCTGCGAGTGATGAGAAATGACCTAGCTGATTTCAATCCTTTTCCTGAGCCCCTTAAAGAAAGGTCTTGCAATCTTGAGATCTGGGGCTGAGATCCAACATGAGGAATTTTTCTTTGCTGCTGCCTGTGTGGCAAGGATGAGCCTGAGCCACCCCCATGCCCCCCACCCCAGTTTCCCTTCCCAAAACCCTGCCAGTGCCCCGGGGCTGGGACTCCCCGGTCTGTATCAGCCCGGCTCAATGGGGCCGTGGGGCTGAGCTGGGCTGGTCCGAGCATCAGAGACCTCTGAGGAGCTGCAGTGGGTGGCTGGTGGACACTTTTCCCCTCCATCAGCACTAAACCAGGCTAGTTGTGCAGAGATATGAATATCGCATAGTCACATCTGGGTTTTAAAGAGACTATCATACGTTTTGTTGCTCCAGGATATAGACGCCTAGCATTGTCCTCACTAAATCTTACCTGGGGTAAGAATAGTATCCCCCAGACAAGCCCCTGTTTCTTACACCCTCTCTGCTCCAAGCTGCTAAATACGATTGCTTTTAAATAATGGCTGCAGAAGTGACTGTCTTCTCTTGGTGGCTAGATCGACCCCCATGGAAAGGAATTTGAAAGCAACCAGAGGAAATGTGCCTGAGAAAGGGAGATGCGACGGCTTTGCGCAAGCTGAATCACGCCAGTGCGTAAGCACTCTTTGCAGGACTACGAAGGCTGCCCACAGCAGACAGCCCCATCCACAGACTGTGCCAGGAAATTCTGTAAGCATATCACAAATTCCTATTGGCAAAACAGGCCAAAGAAAGGCTGCAGAATAAATAATCGCTCTCATCCGAACTGCAGCAGAAGAGGCAATAAAATGAAATGAAAGCACTGAGCAAAGCTGTTGTGTCTAACAGGAATCCTGACCCCTGATCTCAGCTCCCCTCTTTTATGTTTTTCTGACTTCAGCACTATTGTGGGCAGATGCCTTTGAATATGATTTATTTGTTTGTCTTGGCATCCAAACAAGGAGCCCTGGGACCAGAAAAGACTATCGAGAGCCCACTTCCGAGTTCTCCTTCCCTTTCAGCCCGTACACAGACGCTGCCCTGTGTGCTGTTGCAGAGGCTTTGTTACGCCAGTCAGCGGGGGGAGAGAAGCAGGCAACAGTTGATCGTCTTAAAACAATACACTTTGCTGGCCCGGAGCCTGAAGGGTTGGACTCTATTACTCCAACTGTCAGGGAAATGGGGCCGGATTCAGGAGAGGAAAGTGCCTCCGTCCAAGCCCATCAATACATGCATCACAGCAAGGACGGCGAGGGGCAGCTTTCAAATTCCTCTCTGAAGACCCAGGACTGTGCTCCCCGTGCGTGCAGGGGCAAAGTCCCCTCCTCTCCAGGGAGCCAGGCTGAAATCAAACCTCACCAACAGCAAGCGGGGCAAGGACTGCTGCAGGGTTTGGCCCAGTGATGCTATCAGAAATGACTCCAAGAGCTTTTTGGTGCAGTTCCAAAAGTCTTTGTGTTTCCCAGCTTTTTGCTGTTGGATTGCAGAGGATGATTTAAAGCCAGAGCGAACTATCTACCAGAATGAAACAGTTTCACAAATTCTAAGGCCAAAGGGACCATTAGATTACGCAGCCCAACCTTCTGTACAAGACAGGCCAGCTCCACTCTGTCTCATTAGTGCCTTAATGCTTGCTGTTGCTGCAACTGCTTCCTTCTGCTGAGAGCTTCTTTCTCTCTCCAGCCCCTTCCCAGCCACAGCAGTCCCCGCTGTCAGCTGTGTCCAGGGCTGGGGAGGAATAAAGTCACCTCAGGCAAAATGAAGCATTCACTCAGAGGCCTTACAGCGTAACAGCTCCATGTGCAGAGGGCTCTGCTGTGGGTCTTCCTTACACCCTGTGTGTGGTTCTCACGCTGGTCGCAGGGTCCAGGGGTGATAACTGGAGTGGAGATTGGCTCTGTGGGAGTTGTCCCTCAGGGATATGTGGGCTCCATGAGCTGAATGCAGGCAGGAGGTTTGTGTCATTCAACCCTTGATTGCAAGGAAAATTTGGAGGCTTTCAGGAACCCACGTGTTGTAGTTGTTGCAAGGAAGTGGGACAGCGTATCACCTCCCCACTGAAACACCTGTGGCTGCTAAGAGTTTTGACTTCTACATGAGAAGGAGAGGACTGGGCAGAGGTGAAGCTCACCCTTCGTCTGCTTAACAGTTGGACAAGCTCACAGAGGCCATTCCCATTCGGAGAGCGTGGTTCCTTGTGGGGCCAAAGTCCAGAGGGAACAGTGCAGTGTCCTGGTGTTCCTCGTGCAGCTGCAGCCCTGTGAAGACAGCCCTGAGCACAGCGCAGAGGTCACCAAACCTTCCCCCATCTTCTGGCTCACAGGGAACAAAGCTGTGAAATCCCATGGAGGCTCTTCCTCAGTGAAAGCTGGTTTGCCTGCCCGGAAAGCCTGCCCATGAGCTGCGATGGGCACACGCAGAAACATCCTCCCTCTCTGCTTGGCTCTCTGCTCTTGGCCTGCAAACCGTGCCTGGCACATGGCAGCCCTAAGTGCAAACCTCACAGCCACTAGCTGATGCTTTCTGGAAGCTGTGTCACGTAGCTGGGAAACATATATTTATTTCTCTTCCTCCCTCCATAGTGTCCCTTCTCAGATGAGGAACGTGACGCTGAATTTTCTGCCTAGAATATGCTGCTCTGTTTGAACAGGTTTTTCTATTCCCCAATCACTCACCATCTCTGCTGCACAAGATTTATTGACTTTTATTTATTTATTTTGACTTAGTCATTTTTCATTTGGGACAGAGCAATGTGCCGAGTGAAGACGGCCTGGGAAGCCCTCTGTGTGAGTCATGGCCTTAAGCCTTTGAGCTGCCTTGTTTCCTTTGGTTTAATCTCGTGACTGCAGTAAACACATTGGACAAAGCCCTGCTTGTTCGGGGACGGCCGGGGCTGGTGCTCCATGGGGTCAGATAACGGGGTCCAGCCGTGGGTGGGAAGGAGAGCAGAGCATTTCTGTGTTGGCGGCTCAGGCTCCTCTCCTGCCTTCTCCAGGGATCTCCATGCCCTGGTGATCCAGAGCTCCTGCTCCTTTTGCAGCTCTCCTGGCACTGTGGGGCAAGTTGGTCCATCTGAGGCACGGGATGTCGGGAATTCACACCCACAAGCCGTATACGAGGGCGCTCGTTCACAGCCCATATGGGAAACACGAGTACTGGCTCCTTGAGTTGCAGTAGCTCTCCCAGCCTTTTCCTCCAGCTCTTAGTCACGCATTTCCTTTCATGCTTGAATGCCACCAGCAGAGACTGCTGCTGAAGAGGGCTGGTGAGCAGCTCCTGAGGAGGCTGCGGGGCTCGCAGGAGCCAGGAGACTTCCCTGGCATTTCCACCCGGCGGGGAGTGGCGGTGGGGCTGGGGCTGGCCCCGTTGCTCCCGAGCGCTGGCTGTGCACGGCTGCCACGCACTGCTGCTTCAGCTCCCACAGCATTTGCCAGCCCCTCACAAAAGCCTCCAGCCAACGCTTTCCCTCTCCCTTCTGTCAGAGCAGCTGTTGGTGGGGCTCTTCCAAAATGGTTGGCTGCTGGCGAGGAGCTCGCGCTGGAGGAGCCTGCTCCAGATGTGCACAGCTGTGCGCATGCTACCGCCGCGCCTGCTGCAGCGCCGGCCTCGCCGCGTGCCAGGCTGCCTGTCGAGGGGACGGAGACCAAGACTGCCAGGAGATGGTGTCACCTCATTGCACGTGGCGGGGCCGTGGGGACAGGAGCTCCTGTGCATGTCCCCCTGGGTTTCTCCTTGTCTGGTGCTGACTAAGTCCAGCCAGTGGAACTTCCAGTATTTCCTTTGGCAGAGGAGCCTCCAGCCTAATTATCTCACTCTTACGTCACTTTTGTTTGTCTAAGCTAAGATTTCCCTGACTCGTTCTCACCCTGATGCTTCTGGTTTTGCCCTGGGTCTTTGTGTGTACCTGTTCTCCCTCCGTCAGGCA
Organism: Chauna torquata; assembly: GCA_013399475.1. Lineage (NCBI taxonomy): Eukaryota > Metazoa > Chordata > Aves > Anseriformes > Anhimidae > Chauna > Chauna torquata. The sequence continues at coordinate 69,069 of VXAL01000836.1, read as the reverse complement.
CCTGTGGGTACCAGTTGCCCTCCTCTTACCTCCCCTCTCCCCTGCTGCATTCACAAGCTGTAGGTTTTTTGTGCACTTACTGGATCATCGACTCTGCAGGGATTATTCTGGAATATGTGTTTCAAGTCCAATGCTCCAAATGAGCATTCCAGTTAAATCCAACACAAACCAAGATTTAACTGGGAAGCGGCACACTTGCTGGGGACCAGGAGCATTACCATGAAGAGTCGGCTGCAGACGGCTCTTCCAGAAGAGCCGCTCAGGAGATGCTTTCATAGAGCATCTCCAAGGGCTGGATTCTGCAAGAGTCATGTGGATGCGCATTGTTGCCTCAGCAAATGCAGCACGAATCCTTCCAGACCTCTGCTGTCTCTGCAACATCTTCCACAGGAGCTTTCCAGAGCGCTGGGGCAACAGCCCATGCCCAGCCCTCGCTCCCAGCATGCGCTGCAACGCAGGGCAGAGCTCTGCACAGGAAAGAGAATGACAGTGAGGTTTTTTCTCTCCCTGCGCCAGATTGCTCCCTGCCAGAAGGCTGCCAATAGGCAAGCATTGAGGACGTGGCTCATGTCTTCTGCTGAAAACTGGCTGAACGAGGGCAAAGCCGGGAGATCCCTGCCCAGTGAGAACAACTCCGGGAGTGGCTTCTGGGCTCCAGCCTGTGCACGGGGCACGGCGGGGGTGTGAGTGACCACAGGAAGTCCCAGCCGCTTCCCGTGGCTTCTCCTCAGCCACGGCTTTGATCTATTTTTATCGGGAAGTGCTGAAAAGCCAGGAACCGAGTTGCTGGCCAGGCAGTGGGAGGCCAAGGGCAGTGGGGCTCAGCTGTGTCAGCTCCTCTGGCCACTGGGGCAGGTGACTAGCAGGGGTGGGACCCCCTCATCACCTCCTGCACCCCTCCTGCATCCCTTCTGCATCCCTCCTGCACCCCTCCTGCAACCCTCCTGCACCCCTCCTTCACCCCTCCTGCACCCCTCCTGCAGGAGGGGGCTGGCTAGGGAAGGGGAAGAGGCAGCTAATTGCTCTACCTTGTCCCCCTGGCAAGCCAGAGCCCGTTGATCCAATGTTTTTTTTTTCGGTTTAATCGCATTAGGGAAGGATGCATTTGTTTTTTCATCTCCGGTTGTTGTGTCCCTTGGGGCCCCCTTGCTGCAGCTCCTTTGTTTGTGAGCAGAAAATACTTCCCCAACCCAAGCCTGGCTGAGAAATCCTGAAACAGGTTGTAAATCTCCGAGGCTGGCCGATTGACACACACCTGCTGGCTGCTGCTGTGCAGCTGAGGAGAGGGGGAAAAGGGAAACTTTTTTTTCTTTTTAATAAAACTAGCATGATTCTCATTCAGATTTTCAAAAGAAATTGCATTATTCCAAACCAGGAGGAAGCGGCAACCATCAGCAACCTCTTTCCCACCTCTTCAAAGACCAGCAGCCTGGGCTGTGTCCCATTTACCCCTATGGGCAGACACCAAAAACTGGATGGAATAGCAAGGGATTTGGGGTGATATCCCTCATGGGAATTGGGGCTATGGACCAGGAGGGGTTTCCACCTGGTGGGTCCCGATCCTGGGACATGAGCAGGAGGAAGCCCATGGTGGTGATGCTTCCCGCATGGGTGGTGGGCTGGTAAATAAATGGGGGCTGGTGAAGGCTAATGGAACCACAGCAAAGGAAAATAAACTTCACAGCAGTGGGCTGTCTGTGGGAGAGGACTTTGGGGTGGCTTTTGGTTGAGTGGTTGTTTGTGACCACCCTAAACAAAAGGAAAATATCAGGCTTGGTTTTTTTTTTTCTTGTTTTTTAATTTTTTTTTTTTTTAATTGTGTGGGGATAAAACCCTAATACAGCTATAGGAATAGGTTTCAAACAAAAGATTTTTCTTTAATTGGCATCTTTCTGCCACAGGAAAGGAAAAGAAATCTGTGCCGAATTGCAGACCCTAATAAAAGCCTCATTTTTGGGAGTGATTCATTAACTTTACTAGGAGCGCGTTTAAAAAATAATTTAAGAAAGAGAAGAAAAAAGGGCCAAGATTTCCTGTGCCTGCCTGTAATATTAAACCTGCTTAAGCTACAAGGAGACGCCTGTGGATGTAATTGCACGTTTCCAAAAGCCTGCGTCCGCACAGCCGGCTCCAAATGGCCTCTGAAGCTCCAGCGGTTTCCCCAGCTGCAGAAGGGGCGGGAAAGGGGGGAAAAAATCTGATGGGCAGGCATTTCTGTCCCTTTTTATTTTCCCTGTGTGTGTAAGACACAGAGTCATTCCTTTGCCCGCCTCTCTCTTTCCTGGATCCAGATTAAAATGAGAAAATGGCCACAAGCCCATATGGTCAGTGGTCCCAGCACATAAGCTGCTTACTCAGGCTGAAGTTGCTTTCCCTCAAGCACTGCCACCCGGGGCTTCTGCAGTTCAGGCTTTTGCTAGACATCCCCAGCAAATATTAATGAGCGCAAAACAATTAGGCAGCCTCTGATGAGATGGCTTTAGGTCTCCAGTCTGGTCTCGGAGCACAGGGATGGGCAGATCCCAGCCCAGCCCTTCCTTTCCCAGCGTCGTGGGCTGGCCTGGGCTCTCAGCCGCGTTGGGCACGCGGCGGAGCTGGGTGATCCCCTTTCAATGGAGGAGGAATTTTTCAACAAAGCATGCCTTTTTTTATTTTTTTGGAAAATGCTGATGCATGGAAATCAAAACCTTTTGTGGAAACATAGTGTTTTCAATGAAAATTTAGTTAGCGAGGATTTCCTCGAGTCCAGGATGGAATTTCTCATCGAAACAAGGGAGAATGACTCCAAATCCCACTCTGCCCCATTCTTAGCCCCTCCAGCTGATGCTGTCACGGCTGTCCCCACCTCCTCCGGGTGCAGAGGGACAGGGACAAGACTTGGCCTCGCGGGAGGCTGGGAGCCAAGCCTGTGCTCACCAACCTTGAAGGGGGGACTGCGGGGCTGGGGGTGAAGTGGGCGCTGGGGGCAGCGGGGGACAGGCCAGCTCCCCTCCGCGCTGCGTCTGCACTGCCCGGCGTCTGCTTGAATGAACAATTGAACGCGGCTGAGTCACTGAAGGGGAAAAAAGAAGCCACTGACACCCTGTAGTTAGCAATGAGAGAGCTAAATATAGCTCTTACTATGGGTAGTGTAATAGAGAGAGCAAGAAATAAGTAGGCATGATGCTCTGTCACTTCGGTTAATGTGATTACACCCAAGAAATTAAAGGCACGCTGTCCATTTCGGTTTGTTCCCTCTCTCCCGGCTGCCTTGCAGGGTCCGCACCATTCCCCCCTGCAGTCCCCCAGGCCAGGTCCTCTCCTCAGGGTCTGCTGCCTGCCCGGCTCCTGCTCCAGCAGCCTTCTCCTCCCGTGGCACCCCACAAGACCTCACGCTTCGCCACCGCCCCATCTCCCCTCTCTGTCCCCACCTGCTCCTGTCCCCTCCCACAGGCAGTGCTGGCCTTGGGGACAGCTCTGTGGGCAGGGAGGGAGGGAGGCTCAACGCCCTTGGCTCTGTTGTAAACTGTGGTTTTTCAGAGGCACTTCAAATCAATCGAATTTGGGCCAGATTTTCACAGAAAAAGCAAAAGGCATATCTCTGCAAGCAAAGCTGCTTCTTGGAAGATGCTGAGCATCTGTTCCACGTCATGGGAGAGCAAGAACTTCACAAGAAGATAAAATAAATATAATTGGAAATTGAGTTGTTTTCTTTTTTTAATAGCAATACATGGTGTTTTTCTGTACCCTTGTTCTCAGAAATGGCTGTGCCATGTGGACTGGATTGTTTCCTCAGCTTCTGCCTGAGGCAGATACCAAACATGGGAAATTTCAGCCCAAATGATTCAAGTCTGGCAAAGCTCTGCTCAAGTGACTGCAGAGCCTCCTGATGGGAAGTGTCAGGCAAACTTAATCATAAGCGGTGGTACCGCAGAAAAGATTGTGCTCTAAACCCTGGAAAGTTGGCACAGCAGCACAGCATGCTCACTCCCTCTTTCACATTTCAATGTTGTAGAATTTGTGTTTTTTCGTTGCATTGTTCCACTCCTCCTCTTTTTTTTTTTTTCTTTTTCTTTTTGGGTTTCTGGCTCTTGCGGCTGCTTGGCTGGAGCGAGGTGTGCCAAGGTTTAGATGACAAATTGTCTTGTAGCATCTGCTAGGAACTGATAAGATAGGAGTCTGATAAAGCCTAATGTGCTGCTCCTGCCGGACAGTGGAAAGACGCCTTTGTCTGTGGTGTGGACTCTTCCCACCCACGGAATCCAGAAGCCATCACATCCGAGGGACCGAGGCTGGGCTCCAGCCAAGCGCCCCAAATTGGAAAATCAGGCCCAGGGCTTGGGAGCCTTGGGCAGCCTCTGCCTTTGAGTGTAGTGTTTTCTTTCCAGGCTGTTGACTATTTCACAAGGTTAAACACATATGTAAAAGCAAACCACAACCCCAACCAGTCATTCTGCCTTGAATAAGTATCTGCAGTTTTTTGGAAGAGATAACAATGCTGTCTTTGTTTCCTCCTTGCTTCCCTCCCTCCCTACCTCACTTTTTTCATTCCCTCTCTCCAAGCACTTAAACCATGATAGCAACAATATTTCATTCCACAAATACTCAGGGAAATGGGGCTGAGCACATAGGTAGGGTGACAGGAAGGCAAAAGCCAGCTTGAACCAAAGAGAATGGGAAGTCTTCTGCTGAGCACAAGATGCCACCCTTCCCCTGGCCCGTCTCTGAAGCGTGGACGCGGGGATGGGGCGAGGGCTGGCCAGCCGCCGCAGCCACAGGCAGGGCTGCTGTGCAGCAAGGCTTTGGGGCACATGCAAGCAACGTCGAACTGGAAACCTCAGATGCACATAAGCCTTCCCAAAGAGCTGTTGCTCCCGAGGACAGTAACACAGCATCACATTCCTCCGTGTGAGCAACCTTGCGCTCGCTGCTCATGTAGACGTGGCAGTCTGGACCAACTCTGACTTGGGGTGCATGATCCCTCGCTGATGCGGAGGTGCTGCTCCAGTCGTTACCCGCAGACAGAGCTGCAGAGAAGAGACGGACAACGCCTATGCTTGGTTAGAGCAATGGCCGTGGTGACGCTCACTGAACCCTTTCTCTGGTCACCTTCTTGCACAGGGGTGAAGACCTGCTGTGCAGTGCTAGAAAGAGCCTAACACCCTTCAGCATCTGCAGTGACTCCGGCTAGTTCTACCTGGACTTCGGGTACTCAGGGTGGCCCTTTCACCCTAGCACCTCTAAAATTAGACTTTGTTTGTCCAATGCAGACATCCAGCTAGCCTGTATTTTAAGAGTAGATGATATTTGTACTAACATATATTACTGGATAAAATTTCATGTGGACTTGCAAGGAATGGAAGTGTAGAATGAGGCGGATAAGGAATGAGCCATGTTGCTTCGCGGGCTCCCTCGCCGCTCCACTAACCACACCAGGAGTGGTCAGCATAGACCACACCAAGGTTATGGCTAATCCAGCGCTGAGCCACCCCAGTGTCAGGGGTCTCAGTGGCTGCGTCCTGGTTCGGGTCTAGACCTCTTTAATATGGAAGTGGGAGAGCTGCCCCCGCTCGATCACCAGCTAACAGTGTCATAGGGACCGAGTGGGGGCGTGATAGGGAATGTGAAAGGCTGGATCTGATAACCAGAGGCACACAGATGGATTTTGGTGCACACACTGACCCAAAAGAAGGACTGAACTCCAGTGGAGAAGTATCCTGGACAAAATATCTGCTTTCATGAAAATTCCAATGAAAATTTCAGTAAGCCAAAAGCTGTGACTTTGGTCTGAAATAAATCAATCAATTCCTGAAAGCAACACCAATATTTCAATATGTCTCACTGAAAGAAATTTATGAAATACATAGCGTCCCTTCCTTCAGAGGTCAGGCCTAATCATCAGCCGGTCACTTCAAGCATGTTGCAGTGAGCTCAGCCCCGAAGCCTCCAGTTTGCTAAATGCACGCTGGCCGTGCCAGTAAACTCTCCCTGGGCCCCCCCGCCCCACTGCCCCGTCCTCCCCTCTTATCTGGGGCCCAGATTCCTCTAATATCAGACCTCGGGCTGAAGGGAAAATGCTCTGGCCAGAGGCCTGGGAGACGAAGTGTTGACAGGGGAACATCAAGAGGGGCGTGGGGGACCTCAACACCCTCTGGCAGAGTGTGAACAAAGCCGGGCCAGAGCCTTCCAAACAAGCCGTCCGTCACGCGAGCCACCGCCCCGCCGCAGNCGCGCCTGCCCCTTGGCCTCCCCCTCGTCCAGAGCGGCCGCCGCCGCCCCTGGAGGAGCACCCGCGGGGATCGGCCGCCGCGGGCCCTGCCGCGCTGTCTGGGCAATGGGTTTCCTGGCGGAGGCTGGAGCCTCCTGATGGACTTTTTTGCATCAGCTTTGCTCTGTCAGGAGTAGGCTTTCTGCTAAACCGTTGCACAAGAGTGTGTTGGTTGCAAGGAACTTTTGGGTGGAAAAAGTCAGAATGAGTCATATTGGAGCAGTTCTCTCCGTTCATGCTCTCATTTTTACATGACAGAAAAATAGGATTTTTAAAATTTTATGTATTTCATGTACTTGTTTTATTGGTGCTCATTAGCATGTTCTGACATCCCTGAAATCAGGCTTTTGACTGTAGCTAGACCAGATGATTTTCTCTTACTAAAACAAACTTTTGGTTCACGTTGAAATAATTTTATCAGAATTTTTATTTTGCAGAAAATTTTAGCTTTGTATGGAAATCCAGAGTAAATACTGGCATTGCCTGTAGACTGAAAAAACTAGTTTGTGGCCAAATCTAGCATATCTGTTCCCATACTGAACAGTATTCCCACGGTACTGACCAGCAGCATCGTGGTCAGATCTAATGTATAGATACATTAAAACAGCTATGAACCAAAGTGACCTGGGTTTATGTGGCAAATACACATTACAAAAGTAAGTAGATGTGCCCTGTAGTTTAGATGCAGTAGAACAATCCGAGTGGGATCATACTGGTTTAATTTCTGTCGTACATTTACAACACATCCAGCTTCAGAGGGGCCCTTTGGTAAGACATGAATCAGGCTGGGGCACACACATGACACAGGGTGGCTTTGGCACGGCTGCGGTGCTACTGTCACACGCCTGTCCCCAAGCTGGCTCAGTTCATACTGGCCACGAGTGCAAGGGCTGTGCTGGCTGCAAAGAGTGAGCAGCACCAGCAGTGCTGCACAGGGGCAGGGGCATTAATCCCACAGCCAGAGCTGTGTCTGATACTTTATTTATTAGAAATGACCCTTTTTCCATTCTCTTCTTCCCTGAAAAAAAAAAAAAAAATGTTGGAGAAAAAAGCCTCTTAGCCTCATTAAAGGCAAATATTCCCACTTAGGGAAAACTGAGGGTTTTTTTCACCCACTACTTATAAGAAACAGCAGACAGCCGTGCTCCCTGCATCCCCATCTCCTCTCCCGCTGTGGCACCCCACGCCGTGCTGCCCCCAGCCCCTGGCTCCCAAACACGTCCTGCCCAGGGTGTGCGGTGAGAGGATGCCCACGTATTCGGCTGTGTTTTGGCACATTGCCGGCTGTAACACCTGTGGAGGGACTTCTCAGCATCCTCCTTGTCATGAGGTGCTCCCGTTTCTGCCTGGTGGGATTGGTGAAGGGCACTCTGAGTGGGAAGGAGAGGCTACCCTGCCACTCCATCGACTGCGGACACTCGGCCAACACAGGCGGAGCATGCTGGCAGCAGCAGTGGTCGCTTTGCAAATGGCTGCATCCCAGGGAAGTCTGGGATGAGGCAGGGATCTGAGGATTTGGACTGCTTTCCTCACATTTCCATACCCTGACCCCTGTGGAAAACCTGGCATTCTCGGGGGCTGAGCTGATTTGCAACTTTTCAAGCTGGAAAAATATCCGTGCTCTCTTTGGGGCAGTGCAGGAAATTGGGAGGAAATGACGATTTAAGGGATGGCAGAGCTAGCGGCGAGCCACAGCCCTGGGGGCTTGGTGGGCAGCAGCAGCCTCCCAGCAGCTCCCCAAAGTCTCCGAGAACCAGAGCTGTGAATAGAAAGGGACCTCCCCTTCTGGGAGGGAGGAACTCCGAGGCCCCAGTAGGCAAAGGACAAAAGTGGCCATAGATGAGAGCAGGGCTGAGAAGGGACGGAGGGGCTGAGCAGCCTCTCCAAGGGGTCTCTGAGCACTTGGGACGGAGGGCACCCAGCCAGGGGGGGAGCGAGCGGTGGAGAAAAGGGGCAGAAAGGCGAGGCATGGCTCTGGGAGCATTTGAAAGAAATCTACCTCCATGGGGCATAAAAATAAGCTTTGTTTTAAAAAGCAAACAAGCAAACACATGTTCAGCCCAGCTAAATACAAACTCCCAAAGTTATTATTTATTATTTCTACTAAGGCAACGTTCAGGGATGTCTTTAAGATTGAAAGGGTTCCCTGTGTTCAGCTTTGTAGCAATACAGAGCAAGAGACAGGCCTTTAGCTGGAGATCAGACACAGCAAATAAGAGTAACAACAAAGAATGAAGGGTGGGAAGACAAAGGAAGCAGCAATAAGGCTGTGTGTTTGCTTATGCCAGCTATGTACACATCAAGAGGGGTTTGAATGCTCAATGGTTTAGCAGCTTTGAAACTTTTCTGTAAATCCAGCTTTGAGCAAGAATAAAATGGAAATAAATAAAAACATTTCAATTAATACAGCTTTACTAATACAGCTTTACTGCTCCCCTCCTTAATGTTTCTATCCAAGTGCTCTCTGCAAGCAGGAATATTTCTTCTGTGTGCCTCAGACTTGCATACTAATGCAGCAGTGCTGTGAAATCAAAAGCTCACACCACCTCCGATTTAACATTAAAGTGTGATTATGGTCAGAAGTGATTCTGCAAGAGGGAAAAAAATACTATCATCTCTGTAACGGCTCCTGGTTGCACACTGCTTCTTCCTTGGTGCTCGTGGGTGAAAATGAGCCCTACTTACAACTTGAAGCAAGATTTCTCTGCCTGTACCTAGCTCAGGTCAAAGTCTGACCATCAAGCTGTTTAATTGCTCCCTCTCTCACCCCATTGCCTGAAAAAACAAGAATCCTTGTGGCTATTTTTTTTTTTTTTTTTTATTTACCCTGTGCTTCAAGGTTGATGTGTGCTGTACAGAACTCAGAAATATTTCTTCCCCAGGACAGGTAAACGTCCAGCCCTGCTGAAGTCAAGGTGGAGTTTAATGCTAGCTTAGAGGAGCCGGATTCACACTCAGTGTGTTCCCGGTCAGATTCACACCCAGGCAAGACACTTCAGAGGCTCTTTGAAGGGGCTAGGCTCCTGCTGGGACGGGCATTTTTCTCTGCGGGAAGCAACCTGAGCTGCTGTCTCTGGCTCACGGTTTTGCCTGTGGTGTTTTCAGGAAAGAAGAAAGGGGGGGACTTCCACACACAGCGGGTGGTACGAGAAAAGGGTTCAGGGAAGACGAGAGAGGAGCACAGGGCACAACGGGATGAGGAGGACGCAAGCGAAGGCGTGCTGGAGAAGCACAGACTGCGCGGGCCAGGCTGGAGAGCTGGGCATGAGGGGGAAAGGCAATCAGGCGTCCAGCATATGGCCCGTGGAGACCTGCGTACGTGCTCAGTAGATTGTAATGATCCCACGATACTCGGTTTCCCTTCTTATCAGTGACCACCAGCCCATAAATGCCCTTTTTGCCTCTCCTTGCACAGAAGCAGAGAGATGCACTACGTCAGCCTTTTTTCCAGTGCTCATCCTCATTATTCGGGCATCACTTCTGGCTCAGACCCCGCTCAGGGCAGTGCATCCAGCTTACCTCTGCATCTCACTTCATAACTCCCAGGTATGACCTTGCCTGTACATCCACAGCTGAGGCTTCCAGGCTGTTATCTTTTCATGACTTGTTTCTTGACACATCCTTTTCTCAAGCCTTAACAAATGTGAGGGCAGCCTGCTAATATCCATCCAGAAGGCTGTTACCAAGATAATTTTTCTGGCCCCTCACTGGGACTGCAGCCAATCATAGCTTTCCTCTTCTTCACTGGATCCACCTTTTCACTCCCATCCAAAAAGGTGTTTGTCTTCATCTATCAGACCCTCTTAGAGCCAACTCCCCCCATCACTCTCTCAGGCAGTAGTGCAGGGTCAGCTCTGCCTCTTCCAACCCATGATAACCAGCTTTTATCACTGCCTACAGTTTCAAACAGATCTGTGTTTCTTCATCTTCCCTTGGATGGAGAATGCTCCTGGAGATATCTGATGGTGCTCCTCCAGGTGCCTCATTAACAGGCTCCTCTGCCATGTCAGCTACAAAACGTGGGTGTGGAGATCTCTGGTGCTGCCCGGCTGGCAGAGCGATGCCCCCTCCCAGCTCCCTCACTCTCTCTCCATCTCTGCCCTCCTGTCTCATTCTTACACTGGAATAATCTGGAGGCATCGGCCACCTTTTTCTTTGGGCAGCCCTGGTGCAATGCTGTCCTGGTGCATGATGTAGCTGCATGCTGTGATCATGCAGATGATACCAGCAATAATTAATACGACATTCTGGGCAATAGCAGGGAAATTGCAGTCCCACATTGCACAGAGCAGGTTGTTAAGCAGTAACACCTCCAGTGTTATTTATTTGGTGAACGTGGCTGTGTGAGTTCTGTCACCCCGTTCAGCATCTTGCTGCCGGCTGGTTTTACACCTCTTGGTGCTGCATGACTGTGGCCACCTCACATCAGAGCTCTGTGCCAGTGCAGAAGGACAGCCTCACACATGAGGGCCATGGACTTCGACGCAGGAGACAGAGCCTTTCCCTGGAGGTCACTGGTGGGAGCTGAGCATGTCTGGGAGCAGCTCCTGCGTGCCCAGAACTGACCACGGCTCTGCTCGGTGCCCTGACAGCGATGGGCACACTGAAACAGTGGCAGTGACTGCTTCTACCAGCCTGCATTGTTGGCAAGGGTGTTGATTCCACCCTTACACTTTGACGGTGCTCCTCCAGGATGGGTTATATACAGAAACAAGTCCTTCCATTTTCCAGACCCTGGCTTCGGGATAGTCCATGGAGCAGCAGTTTCTGAAGTCAGTACACCTAAACGTCATCAGCCTCCTCCAAACCTCACAGCAAATGGCAGGTCTGGCTGAAGCCCAGCTCAGTCCTGCGCAGCCTTCTCGGGGCTGCAGCCAGCAGAGCCTCAGTTCTCACAGGGTCCTTGCCGAGGTTACGCGGGGCAGGGCAGCAGGTACCAGGGCTCCATCGGGCCCCTCCATGTGAAGGCAGTCAGGCAGCAGAGCCCAGCACGCCTGGCCAGGGCATGTGCAGCAGGACTGTATCTTGCAAAGGGGATTGTTGATGCTGATTTGAGAACCTGTAAGAGCCCTTCAGGGATGACAGGAGTTTGCTGAAAATGCAGCTTTCAGCCTCTCTCCTATGCCTTTCCTCAGGGTATATCTCAAACATAGTGTTTTAAAGGTGCAGATATCCCCTGGATGGTATCCTGCTGCTCTCTAGTTTCTGAAGTTTTCTTGCATTAAAATATTTCTGTTATCAAATTGTTTCACTCAGAGTGGTTTGGCAGGATCTCTCTCTTCCCCCTGTGACCAGCGTTCCCACGTGCTCACAGAAGGACTGGCTGCCCTCTGGCTCTGCCGACACCCCACACTTGTCCTCATTAGCCAAGGAAGCCTCACTTAGGATTAGCGATAGCAATGAAAATTTGAGAATAGGGAGCCTGATGTGAAAACAGTCATAAAAACTCAGCACACACAAATGTGCACACAGAACAGCCTCACCCTGTGATTCTCAGGCTGGAGAAGCGCTCATGTATATCGATGGGAAAGCTGTGGGAATTTGTGCAATAAACCTAAGGGCAGAGCCTGCTGCTCCCACAGCTTACGTGGTACCTTGTTCCTTGAGCCACTCCACTGATTTCACTGGGACTCTCCATGGAGTAAGTCATTGCTAAGTATGAATAATTGGTCTGGCACACAGCCTTCAGGGCAAGCGTGATGGATGAACCTTAACTTTCATAAGCAAGATGAGACCCAGACCGGCTGAAATGAGAAAGGTGCTGACTTTCCTCCCTCACCTGGAATTGAAATGGAAATGAAACCGTTTTCAAGGTAATGCAGCCAACTTCATTCTCATTTCTGCTACACATTTTGTGTCTGCACAGTGCATGCACTCTGCACACATTTCAGGCATCTGCCTCATAGGAAACATTCCCAATTATCTGCTCTCTCTGCCTGCCCCATTCCTCACAATATGACTCATTCAGATGGTTGCAAAAGCTGTTCCTAGAGGAAGTCAGAGCATTTTCAGAGGGACGCTTTTTTCCCCCAAAATGTTGTAGGACTGGGCTGAGCTCCTGGCTCTTTAGATCTACCGCCTCGCCAGCATGCAACCCTGTAGCATGCATTGAATTAGAAGGGTCCGCAGAGCATCTACTTCACCCACTGCCACCAGCCAAAGGTGCTTTTCCATCTCCCCGGAGGAAATGCAATCCCCACATAAAGGATCAAAAGTAAGAGATCCAAAACCACGGGAAAGGTTAGACAGCACTGAGGGTCTCGGCAGCATTCGTGGTCTCTGTGACACCCATGGGAGCACACTAGGTCCGCCAGCCAGAGCATCGTGGCTTTGTGATTTGCAATGAAATCATTTAATGTCTTATAATATGTTGGAGTTTTTTAAATGCTAAAGCTGAGTGAAACACTTCAGCCTCATTGAAGCAAAATATTTAGAGAAGGTTTTTTGGTGTTTATACTAGCAGTTCGGAATTTTTATTTCATTGGAAATTTGGAGCTGCTAGCACTGTTGTTCAAATATGGGATGAAAGAAAACTCTGAAACAGTGATATTTTTGGCTGAATGGGAATTTTGTGTTGCAGCCAGCTCTAATAGTCTTGTCTTATTTTCCTCCAAACAGAAGATAGATGAGAAATCTTTTAACTTTCCCAAAGAAAGCTAGAACAAATCTTCTACTGTAAGTTTTCAGAGCACAATTTGTGGAAAGAGAAGACTATTCAGTTGACTTCCAAAAGTGTGCAGTGATTGAAGTGTCTGAAGTGGTGCTGCAGGTGATTCCCAGCCCACCCGTCACCGCGCTGGTGGTGCCTTCAGAGCAGATCCCAGCCCTAGCGAGAGGAAGGGACAGGGCTGAGGCAGCTCTGCGGGACTTCATGTGCATGCACATGTGAACACACTCAAGGAAGTAAATGACGGCGTGTGGCCCGTTAGGGCTGGTTACAAAGTGCACGGGCTTCTCCTTCCTTCCCCACCTGCCTCCCTGAAAGATGCACTGGGAAAAGCTTACCCAAGGCCATATCTAATTTAGAAGTGCAGCCCATGGGAACCGCAGCCTGAGCATGCCAGCCCACCTGCCCAGCACAGGAGCCAGGGGCTTTGCCGTGACATCTCGCTTTCTGAAGGGTGGGGATGGGGCTGCTCCATGGGATGCACGGCCCCAAGGTCGCTGCTGGACACCCTGGGAATGTCAACGTTTTCCATGCTAGGCTGCTGCCTCTGGAGAAGTGATACCTCAGGCGCTGTTTTAGAAGCATTATAAAGTGCACCTGATGGAGGATAACTTTGCTCACAGGAATATCCGCATTGGATTTATCCCTTGCAAGTGCTTGCATTTTCTTTTTCTTTTTTTTTTAGCTTTGGAGGAATTTGCTTGTTTTCAGATTTCCCTTTCCACATCTCTTCTCCACTGGTTTCTAGCGATGGCCTGGACTTGACAATTTCAACTGTCTTACTGAAATGATGTGGAAAATTACACAGAGCTGCAAATGCGGCAGGAGAAATGGGCACATCCTGGGGGGGAGGCACAGAGGGCAGCGTGTCGCGGGGCCGCTGCCAGGAGCAGGGTTGGAGCCGTCCTGCAGCAGCTTCTCCAGCTGTGACCCAGCCCTCCGAGTGGCTGGGACCGGACAGCGAGGGCTGAGCATCGCCCTCTGCAACATACCAGGGTGTCAGTGAGAAAGAATATTTCCCTTCCCCTCAGCTGCGAAGCTGCTACAAGTGCTGCTGGATGCTGGAAATACATGGGAATGCAGGTGGAAGGAGGGAGGTGAAGCCGTGAGCTGCAGTTAAGGGATCCGTCCTATTCCAGGCGTGGCAGGAGGATGGAATAGTTTTCCTTCTCCCTACAAGGAAATACCGATCCCGATGAGCTCACGTGTGTCCTCATTTTTGAAGGTTCCTACAGTGATGCATGTCTGTAAATAGCAAAGGCCTGAGCTCAGCTCCTTCACCTCGGTGCCTGCTGAATCAATACCCGAGTCCCTGGTTAATGCAGTCGGGAGCTCAATTAAAGGAAAACCCCACGGGAAAGGGAATAAGGGGTGGGGGTGGTGAAATGAGCAACAGGGCTGCAGCAACCTGGCCCAGGGAGCAATTAAACTCTGGCAGCACTCCCGGAGGCAGGTGTCTCCATGGGACCCGTCAGCACCTCTGCTCCCGAGGGAACGGGCACCGCAAACAGCCGAGGAAGTGCTGGGGAAGGGCCTGGGTATTGCAGTGGTGACAGGGGGCGGGGAGGAGCTCTGGAGCCCCTCCGCTTCATGTAGCGCTGACAAGGAAAATCTCCAGCTAAAACACGGACAATGTTGTCTGCATGTTGTCCGCAGAGCTCTTTGTCCCTCCAGGTTCCTGCTGGACCGGTTGGCAGAATGAAAAATAAAGCAGATGGATATAAACAAAGTAAAGAGGAATATTCCTGTGTCTGGACCAAAACTGGAAAAGGGTGTGGGAGGAGGACAGAGAGAGTTGGTGTGCAATGAAAAGAACACCCTTCCTTTCTCTAATGAGCTTTCACAATTAGCTTGAAGTGATTTTGTAAAATTCATGTCGAGTGAGCGTGTCACAGCTCCTTCACCCTTCTGTAAAGTCATGAGACAATGACAGCATCAGGGAGATTTGTACCTGATGCTATAACCTGGAGCCAAATGGGCGGTCTGGCTTCAGCAGTGATTTATCTGAGAGACATTCTTACCGCAAGCAGAAGTAAATAAAGTGTGCAAGAGAAACAAACGCTTCATGACGTGGAAAGAGAGGAATGTGAAAAGTTATTCTGTTCTTTGATAATGGCTAGGCTAAGCTGGCAGTTAGGATCAAGAACATCATTTCTGTAATCCAGATGGCTAATAAATGTGGATAGCTTTTCTAAAACCACTTGACAAAATACAATTACTGCTGGTTGCCGAGCTTCCTATAAGAGAAACCAGTTTGGATGCAGATTCTGATCTTGCTGAAAAAGCCTCAGGGCTGAGTGGAGATGCTGTGATGGGAACTTTGGGAGATTGTCTCCTCCATGGCTCCTCCTGCATCCTGCCGTTCCGGGCTGATCTGGTCCCATGGACACCTCTCCCAGTGCTGGGATTCTTTTCTCCCAGTGGTCCCTGGACAGCAGCCGTGTGCCTCAGGTGCAAGGCTCAGCCCCGCTGTGTCCCAGCAGGGCTGGGCAGGCAGGGCTCTCCGTGCCGGGCGCCGGGGCGCATAGGATGAGCTACAGAGCTGGAGCCCACTTTGGGCTTTTGTTCCAGTCGTACAGAGTAAAGAAGCAGTTTTGAGGTTAAAAACATACTTTCACTTACTTCTCCATTTTGGCTTGTTTCCACACCTCAGGCTCCAAACACAGTGCTAAGCATACTGCCCTGGAAAGTTTGCTCCTGTTGCAGTTTCAGCCTGGGTTAGAGGAACAACATATGTGGTGACCCTCACTTTTTGAAGTGATTCACCATTTCTGAAACTTTTGCTTTTACTGTCCTGTTTAAGGCTGACACTTGGGGGTTAAGAACTCAGCCATGTCTTCAAAATTAAGGAGCACACATCAGGCCAGTAAATATTACTCCCTTTGGCAAATGTGGGTCGTGGTCCTTGGGCCATTGTGCAAAAAGCCAGGTTACTGGGGAGTGCTCCAAACGAAGCCTCAGAGCCCTCGGGCATTTCTGAGTGCTCGTTCTTCCTCGTACAGGAAGAAGTTGAAAAAACAGCAGGTAGCCTAGTCCTTTGCCCAGCCTCTGAAACGAACATAAACTGAACCCATTTTATGCATCAAAGCTGTGCGGTTCAGGAATTTTATTTTAAATATCCCCTGCCCTCATTGGTGTTAACTGATACCAGACCACCCCTGAGAGATTTCATATTATATCTGATGCAATGGGACAGAACAGTTCTGCAGCGCTGGAGCTGAGGCAGCCTCCAGGGCACACTGCTGCCTCAGGAAGCTCAGGTGTGCAGCTTTCCGGGTACTGACCCAAACTGTTCAAAATTCATCTCACTCCACTGCTCCCACTGACGTGTTTCTTAGCACCCCCGCTTCTCTACTGAGATCTGAATACACGCACCTTCCAGTACCCAGCAGCTGTGATTCAGATCCACCTCTACATGGAAATGCATCCTGCAGTGCTCACATCCGGGAATTTCCCTCTGGAGGGGGTAAAGGTGTCCACAGGAGTACAGAGAAGTTGGAGGAGGACAACACGTGACCAGGAGATCAGGGCAGGTGGTCAGCTGTCGTCTGTCCATACCAAGGGATATTCACACAGCTGCTATTCACTAAAGCTGTTTTTTTTTTTTTTTCCCTTGGCTTTCAGACTGGTACTTTTGGAGATATTTAAGGAGGTCAGCAGTGTTTCTTTCTGAAAATAAATAAATAAATAAACAAAAAGGCTGAGAGAAGTGACAGAGTGTGGGACACCTCTTCCATCTCCAGGTGAGGACTCGTCCAGGTGCACGATGGACAAGCATTCACATGTGAGGCTCTCCCCTGCTCAAGCCCAGCTCATCCTGTTCTTGCACCAAGCCTCGTAGATCTATTGGGGAAATTATGCCAGTGGAAATTTCTTTGATTTAATTTGTTGGAAAGTACAACAGAGGTGGGTCCATAGTGAGGAGTGCTTTCTGATTTTCGCTGGAAGTAGAGATGAAGTTCTTGTATTTTCACACGTAAAGCATGGTGTCATCTCCAGGCTTGGCTCAAGAAGTCTTAGTGAGCCAAAAGAATGTTCCCTGGTAGCTTTGTAGGCCAAACTGTTATTTTGTTAGAGGAAACACTTAAAACTAAAACTTTGCAGAATTTCCCCTGAGGTTATGGTGTTTGTTTAGGCTTCTTCAACCAAGGAATCTCAATCACTAGGAACTGCAAACCTCCCACACACATTCATTCCTCTCACAGCCCAGGCACAGGCCATTTTACAAGTTTATACAGCAAACAACAACAGAAGAGGAGCTGCTCCCTCCATATATCACGGCCCCAGAGGCAGAGCTGGGGAAGCCCGCGCTGGCCAGCCTGGGAGGCAGAGCGGAGGCAAGGAAGAGGAGCGGGGGCTGAGCTGCCCAAGGCGGCAGCAGGCGGGGGGTGAGGTGGGGAGGGGGCACAGAGGAGACCTTGGGGCTGCTGCCCCGGCCCCTGGCAAGCGAGGGCGCTTGGGAGGAGGGCGCGTGGGAGGGGGTTACCAGCGGGTGAGGGGTCTGCGAGGGGCAGGGGATGAGTGAGAGTGCAGGAGGCCGGGGGGGCCACGTCTTCCACTGACAAATGCAAAACATTAGCTCTGACCTCATACTTTTTCCACCTAAAAATAACACATTATCAGGGCAATGGCGGCTGCAGAGAACCACAATTTATCGCATCAGAGGCAAAGCTGAGGGTGTGCATTTGAGGGTGACAGAGGTCAAGTATGGACCTTGCCTGGTGATCGCCTGTAAACTGTAAAGGAGCTTTTTGGAGACAGAGAGATCTGAGGATGATATTTGGACCTGGAGATTGGCCTGGAGAAGGTGGCCTTGGTTTTAAATAGAGCAGCGGTTCTGCCAAGGCAATTTGCACTTGTGCTTCCTTAACAATAATTAAATGTTATGTCAGGTTCTCGACCAGCATGTGCTAGAGGTGCTCCTTCAAAATCAGAGGAGTGACAGCAGCCTACACCGGCTGAGGAGCAGTCCCAGATTTCTCCAGAAGTGTTTGCATTTCAGGAAGCGCTGGGCTGCTGGAGCTGCTGGCTCCTTTTGGGATGCTGCTTCTCAGGCTCACGTCCTGGAGCAGTCAGTCATCCTGCTGCCGGTGTGCGTGCCTTCGCTGCTGGGATGCCAGAGGGCTGGGGAGGAAGGACTGGAAGCAAGTCAGAGCTAGGAAAGCAATCAATTGTTGGTTAATGGAGTTACGGTAAAGATGTTATCCAAAACCACTGTGGCTGCCTAATTATTCATAACATCCCTCTGGAGATTCTCCTTTTGGCAAACTGTGAATCTGCTGCTTTGTTGTCATAACAATAGAAGTTGCAGGGCTTTAAATGAGAGGGCACAAATTACCATGCAGCCACTGACAATACGGCAACTACTGAGCATTGGATTACATGGCAATTTCCATGCAATATCCACATTATTTCATAAGTAAGTGCCATGTCATTAGTAGCTAAATGAATGCTTATCACCCCTGCTTGACAAACCCACCTGACAAATTTTGCATCCTTTTCAGTCTGTGGGATATCTGCAGGCAGAATGGTGTTTCCACAAAAGCAGCACGCAGGCATATTTGGGATGGTCTTTTCTATCCCTGGATTTACTGCAGTCCCACCTGGGCTGCACTGGGCAGCAGCGCTGGGATGTATTACCAAGGCTGTGAAACCAGGCTGTCCGCATCTGTGTGTGCTTCAGGCACAAATTGTTGGTGGGAGACCTTAGAATTCTTTTCAAATACCCATGCCAGTGAAAGCAGCTTGAGCGTTCCCAAAAAGGGAGCTCGAAAGCTCGAGTGCAGCTGGAGGAACCATTTAAAACTTTGGAGCTAATCCTGCAAAAAATTATTTTCAGTCTTCTCTCAGCTTTATCATTTGTCTTGAATATTACAAAGTGAGTACAGCCCAGCTCTTCTGCACATACACTGTCAAATAACTCTTGTTGGTGACTGACAGTTGCTTACTTTATATAATCTAAGGCCACTTAAAACCACCACAGATCTGATCCACAGTTTTCTGACATTTTTAAATTAGCTTGCATTAGGCTTGATCAGATCTCATGGATTGAAGGGTAGATACACATTTTTTCAGGATGTGAATTCAGCTGTTCATGCAGCTCAGGTCTTGGGAATGCACTGGATATTTCTATAGAAAGATCTACAGAAATCTACACCTTATCTATACATTTTTCTACAGAAAGATCAAGACCAGGCTTATGATGTGTGAGGTACATCCAGCACGAACATCACAGGAAGGGATACCCGGCTGCAGCAGTCAGCATAGCTTCCCAAATGCACGGTTGTACAAAGGAGAATAAATAATGAAACAACAAACACGAAGATTCAGGGATGAGAGCTTACACCACACGCACAGTCCTGACAGCTCCTTTTAAGCAAAGCCCAGGTCCCTGGGTCTAGGTGTTGCAGTCCCCGTGTTGCTGTACTTTTGCATTTTCATGGCACCGTGTCCTTGTGGGCACTCGAGCGCTGGCTGGGGCTGAAGCTCCATATCTTCCCCATGCCCTGCTTACGCGCTTCCTTCCTCCAACCTCCTGGTGCTGAGAGCTGACCATCCATGCTAAACTATGCAGCTATTTCTCTAATATCTCTTTCCCAGGCAGACTTCAGAGATGAAAAGAGATCTCTTTGATATTTCAGAATACCCCATGTGCAGAGAGCACTGTTTTTCACACATGGATCACAGGCCTAAGAGGTTTCCTAGCAGGACGTCTGTGTCTCCATTTTGTCCGCTGTTCAGCCACTTACATGCAAACCTGCTCTTGTTTGGTCCTGCAAAACAAAGCTACAGAGGCTCCAGAAACATCTTTCTGCCCTGCACAACCAGAGCCAGCTTCAACACTATAATTATTCCTGGGTAATTAGCTTTGTGTTTTTCCTCTCCACCGCTAGAGAGTATGGTATCATGAGATCATCATCAGACTCTTGACATGAATACAGTTATCCTTCAGTAACTTTAAAGATAGTCATAATCCACGAGGATAAGTAATTTTCCGGAGTCCACGGACAGCATAGTGCAGCTTGTTGCCGGCGGGGAGCGCACGGGCAGCCCTGCGCACCCAGCCCACCCCGGGGCCAAGGCCAGGGCAGCTGCGGCCGCAGCCGGAGGGGACCGGGGATGCTCTGTGGGGAGCTGCCGCTGCTCCGAGTAGCGCCCAGCCCGGGACTCTTTCTAATAGTTCCCGTAGACGAAGCTGCTGCCCTCCTAATCGCAGGGCGGGTGGACAGTCCACTCTGCAAGGAGCCCGGGGCAGGGACTGACTCTGCCATCTCCCTCTGGTCGCCAGAAACCATGTGCTCTTTCTAATTTAGAGCCCTGTTTGAGATGTTGCTGCAGCTGCTCCGAGGGAGAATTAGGCTTCATCAGGCAGCGCTGACATTTAGCATCAAATTCCCCCTCCCATTCTTCTGTGCGAATTTCCTTGATCGCCTTTCAAGGCGAGAAATAAATGGTGCATTAGAGAGAAGGAGAGAGAGAGAGATGAGCTTTATTAGCTGTTTACGGAAGAAATTAAAATTGTTCATTAGTAACCACGCACCAATAGTGTCCGCCTCCTGACACCATCCTGGGGGCCAGGCATCGCCGCTGGCAGCCCCCGGTGTGCCCCTGGGGAACGCTCCCCTCATATTTGTTTGGGCTGGCACCTGCTTGATCCCTCCCTGCCCTGCTGCAGATGGGCACCTGGGGGACTGCGGGGAAATGTCACTGCTCCAGCTCCAGCGGGAAGCCTCGCTCTCCTTCCCAAAGCCTGAGTCACTCGGCGCGCCGGCAGGCGGCTCGGCATTGCCGCGGCAGCCCCGGGCCGGTTTGCTGTGCGGAGCCGCGCGCGGAGCCATCCCGCCTGGCTGGGACGTGACCCTGCGTCCCCGCGTCCCCGGGCCGGGGAAGGGCAGCCCCGCTGATGGCACGCGGGGCCAGCGGGAGGAAGGGAGCCAGCAGGACTTCAAAGGCTCTGTATCTCTTCACGCAGCTGCCATAAAAAACAATCCAGGTTTCCGCTCTGGAGTCCCAAGTTGCCCTCACAAGGGACATCTCTCAGGGCAAACGGATAAATCTTTCATCTCCTCGGTCTGGGTTTTATTAAATGCCTCGCACGTATATGTAAAATACAGAATGCTGATAAATACTGGCTAGTCACAGAGAGAGGCAGATAGAGATTAACTCACTGTATTAACCAAAAGTCTATTCTTTCGATGAAGATGGAGAGAGCAGAGATGTGCAGATATCGAAAGGCTCTTCCAGGTGGCATAGCAGGGGCTGTGCTCAGGGTGGCTTTGGGGACAGCACCTGCCCCCTCTCCGCACCCTGGTGGCCCCCAGGGCTGGCACCACAGGAGCTTTGCAAAGCTCAGGATCACGGAAAGACTTAGCCTTGCTGCAGGGATGGGAGTCCTGCCCGAAGGTGGGTGCCTCTGCGCAGCCTCCATGACCCAGGAGGCTGGAGGCTCAGGGGCTCTGCATCACCTGGTCCACAGTGTCCGTGCAAGGGGGCTTCAGCAGGAGCCATGCTTTCCATTACCCCCAGAAAACCTGTACAGATATTACTGGGATTGTAACAGGGATTTGGGTGAAAATCATGTCTCCACACACAAAAACCGGGCACACCTATTTAGACTGCCTTGTGAGGGGGGACCCAGGCGCTCTGGGAACCTGTGGGCAGAAGGACAGTGGGTGGTGGTTGACGTGTGCTCCCCCCAGCACTGCTCCCCCAGCGGCACTGCCAGTCCCAGGGCCCTGGGGTGCTGCGCACACCCTCAGGACCCTGCTGCTGACACTGCTCAGGGCCAGCCACTTGCAGTCATCACAAGCGTACACAGCAGTCACCCCGATATATGAGCTAAATTAAAAATAGGAGCAAGAAGCCCAAGAATGAACTTAAAATGCCCTTTGGGGTAGCCAAGCACTCGGGGTTTTCCTAATCAGTAACCTATCCGTTCCCTTAACCTCTGCAGTTGCAACAAACACTTCTAAACAGACAGATTTTCCATTAAGCCAGGAAGAAATGGCAAGCTGCCTTAATGAATGTCAAAGTTAATACCACGTTTGTTATAGACTGAGACTGCAATGTGATGGTTTTATAAACCCATTCCTTCATTACCGTTATCAATATTATTCTTAGTTGATTCCCGTCTGCAAGCCAGATTCATATCCAAGCAGATAGCCTTTGTCTGTGGCTACTTTACGTAGGAGCTGGCTGCTGGAGGACCTGTAAGCCATCCGGTACCAGTGCATTTTGAAAACAGTAAAAAGGGGAATAAAATAAAATAAATAAGGCAGGTTGAGCGCATAAAGCGTATGTCTGAGTGAGTGCTTAGTGTGAAGCATCAATGAAACGGCTGGGACTCTGATTGAAACCAGACTCAGGAAAGAAGGGCTGTAAACGTTTTTTCACTGCCTGTCCTAAGAAATTTATGTCTCACCCACTCCATCATATCCTTCAGGGCTGCCTTTTTCGCAGCTGTCTTCAGAGACCGTCCGCTGAGCCCCCTTATGAAGTCCACTCCATGATGTCACCCGGAACAATAACTCACTCACCTCCAGCATTGTGCTCTGCAGAGAGGTACCCTATAAATAATAGGCCGAGGCTAGGGGTGCCTGCGAGGAGACCTTCACAAGGAAAATCTTCCTGACATTGGAAGGGAAGAGGGAGAAAGTATGTGCGTGTGGTGGTGGTGGGGAACCGAAGCGGGTTCTGTTAGTAAATGAACGCAAAACCACAATGGACCAAAATAAATGGGGCAGAAAAATCACTGACATTATTTCTAGCAGAACCTGCTCAGGAGAGCCGGAGCTAAGCCCCAACTGCCTGGATATCCATTATACCTACCAGGGCTCGCTGCGTCCTCAGAAGAAATCAGAACCGTCTGCAGGAGCGTTCGCGGGCTCTCCGCTCCCCCAGCCCAGAAGGTCATTAGCTGTGTGTGATTAAAATGACTCAGCAACTGGGATGAGTTCTTCCTTCAGTAGCACCCAATTGGTCACAACTAAAATTTGCTCTGACTTAGAGGGTTTGCTTGGGGCCCACATCCTGGTCAAGTTGCTGCTCACCCATCAAATTTCTAGAGAGCAGGTGTCCACATCAGAGAGCGCAAGGCCCCATGGAAGGCACATATCCCCACAGTTGTGAAGTTGAGCATAATTGTTTCATTCTGTCTGATAACATGTGGTTTTGTGATATTTATAATACAGTGCTATTAAAAGGGGAAAAAAAGAGATCAACTCAAAATCCCTCCACCGCAGTTGGCTCTAATTGTCCCTGTCCCACCACTTCCCCCTTTCCCAGTCCTGCTTGTGGGCTGTTTTGGCAATGAAGCAAAAGCCTGAATGAGCTGTTGAGATGAAGTTTATTCTTCAGTAAGATGGCCTCTCCTGGGGAGCACAGAGTGCTCTCGGGTTTGCCTGGGAAGCTGCTGTTAGCCAGGGCTGTATCTGCTTAGGAGCAGAGAGAGAGGAGCACCACGTCCCTGGCACACCTTCACTGCTGTCGGTGGAGCCCTGCCAAAGGTAAATAAGGACCTTTCCCTTGCATGCCGCAGGGATCTCGTCACTAATGCCACCAGTAGATTGAAGTCAACTGGGCTTGTTCTGGCATCTGGAAAATGTACAAGCTGAGAAGAAAGGCCTGCTCCCAGATCTCTCACTCTTGGCATTCCTTCCCTTCCACTCGTGGGTCTGTGGTCCCAGGACACTTGTTGAACCACAGAGGTCCCCTCCCCACAATGGCTGTTGCCAGGAAAACAAACAAACAGAAAGAAACCAACAGCATCTGTGGGACAGCCACTATTCTGAACCGCACGTGGTCAGAATAAAAATGGCTTTACAGGGTGGGAGCAGATAGTGCGTGCTCTGCAATCTGGGCCACTGGTCCCCGTGCCTGGAGCAGTGCCACACACAAAGCCTGTCACACCGAGATGTCCTTGGGGACTAGAAATGCTGACCAGCCAGCCCCAAAAACCAGGGCATCTATCAGAGTATGGGATTTTGTGGTGCATATCTGGGGAGTTGGAACTGAGCTAGGATTTACTGCCCTCTCCTCCCCTCCCCTCCCCTCCCCTCNCTCTTCTCTTCTCTTCTCTTCTCTTCTCTTCTCTTCTCTTCTCTTCTCTCCTCTTTCCTCTCCTCTCCTCTCCTCTCCTCTCCTCTCCTCAGCAGATACAGATGTGGGAGAAGGCAATGTTGTCTTTTTTCCTTTCTTTCCTCCCAGACTGAAACTAAAAACAACAAAAAAGACCCACAATTATAAGAATATCTGAAAGCTGAAATGTGCTCAGCGAGGGAGAGTTTGTATGCTCAAGGCAGCTGATGGATGGACCTTCCTTCCAAGGCGAAGGATAATATTTGTGAAAAGGGCTTTCCTGTGGGTTCCCCCAGCCTCCACACCCTTTGCAGGCAGTTAACTTTCTTCCTCTCTCTTTTTTTTTTTTTTTAAATTCCAAGTTGCCGTAAAAACCCTCCAGCATGCAGCTCCCCGTACCAAAGCTGTGGGTGTGATGGGATGGAGGTCTGTTGCCATGGCACCATGGCAGCCCTGCTCCATCACCAGGCGGCTCCCTGGGATGTCCCCTCGGTCCCCAGCTCCGGGCGGGCAGGGGCAGGGCCACACATCCCCTCACTGGGTGCAGCCCCCAGGGGTACCAGCAGCCCTCTGGGTGCCAACTGGTCCTCGCCAGCCCCGCTGAGGTTGCCCTCACGGCAGCATTTCTGCTGGAGAAGAAGGGCTTTTTCCTTCCCCATGGAGTGTGAGGTGTCTGGAACGAGGATCAAGTGCAGGGGTCTGAGCCCGCTGGCCACCACCTCCCTGCCGTTGCATTCTCCCTGTTGTCCCCCCTCGCTAGCCTTATCCCTCCTGTGCATCCCGGCTTCTCTCGTGGTGGCTGTGTCCCGTGCTGGGATAATTGCTTAAACATTGCCACGGCATTTTGTGTTTCTGTCTGCGGCACTTTTGGGGTTTCTTGGTCCCATTCCGTCCTCATTCTGTTGGGCGGGCTGCTCAGTATTGTTTCCCCCTCCTGACACAATGGAGACAATATTATCAAAAAAATAACAGTAAAAGGAAGGGAAGTGGCTTGTGTTTAACCTTTCATGGGCAGCGGGCTGAGCGCAGGCTCACTGCTGCCCGGGGAGAGGAGAAGAGCTGCATGCCTGCCTGCAGAGCTGCTGGCTCCTGGCACAGTCCTGCACAGGGCAGCTCTGTTTCCTTGGATGGGAATCAGAAGAAGTGGGAGAAAAAGGCACTGAGTGCACACAAATTGCCCAGCTGAGACGTTTCTGGGTATAGCTTTGCATGCAGCCCTCAGCAAAGGGGGTAGAGAGCAGCCCCAACTCTGGGAACCACTCTTCCTCCAGTCCAGGGCATTTCTGGGGGTAGGAGGGATGGAGACTTTGTCACCTGGTCACTGCTGTGGCCTGACTCACTAAGGCACATGGTGGTTCGGCTTCCATCCAGCCATCCCTGGATGTGAGCGCCGGTGATGGGTCCGGCCCCTCCACTGTACCCGGCTGGATACAATGTGATACCTGCTGGGCTGCGCTGCTGGGGGCTGCAAGGCGCGCTGCAGTGTGCTTCTGGCATGTCTGTGAGCGTGTCATTTTATAGGGCTTGTGGTATCAGTTGTCGAGGAGTTCGTGCCGAACATCAGGAAAACGCTTCCTGGCAGCTGCGCCGCAGTTTGGGGGCTGCAGCCTGAACGGGGGACCCATCGTGGGCCCCCAGACTGTCCCTGTGTCCTGGGTGGGTGGGAGAAGAGCTGTCTGTGGCTGGTACCTATAGGAGCAGGCAGTGCGCGGGGACCAACAGGAGGCTGCAGAGCCCTGCACCTACCTGAAGATAATCAGATCAAATGCTATCAGCTGATCAAGGCTGATCAAGAAGTGACGGAAAGCTCTTCCCAAACTATTACTTCATTTTTGGGGGGGGATAATTTTGGAAACATCCATGCCTGACTCTCACGTTACTCTTATTTTGGTGTCACATGTGATTTCCATTCCACAGGAGTAATTGTGGTTCCTTTCTCGTCATCCCAGAATATATTGTGTACCCATGTCATTACCTTCCCACTGGCTCACCCTTTATTTCTTTCTGAGCTCCTGGACAAATACCATCCAGTCCTGGAGATTTACTACACTTTCTCCAGTTGCTCTCTGATTTCCTCCTCGGAGACTTCCCTTACTGTTAAGGTCATATTCTGATTTCCTATACACAAGGCCTTTGGAATGGAAATATTTCCCCTCATTGTCTTCTACAGCAAACTTCAAGACAAAAAATGCACTTCTCCTGGCTTTTCCACCTTCCTTAATTGTCCTGTTCTCCCCAGTGACCAAACACACTCCACAGTCCCACAAGCAGCATCTTGCATTTGAAGTCCTGAAACACGTTTCCAGGCCTATTCTGGCATCTCTTGATCTGTTCTGTTATCCCATTGCTTCCCCCTGTTGCGTTCTGATTTATTAAGAAGTTTTGTACCTTCCTGTAAAGGAGGACTTAGTGTAACTAGTTAGCACAAAGTATTCCCTTGTCCAAAAAGGATTCCTCTTCTTTTTTCCATTGTGCTCTCCTGACCTACATGCACGAGTCAGGCGGATCCCATCCATTTCTGGCATCTAGCTGACATGCCTGGATCAGGAGGGAGGATGCCGTTGTTCAGCCCACCAGGCTAGAATTGTCCCCAGGAGGTGGCCACATCTCTCCGTTGCTCACAGAGGACATGTCGGGAGAGGCGGCTCTTATCTGAGATGCTTGGCATGCTCAGCATTGCTGGGTTGTGGGGACTGGGGGCCTCGACCTCGAAGCCTTCATCTGCAGCTTGGTTCTCATCTCGTGCCAGGTCCCTACCAGCAGAGAGCCACTGGATGCAATTTCCCCATGTTCTGCTTGTTAACAGTTGCCCACAAAGATTTAGAAGGCTCTGATGTGTGTCCAATCTGTTGGTTTTGGTAGGGTGATCAGAAGGCACCAGAAAGACTTGTGACTATCTTGAAATGCTTTGAGAAGTTTGCCTGAGTCACTGATATTTTGGAACAATACCCTTCTCTAAGACTTCAAGCCATTCCTCCACAAATTGGATTTTTTTTACAAAACCATGTGATGGATAGCATTTGCTGTATGCTGGGGGGGGATAGGGTTTCTGCTGGAGCTTGGCTAGCAGAGAGTGTGGTGTAACATGTACCGAATTATTTTAGCTGCAGCATGTTCTTCTCTGTGCTCTTTTCACAATCTCTCCTGGAACAAGAACTCTGCAACATTGGATCTTTTAGCTGAACTTTCAAATCCATAATGTTCAAGTGGGTTCAAAATTAGGCAGAAAGAGTTTGTTCATCCTGAGGAATTGCTGAAATGGGTTAATAAGAGCTCCTTGTCTTATACTGGGAATCCTAAGAAACAACCAAGAATCAACCATATCCAAACGTAAATGAGAATTATTGGATCAGTAATGCACTTTGCTATACTTCAGTTTTGCATCTCATCACAGAGCAGTGTCTGTCAAAGGGCAGGCTCCAGTTCTCATTAAATTTGTCACTGGTGTTGCCCATCACTGGTATCACCCATCAGGAGACCATTACAGAGACCCGGCGGCAATTATTTTTGTATTAGTAATGAAACAGAGAGAAAATTGGTGGCACAGAACTGATACAAATCGTGAAGAGTGTCTGATAACTCCTAGGTCTGAAAGCCCAGCTTCGGCTCAGCATGTTCCTCGGATCCATGTCTCTGCCTTACAGTTGTCATTGTCCCAGGAAACTCAGCTTCTGCAGTGCTGCTCAGCGGAAATCCCCAGCTGCCTCCTTCCTGCGGCAGCGGCGCGGGGAGGGCTCGCCCCGCAGCAGCGGCAGCCGCCGGCACGGCCCTGCCTCCGCCTCCCGCCTGGGGAAGCCTCCGGAGTCTGCGGGGGCACGGGGAGGAGAGCGCGGGCTGCTTTCTGCTGGGTCCCCGGCGCTCCCGCTGCTGGGAAAGACAGGGAGCAGGCTGCGCGCACGGAGAAGGTGGCTGCCCACACTTCTAGCTGGGTTTCAGTGGAACATAAGGAAAATTCAGACAGGACAAGAGTTCATGTGCCAGGTGGCTTTCAGCTCCTTCTCAAGACAGACGAAGCCAGGACGAACGCAGAGCGAGGGAGGCTGGTGCGTTTGGACGTTTCTGTGCCCCTGGGGGGCTCTTGGTGCGTTTGCATTTTGCATTTTCCCAAATAATGGGGATCCTTCCTCTAGGGAGACGGTGGAGCACTGCCAGCAGTCCCCACCCCCTGCAGTGCTCCTGGAGGAGCTTGTTCGTCCCCGGGCTCTTCCTGCGAGACAAGCTGGCAGGGAGCAATCCTCGCCTCTGGATGGCGGCGGCAGGGCGCAGGGCGGTGTGCGTGGGCGAGGTACAGACACCTCCACGCACTGGAAACGCCAGCATGCAACCGGCCACCTGCCATTCCCCAGCCCGTGGCGTGACTCCTGCGAACGCTCACTTTCTACAAGTTTTCCACGTCTACTTTCTGCACCTACGTGCCAGCCAGCGTGAGAGAAGGATGCTTGGCAGCTCCTCTCCATTTAGGATAGTTATTCCTATGAAATATGAAGGAACAACCAGCAGCACTAAGGATGTATATATCTTTCATTAGGATACTGGAGCCTGATCGCGGTTTCAAGCTGTAAGCTCAGCCAGCTGTGGGGGACTGCTTGGCAGAACTGTGGGAGCCAAGCAAATACCTCTGCAGCAAGGTCCTGGAGTACAGCTTGCCAAAATAACATCACTTTATGGACCTCAGAGGTGACGCCAGCTCTTCTGCCATGTAATGGTACAGAGGTGCTCTGCAGCTTGAGCAGCTCCAGGGTTAAGCTGTGGAGAGCCCCAACACCACTGCTCCCCATCCCGGCCAGCTGAAGGCTACAGGCCGAGTGGTGGAGCCCCACAGCTGGGGGGTTTCACACAAGGAGGAATATTTTCACACATTTCCTCAAGATTTCAAGCATTGCCTCAAATTTAGGCAAAAGTAACTTTAATATGAAAATAATTTTATATTAAAAAGTTGGTCTTTCGCTTGGAATAAATATTGAAATGAAATGTCTTGGCTTGGTACAGTGGTTTTCCTCTGGGAGTGAGGGAGTTCAAAATAAAGAAAAGACTATCACAAACAGTCAGAACATACCATTTTTTTCAAATCTGGATTCTGCCCCTCTCATAAACTGCTGATGGGCACATTTTGGCCACTTGTAGTTGTTACAGCATATGTTAATAAGCTGTGGTTCATGCCTCTGAAACAATACTTACCTGGTGCATGCAATTAACCCCAGGAAAGCAACAACTGCGATGTTCCTGGCCATGGGGTGTTAGGGAAAACAAGAAAAATGTATGGAAATCCAGCGCTTGTAACCTGCCTGACCTCCGCATCGGTTGCCCTTTCAGCATCCAGCATGCCTTTTGTGTTCCTACTGTTTTCTCTGTTTAAATACATTCCGCAGTCCCTGCTCCGGTCTGCTGATGTACTTTGTCTGGTTGATATTTCTCTAGGGTTGCTTTTTCCATTGTTATTTATTCAGGGCCAAGAGGCAGAATGCATTAAAGCCACCAGGGTGCCAGTGATATTTTAGTCTCTCGCAGTAATTCTTCTCCAAATTGTTACACGCTCCCTCCCTCTTCATTCATTTCGGCCACTTCTGTGGGTGGGGGGCACAGGGGGTGCTCTGGCTTTGCGGCTGGCGGTGCCAGCGTGCAGCAAGCTTTGCCTTTGCGGGCTTGAGGGCGCGGGCAGCACGGTGCAGGGTGGCATGGGGCGGTGCAGGGTGGCACGGGGAGGTGGCACCGCCGACTCTGCACTGGGATGCATGGAGGTGGCCGCGCTCACCATCAGCCACCCAGCCCCGGCCCCCCCGCTCGGTGTCCCCTCCCCTCGCCGGTGTTTCGGAGCTCCTGGCACGGCTGCTGAAGCGCAGCGTGGAGCTAAAACAAGCATAGGGGAGCCAGGCCCTGCCCTTGTGGCAGGGGAGGATTTCCTTCCTATTCGTTCTGCTTTCACTCCGCAGATGCTCAGCTGTAATGAGGGAAAGAGTTTTTTTTCCTTTCTCCCCCCCAGTGAAGCGCTAAATTTAGATGCCTGGCATTTTCCACTCTCAGGCTGGGGACCTCGTGGTGCCACAGCCCCGCAGGCTGGCTGGGGTATGGCAGCGCTGGGGCAGGAAGCCTTTCTCAGAGGTATTTTGCTGTTTCCTGTGATGCCAGCCTGGGCAAGGAGCCCATCGAGCTTCCAAAAATATGGAAGTGGGAAGGGAAAGGAGAGCAGCAGTGCTTTGGCACCATGGCTGTGACAGTTTGGGAGGGGAAGTGCGATAGGTGGGAGCTCATCCCACTTAGAGGCACGGATCCAGGTCTGGACGGAAACCTTTTAGGGCCAGCAGCATGCAGGTTCCACATCCCCCTTTCCTTGAACCAGATCCCCAGGTTTAAATCCCACAGATCAGAAAAAAAGTCCTGGTTGTGACTGAGCTCACCACAGCTGCGGCTGCTCTGTCCCTGCGAAGGGCTGAGACCTCAAATCTAACTTAAGCCTAAATATTTGCCAGGGATTGACAGCCCCAGAACTGTTCCTGGAGCCCGTGCTCCTCCTGGCTTTGAGGTGTGGCCGTAACCGTACCCGGGAGCCGGTCTAATGAGCGTGTATCAGCGTCAGCTCTGTTTTTCTGGCAGAGTAGAAAAGCTCGGATAATCCTTTTCCATGACCAATGG
Source organism: Chauna torquata (assembly GCA_013399475.1). Taxonomy (NCBI): domain Eukaryota; kingdom Metazoa; phylum Chordata; class Aves; order Anseriformes; family Anhimidae; genus Chauna; species Chauna torquata. Next base: position 38,449 of record VXAL01000836.1, on the reverse strand, counting down.
GGCCACTGTGTCATCGTACCCTGTCATTTGGACAGTGGTAACCTCTGGAAGCCACCAAGATTCTCTCACAGGTCTCAGCGCCAGCCCCTCATCTCACAGAACTTAGAGTGATGGGAAATATGTTTTCTGGCTGGCAAAGGAGAAAAAACTGTGCTGATATGAACTACGAGGCAGAGAGATGCCTGAGTGGAGGCGGTGGGAAACGCTGAGCCCATGCCCAGGGATGCTCACACCATCCCAGCTGCAGAGCCCAGGGCTTGCCCAGCTGCCCAGGAGCGGGCAGGTTGAAGAAACCCATTTTCAACAAGAAATAACGTCCCCAGAGCTCATACAACACAACATGTTGGGTGTCATCCAGAACCAAAGAGGCGGCCCGGCCTGCCGTGGTCTGGACCAGCAAACACAGGGACCGGTGCTGGGGGCAGCAGAGCCTGCGGGGGACACCTTGGTGCTGCGGCGGCTGTGCCTGGAGGCTGCGGGAAGCGCGCGGGGTGCTTCGTGCCCTGCAGGACGAGGGGACACACCCTGCTCGGGCTTCTCCAGGGCACGAGAGGAGCTGCTTACAGCCAGGCTGGGCTCACACCCGCCTCCCTCCTAACCCAGCTCTCCCGAGCACAGCTGATCACAGCCGCCGCTAGTGCTATTGTGTTCTGACCAAAAACGTCAGGCTCTTGAGGCAGTGTGATATTTATTTCTGGCTTTTGCCCCTCTGCTTCCCCCGGAGTGGGTGATATATGAACAGTGCCGCGGTTTCATCCTGTAAGCTGCTCTGTCGGTGCGATCCACGGCCCCCACTCGCGGGGCTCGCTGGCTACCCTGGGGCTTTCTGAGGGTCAGGGGCTACCTTTGGATTTCCTGGATTGTCTGAATTCCTCCTGCAAAGTTGCTACATTTCTTAAATTTTGTTTTTGGATTAACGAACATTTGGTAACAATACAAAGCCTGCTTGCAGCCAGCGAGGTGACCCTCCTAATGCGTTCCCCATGTCTCCTCTTCCCCGCTGGCCAAATCCCTCCCCAGGACAACCCTGGAGCCTTTTCCAAGTGTACCCCAGGACTGAAACCAGCCCATGTCTGCCACAGCACATCTTCTCTCGGTCCGCAGGCACTTTCTGTTTTCTCCACCTGCCACAGAGGGAAAAAGCAGGGAGGAAAAGCAGATGGAGGGGGAGCTGCAGAGGTGATGTGTGAGAAAGGCAGCAAGAAAGAGGAAATACGAGCACAGCGTCAGGAAATTCTTCCGAGCAGAGCGAGGTGTCAGACTGAGCAATTGCCTTCACGGGAATGGGGAGCAGCCCCGTGACTTTTAGGGAGAAAAGGGAGATTGGGGCTGGAGCAGACTAAAGCCCGCTGAGTCCCGCGCTGTCTGCGAACAGGGCCAGGAGCAGCGGCTCAGGCTCCCCTTTGCCAAGCGAAGCAGGATCTGTGCTTTTCAGCTCTCACAGTGCATTTTCCCACAGCATGAAACCAGAGCCAGGCTCCCACTGCCTCCCTGCTACCTGGCCCCACCAGTTCTCACAGGCCCATGTAGGTCCGAGCCCCGCGCAGCCACCCGGACCCACTGGGCTGCCCAGCACCGGGGCAGCCGCATCCCTGCGGGCATCGCTGGGCATCGCTGCTTCAGCAGCAGGTGAGGATTTTGGCCCCGCGTGCCGGGGGGCCGGGAAGGCTGCAAGCAGCCGGGCTGTCCGTGCACTGCCTGGCACCCGATGGCTGTGAGCTCCTGGCTGGTGCCACGCTGCCGCTGCCGTTCCCTAACAGATCCCCTCTGTCTGCGTCTCTGCTGAGGCTGCATTTCCAGCCACCACAGGGTCCCCACCAGCTGACATCGTACAGGAAGAGTAGCTCGTGGTTTGATGCAAAACAGGGGAGCAAAAGAAGTCCCCAGTGACTTTTTGCCAATTTCATCCCCAAATAATTTTGCAGAGAGAATTTTTGTATAATTGGATTAAGTGTGGGGAATTTGTCCTTGTTGACAGATTGCACAGGCACCGAACCAAAATCATGTGGGGATTTTCATTTTATTTTATCCCTTTTTTTTTTTGTTACAAAAAAAAAATGCAAATTGTAATTCAGGTTTTTGGCCAAAACAGATTTATACAACCCTGATCCAGTGGATGTATTGTTCCCCATTAGTCCCACAAAATCTACTGAAAACCTTTTTCCTCTAGTTTCATTTTATGGGTGTGAGTAACTTTTACACAGCATTTTTTCTAAAAGGATAACATTTTTAACAGCAACTCGTGTTTAAGGTAACCTAAGCCGCAGGAGATTCCAGTGATATATACACTCTAAAAAGGAAGAGCTATTAAAGAGATAAGATACTTGGAGAACATACTCTCTGCAGCGTTAAATAGCAAAGGAGGGAGATAACTCGGGAACTCGGGTAAAGCCACCAAGCATTATGTGAATAAAACTGTTAGAAGAATCAATTTTCCTTACTGCAGAGATTCTGTTTTTCTGTGTGTGATGTTTATGCATTGGCTCCTTTCCCACGATGCAGACACATTACACTCGCACCGGGCCCCATCCCACGCTCGCCACCCTGGCTGGGAATGCAGGGGGGGTTCAGTGGGGCTGCGGGCAGAGCCTGGCCCCGGCCTGCCCCCTGCGCGCCCGTCCCCCCGGCTCTCCTCGGCCAGCGGGGCTTTGCAACGCTGCTGGGTCGCGCAGCAAATCCAGCAGCCTGCCCGGCATGCAAGCGCATCCCGAGCTGCCTCTGCCCGACAGCTAATAGCCCGAAGTGTGCGGAGCCAGCTTTAATGACAGTTATTTACAGAGCTATATGGGCCATATCCAGCGCTCTTGGATCGGCCCCCAACCTCATAATGAGATTACCAAGTTTATTTTAGTTGAGAAAGATACCAATAAAAAGGATTTAAAAACCCCTAGGAGTCTCACCATGTCCCAGCGCGCCCAGCCGCTGGGAGAGCTCCTAAAACTTCTCGGTTTGTTTTCCTTTCGGAGAGGAGCCGAGGCCGCTGCCTCCCGCGTTTCTGTGCATTAGCGGCGTCTTCCTGGGTTGACCCCATGTATTATGGATGCGCTAAAATCTTCATGTTCTGAATGGAATCTACATTATTCATGGCTCTGCTTACAGTTTGTCTTTAAAAGCCCTGCAGCCTGTTAATGAAATGCTCCGATTTTAACATCAGCCAAGACCAGATATTTTTGTTTAAATTTTTTAAAAGTAACCTCTGTGGATTTTTCTCCCCCACCCTCCCCTTCTCTTTGAAGACTCAAGGCCACTCAGAAGACAGGATGGAGGTGGCAGCGGCGAAGGCGCGAGGCTTGGGGCAGAGAGGAAGGTGGCAGCCACGTGCGGAGCCCCCAGCTGCCCCCGGCCCCGCGCGTGGTGCCGAGGGCGCTAAATGCCCTGCAGCAGAGCAGGCGATCTCGCTGCCGGGCTGGCGAATGCAGTCAGCGCATGCCCTTAGGGTAGCTTCCCCCAGGAGGGTTTCTGCTGGGTTACACCAAGGTTTTCCTGCGATTTCCATACAATGAGGGAAGGGGAAAGGGGGAGAGGGTAGCCCTGCTTCGCTGTGCTTGGGTAGGTTCATCGCTAAATACAGAAGGGGCAGGCAGCAGGCGGTGGTGGGGACACCTCACCAGATCCCTGCTGCACAGCAGCCCCGAGCTGGGATACCTGCTGGGGCTGGGCGAGATGCAGCACAGCCGGCGAGCCCTGCATGCTCGGGCCGGGGGGAGCCCGGTGTGGGGCAGGGGCAGCTCCCGGGCACAGCCCCAGCCCGTCCGAGGGCTGCGCCTGCCTCCACCTGCAGCGCATTTGGCCTAATGACTTAAACACAGATCCTGTTTCCATGCAAACATCCCAAGTGTTCAGTCCCTGGTGGCGGGGAAACTCCTTAAATCAAAGCTGGGCGATCCGATAGCAGGGTCCACAGCTATGCACTTTATTGATCACATCTGTGGGGCCGGGCTCCGCTGGGGCTGGGGACGGGGCTGGGGATGGGGCACGCCGCAAGCCGCGGGATGGGTCCCCCTGTGACAGATTTCTCCCTCCGCAGCCCTGGCCCTGCGCAGACCCCAGCGCTGAGTACAGAAGGGAGAGAGAAGAAATGCAGCAGACCTGTGACATCATGGGTGTTTCTGCGCATAATACCATGGATTGCTTTTGTTCCTCGAGTTCCCTTGAGTTTCTAAGCACGCTGAATATGGTTGTTATCATTTGGTATGGTTTTGTGCTAATTCCTTGTTACCTCTGAGACCAGGGTATAGAAAGGTTTGAAAAAAGCAAGAGCTTTGAGGAATTTCCCTTTCTCCACTCCCCAAAATGTGATTAAACCTAAGTCTCTGAGCATCCTTGGTTCCAAGCCCTGGCACGGGAGCCACAGCCCCAGGCTGGCTCTGGAGATGGTGCAGGTGCCTCCTGCCCCTGCACAGCGCGGGACATGCGGGTGGCCAGGTCCCATTGCACGCCTGCCCCAGCTCCATCACTGTCAGGGATGGAGCATCGTGAGTGATGTTGCACCTCCCTGCCTGGGTCTCAGTGACATGAGAAGAACAATTTCAAGGCAATTAAAGGTTTCACAGCTTGTGGCCACTGGCGGCGTGCTGGCACTCACCTTGGAGGAAGGTGGGGAAAGGCAGAAGATGGGTTTTGGAGGGGAAAGTGGTGACGAGCGCTTGCACTGCTGCCTGGGACCCCTGTGCTCCATGTGCCCCCCCTCCCTGCCCATCAAGGGCTGCTGATGCAAAGCGAGCGGCGCGGCCCCTGGGCGACGGCCGTCATGTCCCATTTGGGAGGCAGGATTCTTCCCGTCACATTGTTTTGTCTGTAAGCAGGTCACCTCTCGTTTCCATAATATCACATTTCCAGGACAGCGCTGCCCGCAGACCTGCCATTCATGCTCGATTGGAGAGCCGTTGTTGCCTGCAAAGATTGCGGATATAAGTGATGTCTTAATTCATTGCACATTCTTAAATAAAGGAGGGAGAAAGAAAAGGAGCAGCTCAAGGTCAACACTCGATGCTGAGTGAGATTCCTTCAGCAGATTGTCTAAAATAGCCTGCAAAAATAAATAAGAGCAAACTGACGGACAAAATACATTGAGGTAATAGAGGAGTGAAGATGAAAGAAGTACCAGCTTGACTACCAGCCTGGTGTGAGAACAAAACCCTTGCAAAAATATTCTCAATTTGTATTTAAATAGCTGACCTGAATGGTTAAAAAACAAATAAAACAAACAAACAAAAGCCAATGCTGACTTGCTGACTTGATCATTGCAGATACTGAATCCATTTGTGCATGGATAAAGCTAGGAGAATCCTTCAAAATATTTAATGAACAAAACTCTCATATTCTTGCTGGAGCTGACCAAATTCACGTGAAGTCAAAAGAGAGACTCTCTGTGACTTGCTAGGGCACTGGATCAGGCCTCCTGAAAGCATTCAGGAGGCTTTTATTTTTGTTTTCCACAACTATTCCTATGAGTACTTTGGGTGCTTTTGCTAACTGGAATTTTTGGCAGAAAATGAACTTTGCAGATTGCTGGTGCAAATTCATCTGACCAGAAATGTTCTCCAGAACTATTCAGTTAATCTCAAATCGCTCCCATTCCCACTGTGTAAAATGCGCTCTCTTTGTGGACAAAATCACAGCACGAGACTGAGGTGAGCAATGTACAAAGGGAGAAGAGTCCCAGGTAACATCCAAAGGGACTAATTTGCAAACTGGTTGTAATATAGTGACATAAAGCAGAAAACAATGTCAAGAAATGAAGGAATGACCAAGAAGCCCCAACTGCCTTTGCAGATGCGTGAAGTATAGTGCCATATTCATAGAGCTGGTTACAGACTGTGCTCCCTACTTGCAAATACAGCACCACACCTGCTGGCAGAAAGTTATGCCACTTTAGTGACATTTATTTATTATATTTTTTCTTTTAAATAAGCATTTGAACAAAAGGTACGCTATAAAAATTGCAAAATATTGCCAGGATGGGGTGAAGTTATTCCAGTAGAACTTGCGAGTCCACAGCTGACTGCATTCAAAAGGCAAAGTGAAGCCGCAGAGTTACTTGGTTGAGTTGTTTCACCTGTTCCCAAAGCACCAGGTCTTGTTTTCCAGGCAAGAGGGAGGCAGAGTGAGGCCGGGTGGGACACAGAAGGACCCCCATGGGGACGGCGAGGAGGCGTAGGAACCCCGACCTCCTTCCAGCAGGACGCCGGAGCCGCGTCCCCTGCTTGCTGCACTGGGTGGTGGTGTTCAGTGCCACCACAGGTGAGGAACACGTGTTCCGAGCAGGATGTCATAAACAGTGTCAAAAACAATTCCCAGAGTGTGTGTGTGACAAACATTAAACATTAGCTGGGCGTTTGTGTTCGGATGTGACACAGCAGAGGAAATGGAGCCGCCTGCGGAGAGGGAAGAACCAAACTGCTCGAAGAGACGGATAGTGCTGTTGCCATATTTTTGTCCAAAACATGACTTTCTGGTCAGAAAGAAAACACTGCTGAAAAAAAGATGAGTTGAAATGTAGGTGGATGCCTTGAAGGATTTTTCATGAACACTGTGATTACAACCATGCTGACAGCTTCCTGGCACGGAGAACTCCTGAAAATGATAACACATTCCCTTACAGGGCACGAGAAATGCTGCTACACACACAAGGAGTTTCTGGCCGCTAAATATCATGGAAAGCAAGTGTCTGAGTGTCCTTCAATAGCAGGAGGAGCCAGGGATAAGCAAGGTGGGGAGAGACCTGAATGCATGCCATGCCTTGGCAAGGTAAATCATGCGGTGCTTCTCACACATGAGCAGCACTGCAGGAGTTCCATTACGGTGGCAAGAACTCAGAAGTCAGGAAGAGAAGGACTGAAGTCATCTTTTATGTAAGATCCTCTCTTCCCCACCATCCTTGCAAGCACAGAAGGAATCCCAAGCTTCAATGGCCTGATGCACAGGCGTGGGGTTTGTATGCAATGTCCCTCGCTCAGGGCACACGGGCAGCTCACCTGGCAAGCTGCTGTTTCCCACTGCGGCTTGTCAGTGCTCCCAGCTGGACATATTTACTGCCGGCCAGCAAAACAGCAAAACCTCAGCCTGCTGTGCCACTGGGAGCAGTCACTCCCTCCCGGGCTCTCCCTCCTGCCTGTCCCTGCCCGAACTCTGCCTCCGCGCCTGGGAAGCACGACTGCTCTCACAGCTGATGGGAGCACCTGCGAGCACCCCCACTTGCTCGTGGAGCGCTGAAGCACAGATATCACAAGATTAAAAGGATCGGCAATTCTGAGTGCCCAATTTGAGGCAGCTGATTTTTTGATGGTACTTGGCCTTTTATATAACACTTTCTGTGTTCAAAGCACAGCTCCTGATGGCTTCCTTTGCAGCCACAGACGTTTAGCATTTCTGAAATCATCTCCTGTGATCTCAGATTTGAATATCCAAGAGAAGAGGCACACATGAGATGTATGAGCACCAGTGGAAGTCCCGGCTGCAGAGGCTGGTCAGCATCACCTGGCCCTCTGCGGCAGGCTCTGGGCTATGGACTGGTCCCCAGGGAGTGCTCGAGCGCCTAAATCCCGGCTTGTCCTTTCTTTTCGTGCCTCAGAACCTCCGTCCTCTCCAGGATACAGCATTTTAATGGCAAAGACACAGTAAATTTCAATGGTCAAAGTGTGAGCTGTCTTTGCTCAAGGCTCAGCACGTAGCCTCATTCTCTCATGCCTTCCAGGCAGAAGGACATGAGGGGCACATGCCTGGCACTAAGGCCCCCTCCCAGATTTGAAGCTTTGCAGTGAAGAGACCTGAAGAAGAACGAGAGCATCACAAAGAAACAATTGCCAGAATTCAGCATATTTTTGATGAGTTATGTTCTCAGGAGCAGATTAACCATTTTGGCTGAAACTCTTCAGAAAAAAAATTATCATGAGGGAGACACTGGCATGGAAAACTTCATCTCAAATTATTAAGTTTGGCAGAGCCATAAGCAACTAAAACCAAGGTCTTGTAATGTGTAGAGTGGGATGAGCTCAGTAACCACCACTGCACCCAGTGCCCCATTTACTCATCTATTTCTGTAATTATTTGCTTAATCACAGAACACTTTTAATACTGTAAGCATAATTAATGCATTATTAAGAGCCATGCAGGCCATAAAGCTCCTCATGTCATAAGCAGGATAATTTGCGCTTGCACACATTTTTTCATTCAGAGATCTTAAAGCATTTTCCTGAAGTAGACATCATTAACCCCAGGTTACAGATGGTGAAACCGAGACCCAGTGAATGCAAAGCCAATTGCCTCTTTCATTGCTAATGTCCTCGTCTGGCAGATCGCTCAGACCGGGTGTTGTGCACCAGCACACACAAGCAGCGGCTCACGCTGTCATGGGAAGGATCCGGCCTGCAATGAGCTCAACCGGCACAGGGAGAGAGGCCGAATTCCCCGCTGTGCGCATTCACCTGTCGCACTGGCTTTGTGGTTACCCATGCCATCGGGGAGTAACTGCAGTTATTTATTGCCCTGAGCAAAGCTCCGGAAGGAGAGGTAACAGGATAACACCGACAGTCCCAGGGGAGGAGTGGAGATGCTGTGTCTGGATGATGCCGTGTCCGGAAGGTGCCGTGTCCGGACGATGTGCAGCTCCATGGGGCTCTGCATCCCAGCAGTGCTGGGACATGGGCAGGCAGGGATGGGCAGCGCTGGAAGGAAAACCCACCCAATCCCTGCAGACAGCTGAGCACAGAGACTCGGGAGCCCCCACGTAAACTCATGCCACATCCCCAGCCCAGCATCCTCATGCTGCCGTGCTGTGGGAGGGGGATGACGGAAAACCTCCCTCGGAGCTTGGGCTGCGGGCACGTGGTGCTTGGCATTCGCCTCTGCCTTTCCCTGGCTTTGGGTGCATTGCTGATGGATAGCAGGGGATGAAATCAATTCTTTCTGTATATGCAAGTGCTAGTTTGAAGAGCAAATATTAGTGCTGACAGAATATTTTGTGATTCGTTTCCTGAAGGGGCCCAGACCGGTGCGATGAGCAGAGCAGTGGCCACGGCCGCCCTGGCACTGATGCCCAGCTCAGCGCCGCAGGCAGCAGCTCGCCCGCGCCCTGCCCTCAGCACTGCGCATCGCCCTGCAGCCTGCACGGCCGCTGGGCAGCAGCCGGCGGGAGGAGCTGAGCACGGTGCCGTACCGACTCCTGGCTGGGGAAAGCCGAGATCTTCTGGGGGCTTCCTGGGAACACGGGAGAGACAAAGAGAGAAATCTTCAGGCACCCTCGCCACATCCTTTGTGCTGCCCAGCAAGCTCACGGGGGCTCAGCTTCCCAGTGAACTCCATTTCTGGATATTTTTGCAGAGGGGAGGCAGGGGCAGGTGGGAGCAGCGCCTGCTCTGTGGTCCCCGGGCTGCAGCAGCCCCGACCGAGCCGGTGCTGGCTCCTCCACGCTGCACTGCTGGCTGTCTTGGGTCTAGTTGTCTCCTTCAATCTGTCTGGTTTTGATCAGGCTTTCCATCCCGGAGCTGAGAGACTTTCACCGATGACAGTTTCGTCAAAACGATTACATTTTGACACAAATCCTTGGTTTTGACAGCTCAACATTTTTTGACAAAAACCAAAACAAAACAACACTCTCTTGGAAATTTCTCAACCAGCTGCAGCGTAATGCTGATGAGATTGTACATATTTGGGTGAGAAAAGGAACGGGAAACAACTGTAAGCTTTCCTAGTTTGGTTCCTGAGGATTGTATTTCAAAGCATGTGACAGACCTGACAAACCCGGGGCCCTTGCAAACAAGTCGAGCTGGGTGAAATACAGCTGCCGTCCATCATGTTAACGTTGCACCAGAACCACTTTGGACAGGAGGCAATGAAAATTGCAGTCACAAGAATTTAGGGAGGAAAATAATCGGTTCTTTTCACTGGAGCTTGTCTAGGAGGTTTGCCGCGGGAAGTGACGGGGCTCTGGTTACTCGGCTCGGCAAGGAGGTGCTGACCAAAACAGCATGTTTCCATCAGCTCTCCCATCACCAGCGCCAATGCTCAGCTTAATAGTAATTACCTAAGAAGTGTCAGCTATTTGAATCCCTCTTTGCTTTTAATGTTTTTCCTGCCTAACAGCAACCTGCTTGCCCTACATTTGAAGGTCCTTCAAGGCCAAGCTGCGTTGCTTCTGCATTTCCGACAGTCAGGTCCCTCTTCTGCTCTCTTCTTGATGGCTCCTCATCTCTTCTCCTTGTGCCTTCCCTGCAGAAACAGAGGTGACCAAAACACCCCAAACCAGGTAGTGTTTTAGGGTTGGTTGGGGACACCATACGCAGCAGAAAATTGAGTCTCCTCAGCTTCCCCCTTTCCCTGTAAAAAGACACTGCTTGGAGAACCTGCACTGATTGCTGTTGTGAGTGCTCAAGGCCAGTCCAATAAATAATTCGGTTTTACTTACCCCATGGAAAGATTTGGGACAATCTCAAAGCAAATCCCCACCCTGGAAGATGGTCCTGGTGGGCTGCAGGGATCTGCAAGGACTCTGCTGGTCATGGAAACCATGACAGTGGCGACTGGTCCTTCCCAGGCCACTTTTGGGTGGAGGTATGCAGCAGTAAAGCTGTACCACCTTCTTCCAAGAGCTGTTGGGAAAGGAAAGGGCAGGCTAGATGGTCCCTGGGGACTATGACACCTAGCAATACTTGTACATGGAGTGTGACAGCAGAAAGAAATATGGGAACGGAGGAGAAGACAGTGGCTCCCTTTGGGGCAGAGCCTTTCCATTCCCATTCCAGCAAAAGAAAAGGAAAACAGAGCTACCAACAACATTTCTAGCCTGGATTTGCCATTTTTCTACAGGAGATAGAAGGGGGATGGATGGGGAGGCAGCCGCCTATGCTCCCATCTCCAGGTCTTTGCTGAGCTGGGGCCACCAAGGGGGCAAGGCAGAGGCAGCGAGCCAGCACGGGCTGGGGGCTGCGGCAACGCGGCAGGGACAGGGCTGTGCTCTGCTCTGAGCCCCACCGCTCCTCCTGCCCACCAGGTTTCTCTAACATTAATGCTGAAAGCCCCATGCTGCTCTCAGGTGGGACGAGGGAAAGGTGCCTGGCTCCTTGGCACTGGGGAACTGGAGCAGGAGGGAGAGGCTTGATGTTGATTGAGAGTGATGTTCCTGAGATAGGAGAGTTTGAAAAACAAGACCTCAAACATGCCTGTGCCAGCTATTAGAGATGCTGCTGAGGTGTGGAGAAGGAAGTGAAGCTTTTTTTAAAAAGAAAAGAAAAGAAAAGAAAAGTCTTCTTGGTTTCACTGGGTAATCCCAATTTACAAAACAGCTGAGTTTTAAAATGCTGAAATAATCTGCTCATTATCCCTCACTGTGGACCAGCGCCTCTGGGTATTTTATGTGGAAGGTGGATTTGGTGGTGAGGAGGTAATTGCTGCTCACGCTTGGACCCCTTAGGAAGTTGTGGACTCTGCCTTTGGTGAATTCCTTCAGGCTGCCACCCAACAGGAGGGCCGTGCTGTGCCGTGCCTGCAGCATGCCATGTTGTGCCATGCCGTGCCATGCTGTGCCATGCCGTGCCATGCCGTGCTGTGCCGTGCCATGCCGTGCCTGCAGCGCGCCACGCAGCAAGGCAGCCAAGCTCTGCACAGAAATCGTGCTTGGCTTAGCACCAGCCCTAGGTTCTGGGCATTGATGGCTGCCCGAGGAACCTCAGGGTTGGGAGATGGGAGTCAGAAGAGCACCTGAAGTATTTCTGGTATCAGCTGTGGAAGCAAAGAGCAGTCCTGGGGCCGGGAAGAGTGCCGAGCTCCTCGGATATCCCTGGGCTGGAAGGTAATAAAGAGAAAGGACATAAGCCATAAGTGAGTCTCTTGTCATGGGTGCAGTGCTGCAATCTGCCCTTTCAGAAACTGCCAACAGAGAACGCTCTTGAGGAGATTTTCAGTCCAAGGTCCCGGTGAAGTCAGGCTCCAGATCCCCTTGGCTCCTGCGCTGGTGCTGGGTGCGTGGGGGGGTCCCACTGGTGGCTCCCCCACAGCCCTGGGCAGGGGACATCAGTGCTCGCCGTGCACTCCGCGAGGCACCAAGCGGAAAGCCAGCAGGCTGCTGAGCTGCGGGCAGGGGTCTGCTGGCAGGAGCCTGTCAAAACTAAAGTATTTTAATGAAATATTTCAGTTTTGATGAACTGGCATTTTCTATTCAAGCGTGTCCCACCTGGTGCTGGCTGGAGAAACCCGGAGCCGTGAGTAAGCGCCAAAGCCCGGCTTGCTCCGGTTCCCTGAACCACGCTGTATCCAGCACTGGGCTGGGGTAGCTGCAGGTCCCGGCAGCCCCTCCAGGCACACAGGATGCCGGTGGAGGACAGGAATGTGTGACCGACGGATTTTCAACCGGCCAGGAGTCGAGCTTCTGACAAAAGCTCCTGTCGGCTCCCAGAATTATGCACAAATAGTTTGATTTTCCAAGCCCTTTAGACTGTGATATTCTAATAATGTTTCCAGGGGAGAATTTCATACACACAAAAGCTACTGGCGGGCCCAGTTGCCCCTCACTGTTTTCAAGTAATTCCTCTACTGAAGGATTTTTGCTTTTTTTCTGAGCAACATTCAGAGCGGGGTTTGTCCCGTGGTGCTGCTGCACCGGCGGGTCGCAGTAGCATGCACTCAGCCAGCAGAAGGGAACCCGGCTGCCGGCACGGAACAAAACTGACCATCGAGGCTGAAATGCAGCTCCTCTCCTCCCTCCCAGAGCCCCCTGCAAAGCAGCAGAACAAAGAGGGAAAACAAAGGAAGATTTCTTTAAAAAGCTGTTTTCATTTTCAATAGCATTGTTCAGTGAGTATGAAGCTAAGCTATTTCCCCTGGGGTTCGCCCCAGCCTAAAAACAGGCGTATAATCTTTTACCATAACTGGATAAGCCTGCAGAACCCCACAGCATATCTGCATCCCTGGCACGTGAAATCAGGAGGTCTTCTCTGAAGCACGCAGGTCGTCCCTCCTTGGGATGGTCCTGTGGTGTTTCCCATCACAAATTTGCTTCCGCGCAGCACAGTTTGAGCCAGCGCTGCTGGCCTGGTTCTGGTGTCCCTAACCCACTTCTGTTGTTTCCAGCCACCGCCCAGAGAGGAGGAGGGGAAAATCCCATGAAGTTACCCCTGAACACATCCCTCCCTCTCTTCTCCATCCCTCCATTAGCTCGGTGCCCCCCGACACCCAGCATCGTCAGAAGCGATGTTGCCTTTTGCTCCCTTTCATCTGCTCTGTGACATTCATGCTTTGGCATAAAGGGCAGGGAAGGATTTCCGCTTTTCAGGACACCAATGGGGCTCTGGGGACTTGCCATTAAAAGGAAGGTGAGGAATGAGGGGAGAAAAAAAAAGCCAAACCCAGCCAGCTCCTCTCTTTCTTTTCCCTTTGTCCCCCAAGTCAGAAGTTCCTAATTGCTCTGAGCTCTGCGGGCTCCCTCCTGTGCCACTGGCCCCGCGTGGCCCGATGGGACTCAGTGCCAGTGCCCAGATGCTTCTGCTGCCACTCACTTATGTGCTTGTGTGCAAGCGTGCAAGTGTGCACCGTCCCCGCGCAGCTGCAAGCCTTTCATCTCCCTCCAGTCCCAACAGGGACATTTATTTCTGCAAAGATGTGACAGAAAAGGTGGAATAAATAATTGCAAAGATCTGAAAAACATTTTTGCAGTGGGAAATACATTCAGGGGAAGGGTGAAAAAAATAAATAGGAGGGAAAGGTTTTGAACTGATGAAGAAAACAGGGTCTCGTCAGAGTGTCCCAGAGAGACCCCATTTCCCATTAATGGAGAAAGCAAATTGGAGGCTAATTGCTGGATTTGTAGAGAGTTTTTTATGTTGTATGAAACGGGATCTGTGTTATGATTCATGCGTTCTGTGGAATACGCGAGCAACCCAAGGAGACAAGCTGCTTTAGCCATCAGGCTTTGCTGGGGTTGCTAATGCCGATGATTTCTGGGGCGGTTCATCGCCACGGCACCAGCAGCGTGCCAGGGGCTGGGTGGGAAGAGGGACCAGCACCACCTTCCTGTCACTGCGGAAGGACCACGTCCCGCGGCCAAGAGGAGGCTGCAGGTGGGAACCCAGTGGCCCTGCAGCTCCTCTCGGCACCTCCAGCCCTTGCCCAGCTCTCCGAGCACCCGTTTCTGCCCTTTTCCCCCACTGCGTTTCTGCTGCCCTGCAGATAGGAGCTTCTAGGGCGGCAGCGTACTCATGATCGAATCTGGACCCTTGTTGCCCAAAGTTGACCAAATCTCTTCACCACCCTGCACATCAGCACCGCTCCTGAGAACCTGGGCTAATTGTGTGCGCCTGCTTCTCACGGGAGGGTGATTGGAGACGTAGGTAATGCCCTGTCCCTGCAGCCGGTCTGCAGCAGCGACCAGGGCAGGGTTACACAGTAACAGGAAAATATTTTATGCCTCAAAAATAATATTTTGGCAAGATCCTTCATATGCACTTGCTAGTGTTTATCACCATGCAGAAACGTGGATGCTGTAGCACTTTGGACTCAGATGCTTTTTGTTCTTTGTACAAGGCCCAGCGCGACGAATACACAGCCTGATGTAGGTGCTGCTGCAAAGGGAGAAATAAATACTAAAAGCTGAATAAATACCCTGTTCTCTGCTGCACCTACCAAACTGTTTCTGTTCTTAAAATAATTGTATATATGTTAAATGCCAACTAATTAATGTGCACATATTTAGAGGAGGATTAACGGCAATGTAATCAATGCAGATCTATTATGGCTAATTATGTATGTGTATCTATTACATACCACCTAATCTTCTCTAAATATGGTTTTTATAATCACTTCGTTAGCAGGTATCTCAAGTAATGCAAAGAATTTGCAATACAAGTTAGATCCTGGCTACATTCCAGCTCAGGTAATTACACCCCAGCCTCACTCAATCCCCCTGGGAATATATTTATTTTTAACTTTGTATCCAAAACCCTCTAATAGCATCACCGATAAGCATGTACTGCATTGCACCCCAAAGGGCACTCTGGCATGGCAGCAGAAGATGGTGTGAGTGATCTCTCTGGAGTAAACTTCAGAATATGCTGTGTATGTTTAGTCCATCAAAAATTGAGATTAGGTTATTATTAGTCCCCACAGTATATCAGTAACAGCTTTCTAGTCTGGGGAAAAAGACACTGTTAAATAATGAGAAGGATCTGAGAGGCTCGCTGGATTAAATCTGCCGACCTGTCCGTCTGGGCTCGCACACCACACTCATCACCGAACTCCACAGCCGCTGCTTTCCTCCGGGGACCGAGGCTCAAGTCCCGATTAGGTTACAGCTTGTGCTGGGTCTGACCCGCCCCGACACCGCAGCAAGGTGTACAGAAGGGAAGGCTTTGATGCCGCTAGACATCAAGGAGGAAGGCCTGAGGAAGCCGCAGGCCTGGGGAGGTTGTGGGTGGCACTGGTGGGGCTGGGGACACCAGTGGGGGAGCAGGAGCTGGCTGCTGGCTGGGGAGTGGCTCTGTCCCACTCCAGCTGCGGTGCTCCTCTGGGATTTGCTAGCACCAACCTCCCCCTTGCCTTTTTTTTTTTTTTTTTTGAGAAAATGACCTTGGGAAGAACGTGCTGGGGTGAGGTGCATCGTGCATGGTAAATGGTAAAGAGGTGGCAGCTGCGTAAACGTCAGACTGTCCGGAGGGCTCAGGAAGCAAAAGCCAACATACGTTTCACCACAAGTCCAATTATACCGGGGTTAAGTTTGGCACTTCAGTAGTCAAAACATCTTTCAAAAGTCTCCTCAGGCTGGAACCCCCCCTCCCATAGCCACAGAAAGAAGGAAACGTAACCCAATCTGCTGCTCCAGATTAGTCAGTGTTCAACCATGTAATTGAGATTAATCGCTTCTTCCTGCGATGCCTAGAAGTACCTTTCAGGTTTGGAGCACTCTTCCCCATTCTGAGGGATCTGAACCTTGATACTTGTGGGGTGATGGAAGTGGAGGGGAGAGGGTGAAGTGGGACCCCTCTGCCAGGCAGGTGCACGCACCAGCAAAGCAAGTGCTTGCTAAGTGTCCCGTGCTGGCTCCTAAAAGAGGAGACATTGTGCAGCAGCCTTGAGAAAGCAACTTGTCTGCCCCCATCCCATCGCGCTGTGTCTCCTCGTCCCAGAGATCCGTGTCGCAATAGAGATGGAACTTCCTCCAGAGCACAGGCAGGGAGCTGGGGAAAGCTGGCGCTGGAGAAGCGGCTGTACCGGCACTCTCCATCCCTCGACCTGCCTCCCGCTGCCTGCCTGGAGCACAGACGCAATGGCTCTGCGTGTTCACAGCTCCACAGCGACCCATTAGAAACCAGTTCAAATGATATTCTCTGTGTCCATTCTTCCCCTCTGGGAGTCATTTTGCTGGCTAATTGGAAAATTCGTCTCACAAGCCTTGCAGGTTGTGCTACGTGGTAGCACCAAGCCAGGAACAAACCACCCCTGCCTGCTCTGGCCCAGGAGTCAGCACCATGAAACGCATTCTGCTCCCTGCCTTCCACCAGGCACGCTGCAAGGGTGAGGGACCCTGGCAGATGCCAGGGTAAATAAGGCTGCTCCCAGCTGAAGTGGTGCGAGCAAAGCACAGGGCTGCAGCCTGTCCAGGATCTGTTAACGCTGACGTGCAAAGGCCTGAAAAGCTGCTGTGGTTTCCCAGCCTGGAAGAGGTGGGAAACCTTCTTTATTCTTCACACGAGAAGTATGCATGACCTTGCTTCCTTTTTCTTTCTTGTTGCCATCTGTTGGGGCTGATGGGTTTGAGTCACATCCAGCGAGAGGCAGAGGGGAAGGGTGCCGCTCACGTGGGCAGCGTGGGCTCGGCGTGAGAAGAGGCCAGCTGTGCGGGCAGCAGCCCCGCAGCGACACGGTGCCAGTCCCAGGAGGCAGGGCCGGGAAAGCATCCTGGCCGCGGCGTGACGGTGTGGTGAGAGGAGCTCGGGATGCAACGAGGTGTGGAGGTGCTGGGGCTGGGGGTGCGCCGTGCTGCCAGCACAGGCAAGCGTGCAAGCTTCGCTTCTCCACTTTAACCTAAAAACCCTAAAATATTGTGTTCCAGCTGACAACTAATAAAAGCTGTCGTGTCCTGTATCACAGCAAACATCTGCCAGTGGTATGGCTCCCAGTGGGATAAAAGCTCCGACAGAAGTTCAAGGTCTTTTGGGCGGCTGGCTGAAGGAGGAGGAGTGTGTAAGCCAGGGCTTTGCCTCCCAGCAGAGAAGCTCAGGAACAAATCATGGCCAACCGTGCCGGAGGGGATGTTGATGGGTCAGACCCCTGAGAGACTGCCCAAAGGTCAGCAGCATCCCAGCCGCGGGAGATGTGGGACACCCGCTGCCTGCGTAACTTGAGAAGGAGTTAGCTAAGCCGCTGTAAGACACAGATTTAACGGCGTTTCTTCCCAGCTTTAGGTAGGCCACTCTGTGTTTATTGGTTCTGCTCTCAGGATGGGATAAGCCTGCACATCGCTGGAGTTTGCATGGAGCTGCAGAGCCCCTTCTTGGCATTGGCAGCACTTGGGCTTTTGTGTGCTTTAAAGCTGAGCATATGGGATTTTACACAGGGAAAACCTCAAGGCAGGACCATAACTGATGGCAAGGGAAGCAAGCCTCTGCTCGGATGCATCCCCTCACATTTTGTAAATGAGCAGTGGTGAAGCAAATCACTGCCCACCCCTCTGCCTGGCTGCCCTCCACGGCTGGCGTTACACGGTCGTTTTGGAGCACATGGGATGGTTGTGGGGCCAGAGTGCTGGGAAATGACCTGTTTGAGCACTGGGAGAGCTCCCTGGTAGAGCTGCGGATCAGACCTTGCCATGGCCTTCCCCATGGCTCGTGGTGGTGGTGGCACGATGGCTTTGTCCTGCCTGGGGTGGGCATAGGGAGGGCCTCGCACGGGGCTGCCCATGGCCCGCACAGACCCCACGGCATGGCTGGGCAGCAGCTGCCAGCGAGGGGAAGGTGCGGTGCTGGCAGAGGAGAACCCAACCAGCAGCAGCGTGTGTCAGCACAGCAACTGTGCGTGAAGAAAATGAGTAAAGAGCCTACAGGACTCACTAATGGCTTCCACTGCGTGCCTCCGCCTCTTACGAGGTCTTCACTGTGCCGGTTTGGACACATCCCATATCCCACAGACCCTCATTATCCTACTTGTGTTCACCGCTGTTCTCCATAAATATTTTATGAGGATCCTCTTTGCAAGCCTTTCGTTTGGATTTGCCCAGTGAAACCGTCTGCATTGAAAGAAGTAGAGAAGAGGGGAAGCGAATAACAAGAATGATCATGGAGAAGAGCGGGGGGAGCGGGCGGGTGGAAGGGAAAGGAAACCCCCATCGTTCCTCCGTAACTAGGCTGTCTCGTCTGCGCTGGCATCTGGTGATGGGAGCGCAGCTGCAGCCCTTAAGAAGGGCACCCTTGCCAGGGGCTTGCTTCCAGGAGTGCTCGGGTGCCTCCCCCTCTCCTGCGCCGGGGCACAGACCCCGTCACCCCACACCATCCCAAGGTGGGGGAACAGGAGGGCAAGGGGAGGAAGCACAGTGTCCTCCGGTCCCAGCGCAGGTGGGGATGCCCCTCATCAGTGCCATCAGCTCCTCCTGCCTGGCTCGGCCCCGTTAGTCCCCAGGGGCTGCCCCCACTCCTTGCCCACCACCCACCTTCCTCTGCTGTGCTTCCCCAGGCACAACCCACTTCCAGGCTGGGAGCCCTTGTACCCTGGGAAGGGAGCAGCCCTTGCCCCACGCCTGCCCTTCTGCTCCACCAGCGTCAACCAGAGCTGGTGGGAAAGCAAGAATTCTATTCAGAGGAAAAAAAAAAGATGTTTGGAAATTGGTTTTCATCGTCGTTCTGACACAGGACCGAGCTGTTGATGACTACAAGCCAGGAAGGGAGCTGCTGTCCCCACTCCCCCCTGCAAGCCGGCCGCCAGCCCCGAGGCCGGTCCTGCATCTCCAGCAGATGCAGGACCTCAGCCCAATCTCAAGCAGTTCCTGGGCTTTCTCCAGAGAGCTTCTGTTACAGACCCCATAAATCTTCTCAGCCGAAGTGCTGTCCGACTCACTAACACCCCGTCCCACTGGAGGAGCTGCCTTGCCAATTCCTCCTCGGCCGCAGCGTTTCCCGGACAGGGCAAGCTGGGGCTGCTCACCCAGGGGCACGGGGCTGGAGCTGCCCCGTCCGATCCAAGGCCAAGGGCGGCTCGGAGCCCCAGGGCAGTGCAAGGATTGTCATCCAGGACCCTTGGCAGACAGCACCTCCCTCCCATGGCCACATGCTCTCAGAGGTGTGCAAGGAGACCTATATTTCCCAGCTTTTCTTTTGTGAGATGCTTTTGAGGCATGTGTTTAATGAACGAGGAGTCGGACTTCCACCCGTTCCTCTGCAAGATTCTCAGCAGCCTATGGAGCTTGCTGCAGGGGGATTTTGCTGCTGAGGTACATTCCTAAACAAATAAATAAAGCAGTTAAATAATTTCCTGCCCAATTGGTAAGAGGATGAAATAAGTGACCTAATCAGCCTTTTCTGTCTCTAATTCCTGCCTGTCTAACTCTGATGTTACTTGCCCCAGCTTTATAGCACAGTAAGCCCAGAGTGTACGTTGGGTTACCCCTGCTTACACCAGAGCAATCACAAAAAGCATCAGACCCGCATAATCTCTGTTTTCTTCAGCTCATTCTAATGCTATTAGACTTCAGGCTTTACCTGGAGCAGCAGAGGCCATAAAGCATTTCTGAGCATCCTTCTTCTCCCTGCAGCAGCTGTCAGGAAACAGGCCAGGCCGGGATTCTTGTAAAGGTGCCCACAAAGCTACAAAAGGATCAGCCTACCCCAAGCAGCACTTGTCTCATGACCCACTGCCATCCACTCTGGTTGCCAAACCACATGCTCAGCGTCCAATCCGTGCAAGCACAAAGAGAAACACTCCAAGATTTATTTGCTGTTCAGACAGATGAAAGATGGCCAACATCCTCCTAAGGATGGGCTGGGTCGCGTCGCCTGGTGAATCTCAGCAAGCAACAGCAGAATCAGATTTCTGCCCCACTAGGAAGAAATTTGGCATTTCACAACGAAAATTTGGCTGCACCGAAATCTCCAGCCCTTCATGCCCAGCCCGGGGTGCAGGGAGGAGCCCACACCCACCACGGCTCCTCCACTTCCAAAGCAGAGGGGAGGGTCAGGACCCGCTCTGAGGCTGCAGTCAGCAGGACGGGTCTTCCCTGACGTCCCCAGCAGCCAGGGACAGGACACCGCAATGCTCTCCTGGGGTCAGCCAAATAAATGAATGCCCTCTGCAACTCCAGGCATTTGCAGGAACATGTAACGTGGTGGAGAAGTTGAGTTTCCCCATCCCGAGGGACAGAACTTAGGACAAGTCTTCCTTCCCTGAGACGCTGCTGTGTTTTATGGTTTCTTGGCTGAGGCTTGTAAGCGGGCTTTCTCTGCTAAATACAAACAATAATTTTATTGACTCTTTTTGCAGAACCACCAACTGGAGGAAAAACAACTGAGTATATGTGCAGAAGCAGCTTCAAAAACAAAGCAGACCTGACCTGCTTAACTTATGATCCGTGGGCCAGTGCCCAAATGCATACAATGAAGTAAGGAAACAACGTGCAGGAAAACAAAATGGGCACACTTCAAACATAGAAATTTGTATTGCCTATAAATGAAAACAACCGTGAAGAAGTGACACAAAACAAATGTGGAATTCTCTCCAAAACAGGACGGGAAGGCCTTTGGTTCGGGGAGGGCTCAGAGGCAGTGCGGACGTTACCTGCCACCTCCCTGCGCAAGGCAGGGTTTGTCCGAACCACCCGAAGGCGAGTGCATGCTGGCTTGTCCGAGCCGAGGAGACCGAGACAGCAGAGGCAGAAACAGGTTCTCTGAGGAAATGGCAGGAAGCTGCCGAGGCTTCGTGCACCGAGTCGTGCCGTGACCCTTCCCCTGTGCCATCACCCCCATGAGCAGTGGAGGGCTGCACCTTTACAGTACATTTTTTTGCATCTTAAAATTGTTTCTCAGTGCCATAGGAAGATGGTCTCATCTCTTCCCACAGATGACAGTTTCTCACTCCTCTGCCTCTCTCTCTTGGACTATTTCCCTGAAATTTATCATCTGTTTTCCTTTCCTCAGTCCCATCTTTCTAATTACACATTCCTCTACCTTTCTAAATCATTCCCCTCCCTTCTTTTTCCTGACTCGCTTTAAACTAGCTGAAGGTCTATGGCACTATACTTCTCCTCGCTCTTCTGGCTCCACCACCCCAGCATGCATAGGCTGTGTCTTTCCCCATGGCGTACTCCCCACTCCCAGCACCAATTTCTTCCTCTTGGTTTCATGTCCCCAGCATGGTCCTCCCAGCTGACAGGCATGGACCGAAAAAGCCATGAGATGAGCAGCTTGCCAACGCAGAGCTGAAGTTTCTCAGCAAAGGGAACAGCAGTCACACCACGATGTTGTCCACAGACAATCCCAGCAGGTGAGAACATCTGCCGAACCTTCCAGATGGTCTTCCTTTCCCTCCACCTCCTCCTCCTCCTCTCCTGCCCTCTTCACGCAGCGCTCCCTGGGCTCTCTGCTCTCTGTACCTGGCCTCTCTCCCTCACTCTGCGCACACTCAACAGCCAAATCCTTCTGCATCTGCCTGCTTTCTGTGGTGTGTGAACCACCAGGTGTCCAAACCCGAGCGGGTCTGGCTGCCAGCACAGTGCACAGCGACTGCTCCATGCGAGGAAGGACGCATGCTCCAGCACGGCTGTGGGACATGCTGCCTGGGTCGCAGTCCCTCTGAAATTTGTCAAGTTAATCCAATTCAGACATCTTGAACTTCTACATCCTCCCTCCACCACTGCCCTTTCCCTCTTTCAGTGCCTCGTGCCGTGACTCCCCCAGACGGCTGGCTTATCTACGTGCCATTTGTTATTCGCCGTGCATCCACAGTCTGTTTGTTGCTGCATGAGACAGGAAAATAAAGTCAGCTGTGGCCTCAGGGGCTCCCGTGCTCCGACAGGAGAGGTGTACAGCAGAGAGAGGGCTCAAGAACAGCAGTCACTGGGGGCTTTATAACCATGGTTTACATTACCAGCTCATTTCCCATGGATATCATGGATGGAATAAGAGTGAGAGCAACCGGCGTGGGCCAGGGGTGCAGGGCAGGGCATCTGCATGGGACAGGGCGGGACAGCCGCTCCACCAGCCACTCTGCGCGGTGCCCGTGCGCCCAAGCACCAGGACGGGCCCGAGTGCAGGAGGACACAGCTTTCGCTGGAGGTGGCACTGGGTGGCATGTCCCTGCCGCGGTGTTTCCCTGCTTCTTGAGGAGAAGCCGGACAGGCCTCCTGTGGCAGCCGGGCCACTTGTGAGTTTATGTCTCTCATGAAGATGAATTTCAGTGGAGAGACCATCCATCACACTCTACACATATATTTGTTTTGGTTTGGTCTTTAAGCATTTTCGCTTTTGACGATACACTTGGCACCGGGCAGAGATCAGAGGGGATGAGACGCAGGGCCAGGCTGAGGGTCACGTCCCCACACTGCACAGCACGAGGGCAGCCTGTAAAGTGCGGGGGGAGAGGGGGAGAGGAAGAAAATCCCCAAGCAGGACAGGGGGCAGCCAGCGTTCGGAAAGCTCTCTTCTTGCACGAGCTGGGGGAGAGGAATGCGACCACACTGTCCTCNCCGGTGCCGCGGGGACGCGGCGGCTTGCCCAAGGCTGGCGAGCCAGGGCCAGGCTGTGTCTGCCACAGAAGGTGAGCCGGCCTGCCCCTGCTGCTAGGCTCCTCCGGCCTGCCCGGTGTTCCCTTCGAGAGGCAGTAGCTTAGGGCAGCTGTTTGCGTTATCCTTAATAGGAGAAATTTAAGAACTAGTGATGGCTGCAAACTGAAAAACAAATTCCGTGAGAATAGGACAAGCCGCAAAGACAAAACAAGCAAGTTGCATTTTCTTCTCTCTGAAAAATTCACATTTTTTCAACCCCCAAAAATAAAGCAAATAAGTTTTGAGGCTTTTGTTTGTATGAGTCTTGTTATGGCTTTTGTGTGCGTGTGAATGCGTCTGTGTATGTGCCTGCGTGGAATCTCTCTCTCCTGCTTTTTTCCCAAGGGAAGGCAAAGTAGGGAAATAAAACCTAAAGTGGTTTTTTATCGTTGCTGTTCAGAAACGAAACAATTTCAGCTATGCAAAGATCCTTACAGAAAAAGGTAATTATGATCATAGGGGCTTTTCACCACACAGACATTTTGATGAATATTTTCCAATCCACTAGTTCTAGGAACTTTAATATTTTTTTAGCTATACAGCAAAAGAGTGTCCCCAAACCAGAATTTCATGGCACCCTCTGCCTCCTGCCCAGGCTTTCCCCCACGAGCACAAAGGTGCTACACCAGGTGGCTGGGGTCCAGGCAGTGCCACAGCCCCATGTCCCCACTGTGCTGCGGCTGGCACGCGGGGGGCCTGGCTGACACCGGGACAAGCCGCAGCCAGAGAGGATGCTTCAAAGCTGCTGATTGAAGTGGCATCGTGTGGCTTGTGATCTGACTGCCGGAGGAGAGAAAAAGAAAGCGAGCTTGGCCAAAAAGTGTAAATAAACAATGACATATGGTTCCTGGGACCCAGGCAGGGAAACCTCTAATCAGCTTCTATTTAACAAATTGTCTAAGTAACACTATGAGCTCATGCCTCAGAGACATGGCAACCGGCTGCCGTGGCCGGCTCAGCCCCAAAAGGCTGATTGAGACACTAATGAAAGCACAGAAAGGCCTGGAAGCCCTTGCAGCTGCTGGTGCCATCGCTCACCGGGGCACCGATGGGCGCCCCGCTGGGTCCCTGCGGGCACCCCTGGCACCTGCCTTCCTCCCGGTGCTCGGTCCTGCATCACTGGGCACCTGGAGCCAGCCCCTGCGGCGGAGGGGCCAAGCCCCTCCACGCCATCCCACTCCCCGCACTTTTTTATGCATCCTGCTTATACCTGGGGCAGGACCGCAGAGAGCCACGTGAAGGGGGAGAGATAAGGCTCCTCTCATGTTACCCAAAGCTGCCTTTCTGCCATTCGATAGCATTAATTATGACTTATTCTAATAGAAAAGAAACCCTCTAGAAAGAATTCCCCCTCTTTGCCCCTATCCCCAAGTCCATCACAAACACCCCCACGCCCCTGGGCTCCCCTTCCCTAAGCCCACAGGACTTCCCAGTTTTCAGCAATATGAGATACAGGAGTTTCTTTGAAAACGTTGCATGCTGGCAACTTTCCCACCAAAGTTTCAAATCTCACTGGATAATATTATCCATACTCTTTTATGGAAACCAGAAATTCTGGCTTTTCTGTGTGCTCGACATGGCGCTGCACCCCGACGCGCAGCATCACTGTGCTGAGAAGCAAACCAGGGAAGGCAGCTTCGGCAGCAGGCGCAGCCCCGGAGAGCAGCCATTGGGTGAAGAAGCGACTGGTAACACTGGGTGAAACTTTCCTGACAAGCAGTTATTTTGCCAAAAAGTGCAGCTCCAGGTCAACCGAGGATTCACTAAATGGCAAATCGTATTGTATCAAAAAAAAAAAGAAAAAATCAGATAAAATCACAGAGGTTGAAACATCTTGTTGCGATGGTTTTGCAGGGAAGCTTTAAGATTTTTTTAATTTGCTCTAAAATGATGTTTTCAGACAAAATTTGCCTATGTTTAATTCAAACCTACTTAAGAAGCTTCAAAAAAAGAAAGCTTGTGAAAGCAAATGGACTGTTTGTTTTACGATCGAACAAAACATTTTCATTGACTTGAAACAGGTTTTGGAGGGGGATTTTTTATTTTGTTTTTTTTTTTTTTTTCATTTTGCTGAGTGCAAGCTTGTTTTTGTCAATGTCTCCAAAGTTTCCTATTACTCCTGTGGAAAGATGGGCTGCCGAGGGCTGTTAAAGCCACATGCCTCAGTGCCGTGATGGTTATTAAAATCATACAGTCCCTAAAATGGCCATGTGCCTGCAAATAATAAGACAAGTTCTGTAGCTCTCAGGAATTTCCAGCCTAAGCAATAAGGGATTATCCCGAGAGGATGTGGAGCTGGGAAAGGATCTGGTGGGCAGGAAGGGAATGCTCCGGGGCTCTCCAGTTGCGGGATCTGCAACGTGGACTTCTAGGGAAATCTCAGTTGCAAATGGGTGCAAACGTGATTTTCTCCCAGGACATCAGTAGGAGAATAGTACAAACATGGTCTAAGCTGGTGCTGCTGGCTGCAGCCCCGAGCATCTCCCTGAGGTTTTGGGGAGCAGGAAGGGGCTCCCACAATCCTGAAGGGAAGTGTGGAGCAGCTTCTGCTGCAGGACCAGATGTGTTCCCTGACCTGCAGAATGTCCTGCGGTGGCCTGCCCTCTCTTTGTCCCTGCTCTGCTCTCCTGTGGCAGCCACTTCCAGCCTTTCCTGGGACTGGGACACACAGCACTTGCTGAAGCTGAGCACAGGGAGAAGGAACATCCTCTATTTCAGCAGGGAACAGGTGTCCTGGCCTCCGGACCTGCCCTCCAAGAAGAAGGCAAGCAGCATTTGTCCCTTAATGGAGCAGCTCAAGCCTGCGCTGCGGCTGCATGAGCCAGCAATCCAAGCAAAAAGCCAGCGGAGGGCTGCTGCCCGGCTGAGCGTGACGCCCGGTCTTTCGCTTCCGTGTCACTTACAAACGGGGCACGCGTGAGTGCGCGCGTGGAGATAACGGGTGGAGATCACTGATGCTCTCGCGTGCTGTGGACAGGGGTGGGCAGGGGTCCCGAGGGGAAAGGCGGTGCTCTGAGGATTGCGGGAGGGGAATGCAGCTGAGCACAGGGGCAGCAAGAGGGTAGTGTTCCCTATGATGTGAGCGCATCCCCAGGGCCAGCTCCAGCTGGGCTGGATGAGAGCTGTCCCAGCCCAGCGGCAGGGACCGGCTGGAGGGGAGGGAGGGGAGGGAAAGGGAGCTGCACGGTGCAGCAGGGACAGCAAATTTCCTAAGGAGCCCTTAAAGCCCTTCAAACCATCACTGCTGGAGTCTGACTCATACACAAGCAGCTTTGCAGCAGCCAAAATGGCAGCCGTAGCTGGAAGCATCCTGCCAAGGCCCAAAGGAGGGGCAGCCCTGGGGACAGAGGGATACAGCCCTGGGGACAGAGGGACACAACCCCCTGATGGGGCCGATGGTGGGGCCAAGGAGCACATGAAACAGGTGCGTGCAAAGCTAATGTCAACTCAGCTAAATGGAAATGTTCCCTCCCAGCCCTCTGAAGTGTAACTGCCAGGCTTCCCGCTGCTCTTAATCTATATCACATTGAGTAGCTAAATATATTCACAGTATAATACAGCAGGGCCTTACTAATCTGCCCTTCATCATTTGGACACACAAAAATGGCTTTCTCCGCATCTCAGCACAGGTTTAATAGCAGAACCATCACACTCAAGGTCTCCTATTACCAAGACTTCATCGTTTTGGCAAGGGTGACTAGAACATGCTCACGAGGACATTACAGAGGATGCACATCAGTAATTGAAACAAAACTGCAGTTGTCAAAATGAATGAGCGAAGTATGTTTCCTGCTGTCCTAACCTTGCCCTTTTCTGATTGCGTTTGTTTGGCAAACAAACTGCATTTGTTAATTTGCAAAACAATTCTCCCAGTCATTAGCATGACTCAGGTCCTAATCCCTGGGGGATTTTTGCTTCAGTGAAGTCAAGGACGGGGCATGGGGCTGAATCCCCATCCCCATCCCGGCTGTCCTGGCTCCTTCTGCGTGGTGTCGGGGATGTCTGGGGAAGGGTGCCAAGAGCCCTCCCTTGGGCTGGGTCTTCTGAGCTGATGGTGGGACAGCACTTCTGTGTTTTCGTGTGGGAAACCACAGGATGTCCATCAGCTGCTGAGTGACTTTGCCTGAATCCTTGCTGTAAAAGGGACATGCTCCAGGCTCAGCAGTGGCTGTTTCTAACCTACACGCTGTAGCTGGGCCAGATAACTGACTTCAGCCAGCAAAGCTGGGCAAGAAATGTTCTCCTTTGTGCAGGCTGGGAGCCTACCCTCAATCTCCAGTCATCCAGCACTGGCCTTGTGTGCAAACCCTGCCAGCCCTGCCACCATGTCCCAGGGGAGCGGTGCATTGTGCTTTGTGACCCACAGCCAGCCGGCCCCTCTCCCACTGCCTGCCTCTGCATTAGCATTCCCCAAATCCTTTTAATGCACGGAATCTGATAAGGAATCTGCCTGTATTGGATTTTTTTTCCCTTTGACCCATAACCCAGCTGGCTGGGTGGCGGTTCAGGGAGGAATCAAACGCTCAGTAACAAATGAGTAAATCAAGTTACCATTTTACATCTCTTTAAGTTGTTTCCCTCTAAGAGCTCCCCAGATTTTATCTCAGGTAGCTTTAATTTGAACAGGACAGAGAAGGCTTCTCAGTTCCTCAGGCTTACCAGGGGAAGGGCAGCCCCCACCAGGTAGAAGTAAGCTTTACTGGGGAGAGCTAGCAGAAGGGAAGAGTATAAAGAAAATTTATTGTGTCCTTTGGGAAGGTCCGGTAAACAGCCAGGAGTCCCAGAGTCCCAGGGATGGCGGGGGAGGCAGCCAGCAGTGTTTCAGCCCAGCCACTGCTCGGAGGGGAGCCGAGCCTCCCTAACCCAAAAAGTCTTAATGACAGGGATTTGTGCCTTGGAAGCAGGAGGTTGCTCACCCACGCAAGAGCCAAGCTTTTGCTGTTGCTAAACAAGCACCTGCGGGCATGTAGCCATTCCCGGTGACTTGTTTGAGGCCGCTCCACGCTCACTCTGACCGTGGGTCCTTCAAAGCCTGGGCCAGCAGCTCTGCTTGCAGGCACTGTTCTGGGTGCACAGACACTCGTCCTCCTCCTGTGGCTCCATCCAGGGTGGGCATCTATCCAGCAGGAAAACTGGGCAGCTGCCACTGAGCTTTGCCACTTTCTTCTCCTGAAGTCTTTCTGTGCAGAAATTCACCAAGATTTCCCTAATCTAAGAGATAATAACCTGAGGAATTTCTAGTCAGGCTTCATTGGCCATGGCATTTCACTGCTCTTTCAAAAATCCCTGATGCCTTCCTATCCGAAAACACAGCAGAAACAGAAAACAAATCAATCCACATAACAACAGCATGATTGGCTTTTCTCTAGCACTGGAGAGGGGGAGAGAGAAAGGGAGGAGAGGAGAGATGGAGTGATAGGGAGAGAAGGGAGAGAAAGTGCAGGGATGAGGAGGGGCAGCATTTATGGACTCGTTGGAAGCCATCAATCACTGTTAGTGCAATAGGCTATTTAGAGCTGGTGAGTATTAAATTCCAGCAGAATTTGATGAATAACAGGAGGAAAAACATTCCCACTGTAGAAGAATAAAAACAAGAGTTCCCTCTTCGCCTGTGCCACAACCCTGAGCCAAACATTCCCAACCTGAGCGAAAGCGCCCTGGGAAAGGCTGCAGAGCCCCAAGCAGCCACCGCGAGAGCGCGAGCAGAGCGCAGTGAGGAGGGGAGGGTCCAGGCCAGCAGCTCCTGATGGGAACCTTAAGGACCTTGTCTTCACAACCCCAATTTCCATTCAGGGTGGGAGGGATGAGGGGGGGCTCATTTTGCCTTAATTATCATCCAGTTTCTTGCTGGTTATTATCAACTGGAGCGAGGCTGCTCAGATAAGATAAGGCTCCAGGCTGCCCCGGAGCCCCCAGCCCTCTGGGGTCCGGAGATGCTCCCCTTGCCCGTGCCCCCTGATGCTGAGCCTGGCATCTCCCTGCCCGCAACGTGGCTGTGAGCGCGGGCCAGATCTGCCTGGAGACCTCGAACCGGCCCTAAAAGCACGGACCTTCCAGCTGTGTGATGGAGATTGGCATTTGTTGCATTCCCACTGTCGCTCACCAAAAGCAGTCGGCAACAGCATCTCTCCTTAATTAGACAGGCTGGTAATGAGAGCTGAGGGCCCCAGAGGCTCATCTGACATCACCAGGTATTGCTGTCAAGCAGACACAGAAAAATGCGCTGAGATTCAGCAAGAACATCTCCAGAATTAAGGAATTTCTCCTAAAAATGCACGGACTGATGCTTTCTCTTTTAGTGTCCCTTGACAACAGAGAGAGTGATGCAAGGAGGAAAAGGAGGCTTCTTAAACCAGGCTTATTCAGAAAACATCAAATAATTGCAGTAGTGGTTATTTGGTTTTATGACAAAGAACTAATTTGGCATGAGCATAAATGTGAAAGGGGAAGGCTGGTACAGCTCAGGTGACCTTTTCCTGGAGCCGCGTGGGTTGTCACGATGACGGATGGGACACCTGAGCGCTGGCACAATGGGGCGTCACCAGAAGGTCACTTCAGTTTGCTAAACAAGCAGGCAGCCGCCCCACGGGGGAAAGTGCAGAGGGAAGGACAGAGACAGCCCTGGCTCTGAGTAGCTCCCTTGTCCCAAGCTGTGCACCAGCCTGCCTGGGAGGGAAAGCCCAAAACCAAAGGTCTGGAGAACACGTCTATTGTCCGTCCCTTGTGTCACTAAGTGCCAGGCTCTGACCCGTGCCTCCTTCTGTCTCGAGAGCTGTGTTTGCTGCTTTGGGGAAGGGATGGCCAATGGAGAGGTTCTCCTGGAGTTATCGTCCCACCAGGGCTCCTCGCTGTGCATGGCGAGGGGCTGGAAGTGGGGTCCTGCATCCCCTGGGGTGCAGAGGCGGCATGCAGAGCGTGTCCCTGCCATGTGGCAGCCGGCCTGAGGACCGCTCCGATGGGAGAATGACTCACAGGGACTCCGCTGCGGGTGTGTTTCCTATTAGGGCCGTTAAAGTCTCCACAATTAGGAATGTAACTCAACCAGAGTGTGAATCCTTAATAGGAAACATCCCCCCGATGCGCATGAGAGGGCCCTGAGGAAGATGCCAGCCCTCGGGAAGGGCTCTCCAGCTTGTGTGCGAGAGCCGCCGGGATGGCTCCCACATGAGGCGGCATCAAAGGGAGCGGCTGCAGTCCCGGGGTCTCGTTGGCCACTTCTGCCAACTTTGATCACGGCTTGTCTTCTGACTTCGAAACATTTTTTTCACACTTGTTTCCCAAGTGTGAAGAGCCTGAAGCCATGCTGGAAACTCTGAGACAATTTCAGATTCCTTTGCAACAAAGCCAAGGCCAGGACAATAGGACTTTGATGTTATTGACATATTGGTTCAGAGTTTCCTTGTTTCCATTTCCCAGCATTAGGACAGAGCATAGGGCTGCTTCTTTGCTCTGTTTAATTAGTTAATGTTTGTACAGTGCTTGGAGAATATAAAGTGCTCAGTAAGTGGAAAGCGTTATCCTTATTATTATGCCTTCCCATATCCACTGGCTGCATTCAGTGGAGCTGCAAAAGCTTTAGAAGGAAAAAATAAATTTTAAAAAAAAAAGTCAAGCAAGTTTATTTTATTTTATTTAAGTTTAAAATAAAATTTCAGTGCTGGGCAGAAATAATGGACTAGCAGCCCTGGGGAGGGAAGGGTCCTGCTCATCTCCAGCTCAGGGGCAGCATAGACTCTACCAAACCAAGTCTCCTTCCTGCTGTCTCCCATTGCCACATCACAGTCTGTCCCAAGTCTCACCTCGACAGACCCCTCCTAGGAGGCAGAAGGACCCTGCCCACCCCCCGGCATCCCCGCTAGATGCTGCTTCCAGCACAGTTCATGGGTGCCCATCACTCAGGATGCTTGTTTGCCATGTGGGCGCCCATTAGCTATGGATGGGCCTGAACCCACTGCCTGCTTCCAAGCAGAGGCCACCCCGCCGCTGCCGCTGGGAGGCCAATGTCCAACACTTGCCACGACCACCCCAGCCCATGGCGCAGCATCCCCCACGGGGCAGACCCCAGCCTGGCACACCAGGAAAACCTCCCCGTCCTGCCTCTGTTTATTTGTTCCTCATCGCCTGGCTATACGGAGCCGCCCTGGAGATGTTCTGAGCGTGAGGGTGCTCTGCTCCCCATTGCCAGCCCCGCGGCTGGCAGATGCCGCAGCCTGGCACAAGGGCGTGCGGGCAGCACCGCAGCGCTGCGCTTGTCTGGGGCTTGTCTGGGTTGCTGCTCCTCTCCTTCCCTTGAGTGAGATTTCCCCTCATTGCGATTCCTCTCCGTGCTGGTGATAAAATGCTTGATGAGCTGCACTAAAGGCCCAGACTTCAGCAGCCCACACCAACCCTCCCGCCCCAGTCTCTCCCCCGCCAAATATGTTTGTATTTTTAACATTTTAGGCAACAATCTTAAACCAAAACAGATGTGACAATGAATATTTATCTGCAGCATCTCAGTATGGGATTTTCTCTTAAACTCGATAAAATAAACTGCTCATGATACAGAACAACATTTCTTCTAATATACAATACACGAGGGGCAGGAGGGGAATTAGCAGATGAACTCAGCATTAAAGCCATTTAAAATCAAAAGAGCAGCAACATTTACATGCGAGGGGAACAGTCGGTTGCTTCCACTGAGATCCTGGTGTGTCTTTTTTTAATTCCTTGAGGCATGCACAATGCACAGAAAGGTTACTGAGTGCTTAGCAGGGCAGACAAGAAGGGGCTCTCCCGCAGGTGTGGGAGGGAGAGCAGAAGCCTCAGTGCGCGAGGGAGCAGGAGGAGAAGGGCAAGGCTGAGGCACGGCTTGAGGGGCGAGGGGGGCCACATCAGAACCGCAGAGCCGTGGTGTCCCCTGGGCTCTGCCGTTCCTCCCCGGGCACGCTGTGTCCCCGGCACAGCAGCTTCCCCCCACCTGCGTGCCGCTGGGCTTTGTCTCCATCCTGCAGGCAGGTAGGTGCCTGCGAAGCTTCCCCACCCGTCCGTCTGTCGCTGAGGCTGGGGTGTGCCTCGGTGGGACAGATGCGCGCGGCGTGCCTTGGGCTCCCTGGTGGCTGGGACCTGCCTTTACCCAGCTCTTTGGCATCACCCTCCTAGGCCACAGGTTCTGCTCTGCCTTGGGGCCTTGTGCCCCTGGTTTTGGGGCTGGATGTGGTGAGTGAATGGGCAAAGGCTGGGCAGTGCGAGGTGCTGGCGGCAGCACCTCTGCCCAGGAGCTGGGGGCATTCCCAGCCATGGCAGGTTCTGCTCAGAGCCAGGTTCCTTTCTTCAACCTGCTGTCTCTGACGCAAATCCAGAACAATACGCAGATTAAAAATAACAACAATAAGAAAAAAGAACAACTACCAAAACGAAACACTCCGCTGCACACATCGGCTCTCCTGAGGATGGCACAAGGGAGCAGGCAGCACATGGCAGGCATTTGCCCAGACTCAGCACGCTGGTGGAAAGCTGCTGGAGGGCAGGGGAAGCATCGGAGGGTTGGTCCCATCCTGTCTTTGGGGCGGAGAGGCCAAGGACTCACTGCTCACTCACTGATCTGCCACTCTGCAAAGGGAGTGATTCGGTGTGACCAGGGAGAGCTGTGCGGTGGCGGTCACTCTTTGCAAGCTGCCAAAGAGCCCCAGTGGAGGGCTGAAAGCAAGGTCTGCCTGGAGTGCACAGTCTGCTCATAGGAAGCGTCGCCTGGTTCCTCCGCTGTGCCTTGGTGCAGATGCAGGGCAGCGAAGGGTGTCGCGGAGTGCTGTGGTTTGGGAAATCGTGCCTTCAAGGGCTCGGCTTTCTGGGCACAGCTTGGGCAGGATGTGGGGAAACGCCTGTGGTCCTCAGGGCCACACGGCTGGGACAGCAGAGGAGAACACCAAGCTGCTCCAGCGCCTGGGGCACTGAGCCCTCCCCGAGCACCAGCACGAAGAAGAGCTCAGCCATCACCCCGAGCAGAGCAACGTCCCACCCGCACCGAGGCTCTCGGGAAATGTGGTGAGCAGCTAGGAAGCACAGAGGCATGCTCTATCTGTCATCAGCAAGAGGCAGCCAGGAGGAGGAGCGGGGCCGTGCCTGAGGTTTGTGCTCTGTAGGTCCCCGGGTGACCCCAGCAAGCGACTGCAGCACCACTAGCTGTGACACCTTGTTACTCCTCATTCCAGGACCATCTGCCCTCCTCCTCCTCTCCCAGACAGGGACCTGCGCTTCTGGGAGGCATCTGCCACGCTCATGAGGGACTCCGAAATACCAAGTCAAAAAGACAAGCTCTTTGGTCTGCGGAGACTGCAAATGGGAGCCAGAAAATCTGCCGAGCAAAAGAGACCGGGACACAGGCGGATGACCATCGCTGGGGGCAGTTGCGCAGTGCCAGAAATAGGATGTTGGCTGTTCGAGCCCTGGGGAGACGGCTTGTTTTGCTGGCAGAGCAAGCGCAGCCCAGCCTCCTGCAGGACCAGCTGCCCCTCGCGAGCCCTGGCCCTGGGGTAGGGAGCGGGGAGCAGAGGCATTTGCAGGGGCCCTGGGCTTCCTGCACCATCACAGCAAGGCACGAAGCGGCTCCCGGCGCCTCGCCGGATCCCCCTGCCCAGCTCAGGGCCCCGTGGTGCTGCTGCACTGGGCTCCCCGCCCGCCCCACCAGTGCCTGCCCCATGCTCCGTCACCGCTGTCCCCTCGGCTCTGGGCCCAGAGCCCTGCCGGGGCTCCCCAGGCGTTCCCCGGGGCGCGAGGAGGAAGCCGTGCTCAGCCCTGGGCACGGCTCCCCAAACCGATCCAAGGCAGCGCTGCGGGGAGCTGCGTGACGTTACCAGCCACGAGCTGCCCAGCATCCCAAGATAAGTTCGCTTCATTCCCCAAACTATATAAAAGTTGCCTGATGTTACGCTGCAGCCGCATAGCATTCCTTTGTAAGGAAATAAAGTGTCAGTGCCACAGCTGTGAAATATATGCAGAGCTCGCTCTGATTCAGTAGCATGCACTGGGCAGAGAGAAGCAGCGGGTTCCTGTTTAGGTTTTCGGTTACTGTGTTTGTAAAATATTTATTTTTCTTGGTGTTTCTATCCTGGCCTTTTTAGAATCTAAATATTTGGATGATGGAGGAGCTGCGGCCGGATTCAGCGCGCTGGCCGTGGCGTTGCACTGCTCGCTGAGTTGCGGCGTGTGTCGGGCATGCTGATGGTCCTCCTGCAGCCGCCTCCCCGCCAGCACTTTGCTTCTTGCCTAAAGATCAGAGTATTTAAATGCAGTCTCCAGGGGTGGAGAGGGTGGTATGAGGCATTGAGAGGCCTGGTAGAAAAAAAAAAAAAAAAGGCAAAAAGAAAAGGAAAAAAAGCAAAGCAGCAGCTTATAAATGAATAAATAATAGTAATAAAAAAGATCATTGGGAAGCAAAGACATTCTTTACGGTGCATTAATGTGTTTTCTCAGCTGCTCTCTGACTCTCCACCAGTTCTCTTGGTTCCTGTCCTCAGGACGCTTTCTGCTGCAAGCAGTGGGCCCAGGAAGATCTGCGCTCGCTGCTCTGCTCTCGCCCCCTCTCCCCCTGTCCCCAGCAGCTCCCATCTCACGCTGCTTGCGCTGTGGTGGCAGAGGGACGTCAGCTCTGGTGGGGAGCACAGACCCCCACCCCCTTTCGCCTTCATGCCCACGAGCATCTCGAGGCAAGGCCCTGTGCACCGCATGGCTTGAAATGGGTCCTGCTCCTGCAGCTGCAGGATGGGTGCGGGACCCCGAGGGATGCGGTGAGGGACTCTCCTGGGTGGGCAAGCACTGCAGCTGCACCCAAAGGCCTGGAGAAACGTGGTCTGATGGCACAGCACGGCCCTCTGTGCCTTCTACAAGCCTCTACAGCTCCCCAGCCCCTGTGCGTCTGTTTATCCACAAAGCAGAGGTAACAGGACCAACCTTGCTCCTTGGGAGAACCTGCAATTTGCACCAGAAAAGACCCTCAGGTGGGAAGTGCCCACCTCGGGTGGGATGTCCCTGCTGCTCTCTCCCTCAGGCTTCTCGCGTGGCTGCTTTCTTCCTCCCCGCATCGCCGCCAGCTTTGTGGGGAAGGCAGTCAGCCCCGATGCGCATCGCGGGACATCAGCCGTACAAGGAACTGCTTCTTATCTGTCTGCCGACAGCACTGTCATCATGCTGTGATGAGCGACGTGGATGCCGTCCCACCTGCTCCCAGCATTGATCACAGGGTGCTGCTGCTGCTATAGAAACACCCAGGCTCTTGCATCCACCTCCTTTTTTCTTTCTGTCTTTTCTTTTTTTCCTTTAAACCCTCAAAAAATGCTTCTGAATCCCCTTACAGTTTTTAAAGCAAGTGCCAATGGGCTCTTCACCACAGTTATGTTCTTGCCAAGGCACAATGTCCTGCCACTGTGACCAGGTGCGGTGAGACATCCCCACCTTATGGAGGGGAAGCTCCTGAGAAACACGCTTTCTGGGAGCCAAAGCCTCTCCTGCTCATGGCAGTGGGAGCAGGACTTGTACCCCGGTGCTTGCAATGCTCCGCGAGCGCATCATCTGCTCCAGCAAAGTAAGACAAAGCACTCTGGTGATTTTGGTTTGCTGGCTGCTCATCACCCATCTGCTTATTTTCTTGAGATTTTCTTCTGCTAACCCACTTTGACACCTGCAGCTCTGCTGATGAATTGACTTAAGAGCTAAGCTAACTTTGCAAATCTCTTTTATGCATGACCGTGGGGAGAGCAGATGCTTCGCACTTCACCATGGCTGCAGAGTCCCACATCAGGAGGGCAGAATCCTTCTCATTTCTCTTTTGCAAAGCTGAGATGTCCACACAGAAGAAAAATGTGTCCTCAGGTCTCAGGGGTCTGGCCTCTTCCAGCAGCATGGTGATAGATGAACGCTCAAGCTGCTCCAGTGGAGCACCCTGGGAGGGAGATGATAAAGCTGGCAGGGATTCCTCTGTCTCAGTCTCAGCCAGTTATGATCC
Source organism: Chauna torquata (assembly GCA_013399475.1). Taxonomy (NCBI): domain Eukaryota; kingdom Metazoa; phylum Chordata; class Aves; order Anseriformes; family Anhimidae; genus Chauna; species Chauna torquata. Next base: position 2,738 of record VXAL01000836.1, on the reverse strand, counting down.
ATTTGCCTCTCTGTCTCCCTGTAAGCCACAGCAGAGTCTGCAGGGCACAGATGACCCTGGTCCAGCTCTGTGTCCACGCCCAGTCCAAGGCACAGACCAGCACAGACCAGGACTTTGGCTGAGGCCGTCCAACTCATGTCACAAGTGCCCTACTCTGGGTTGCATCCAGGTGGCTGAACATGAAATGCTGATGCTATGGGCCTCAAAAATATCATTGCAAACATGAGCCTGGCAACCTGCTTACAGGTTCAGAGACATCCCAACCCACATCTGGATGCCATCAAAGGGTTCACTTGCCCTCTCCCATGTCCAGGGAGGCTGGGATGATCCAGATGATTCCCTGCACGATTTCAGCAAAGGCTCATCCCCAGGACTTGACCTTCCAACACCCACTGGGTGCAAGTGATGGACCTGTGGGCCTGCCACCAGCTCTCTGAGCCATCTGGGGAGGGAGAGGAGGATCCAGACCAAGGGGCTGGAGGACGGACACTTGTGCTTGTGGTGGCCACAGAGCCAGGATGTCAGCTTGGTTGCAGGATTGGGATTTTTCCCCTTTCTGGTCCCTTCTTTCTAGGGCCTAACTTTGTAAAAATTGTGCTCCCTTTCCAGAGTATGGGACCACGAAGCCTCCCCGGGCTGCTGGAGCAGCACGCGCCTCAGGGCAGCTGAGTGCACCCCGGCACCTGGTGTTTGCAAGGACAAATCTGCTGCCAGCAGCGAGGCTACGAGCGGGGGCCTGGCGGTGCCAGCACCAGCGGCGTGCAGAATGCCCATGAAAGCCTCCGCTGCTGCCCCAGTCAAGCGCCTGCCATCCAGCGCCATTCATTGATGGTGGCTTTTTTTCCACGTGTTGCTCTAAGTAGTCCTCTGTGCCCGTTCTGCAAATCAAATCAGCTCAATGTAAGAACCAAGGAAAGGTTTATTAATGGGATTTGAACTGAAATTCAACCCTTTCTCAAATAATAAAAAAAAAAGTTCCCTCAAATCAAGAAGTTCTAAACAAACCTGACTTGAGAGTCATTTAATACCGTCAGCTTCCCTTCCCACTGCTCCTGGGCTCTGAGCGCCGTGCCCCCGGCGCAGGCCCCCCCGCCCGGCAGTCAGCGCCCCACGCTCCTCCTCTACCCGCTTGGAAGGGTGCAAACAAGCCTCGAGCTGCAGATGCCACAGCCGCTGACCCAGGAGCACCATCCTGGAGCCCAGCTTTGTCTCAGACGTTGGTCAAATGCCAGACCAGGTCATTTCCCAGTTCCCTCGCTTTGATTCCCATTGGTTCTGCCAAGATTTTCCCATCCTGGCTGCAGCTGCCCAGCAGCTGTGCAGCGGCTGCACTTCGGGGGCACACGGAGCAGGTCCTGGGGTGCCTAGTCTGGAGGAGAGACACATGCAGCGATGGACACCCAAGCAGAACTGACTTTCCTGCTCTGAGATTTGTCAAAGCTGGGCTGTCTTGGCTCTTGGTATCTCTTTTGCCCTACAGTTCATGAGCAGCTCTCCAGCTGCCCTTACCTACTGTCATCGCTCTGCGTGCAGATCAGGACTCCATCCCAAAGGGCTCCTGAGCCTCACTGCACTCTCCAGGCAATTTCGGCACAACCACTAAGGGCAAATCACCCTCACACACCCGAGTCATCCCCCCGCTCTTCCTGCAGATGTCCACATTAGTAAACCACGCTCAGACCCAGCTGTTACCAACCCGCTCAGTGCCTCAGCTTCCTCATCTCTAAAGCAGGGCTGACTTTAGTCATCTCCTGATGACTCAGTCGCTATGGTTTAGGGAACTGCTGAACAATGACACATGCAAAATGCTTAGCCTGAATGCGCTTTCTGTAGTAAATCCCTGTTCTCAGGCCTCTGCTACCACTGAAACAGCAAAGAAAAGCACCAAGCAGGATGGGTTTCTGGGAATGCTGACCGTCTCCAGGTCCCTCTGCGGCTTTGCTTCTCCTTTCCTGCCTATTGCCTCTTCTTCCTGCTGGTCCCAGTAGTATAACTAAATGGAGGAGTGAAGAGGGGGGAAACCTCTTCAGTCCTGTAATTTTTTTTACACCTTCAATAAATGTGTGTGGAATGAGCCCTCTAAAACCTGGATTTCAGCCCAGGATTGGGGAAATGATTGTTCCTCTCTGTTTCTTGGTATGGTTGAAGAGCACGGGAGGCTCCTGTGTGCAGAGCAGCGCAGCTCGGGCAGGGCTGGCTGGTGTGAGGGAGGACATGGCTCTGCCTCCCTGACCTTTTCCCATTCCTTGTCAGCAAGGCAGTGGTGCAGGGGCAGGTAGTGGTGCCCATCACCAGTCCCTCAGGCAAGGACACTGTGGGTCTGGCTGGCACAGGGCCCTCCAGCCAGCCCCGGCTCTCCCTGCCGCCCACTGGGGAGCGAACTGCTCGTTTCCCCACGCCACTTGGGTCGCTTACAGCAGCTGGGTTTTGGCTCAGGCAGGAAGCCCTTATGAAGTCTGGAGGGAGGAGGTCCGTTCTGCAAGTGCTTTATCTTGACCGAAAATAAAGTACTATAATGCTGCCTCTATGATGATCCATTGGGTCTTTTTCCTTTCCTTTNGCGTTACTTTGTTCTGCTTTCTATTCCTTTCTCTTCCCTTCCTTTCCTTTCCTTTCCTTTCCTTTCCTTTCCTTTCCTTTCCTTTCCTTTCCTTTCCTTTCCTTTCCTTTCCTTTCCTTATCTCCTTTCATCTCCTTTCATCTCCTTTCCTTTCATCTCCTCTCCTTTCCTTTCCTTT
>VXAL01000832.1:84069-115404 GCA_013399475.1 Chauna torquata | reverse complement strand
GTTCAGGTCTGGCCAGCGGTGGGTCCCTTTTGGAGCCGGCTGGAGCTGGCTCTGATCTGACATGGGGCAGCTTCTAGAATCTTCTCAAAGAAGCCACCCCTGTGGCCCCCCTGCTACCAAACCTTTACCACTTAAACCCAATACACATACATGTTTTTCGAAAGTATAATTTAGACTTTCAAATATAAAAAAAATGTAACCAAGAGGGAAAAAATGCAGCAGGCACAGTAATCACAGTAATTACAGCACAGTAATTTTTCAGCCATAATACAACTGAAAACTTCAGTTTCATATGTGCATTTCTCCTAACACAACTGTACTTAGCTATGACTGTCAGTCGAAACCAGTATCATCTCCTTTTTGACCCTAAAGCTTAAGTTTTTGTGACTTCTGTATCTACAAGAAAACAAGTGCTTCAATCTATAATACAGCTTTCCTTAGCTGATATGCATAAAAGAACATACAGTACTTTTCATTACATAGGTTGCTGTCCATCAGGGAGTTGACAGGCAGCCAAACACCTGATACTGTGATTCCAAATACATGATCCCTTGTTCATATGGAAGTACTAGTTAAATTAGTAGTTATGCACACCTAGTAAGTGATAACTCAACTAAGGGTTAAATTAGCTCACAGTGTAGACACTGCCAGAAGTGTTTGCATTTGTGTTATGACCCTAGTGCCACAGGATTTCAGTCATTTAGCAAGAATTTATTTTATTGTGGAAGTGTAGCTCATCTCAGCTTCTATCTGTGGAGGTTTTCTGACTGAATCCCAAAGTCAGGCCAGTGAAACACCTGCTAAGGAAATAGGATAGCTCAGGAGAACCCCAGTTATGTACTTTATCAGTAAAGACCCACAGAAGACCACTGTACAGCTGGTGGCCCGCAAAACTTAAAAAGGTGCATTGCTTCCTGCCTGATTTCTTGACTGTAGCAAAACACCTCAAAATAAAATATCAATTTATTAACACAATTTAAATCTTGGAAATTAATAAACAAAAAAATAGACCATGTTTACCCTTTGTGAGACACTGAAGTCAGTAGTACCATGCTAAGAACATGACTTGAGAGTTAGAGTTAAGTATTCACAGGTCTTTACAAAGCACAAACTTAGTAAGTTGTTTTATGTCAGTGTAAATGCAGAGACTGTGCCAGTGGCAATCTCTGCCTTGCATTCCTATTCTATACCCTTAGTGTTTTTTCTTAAAGCATAAATTCACAGAGGTACATGTCCTTTAAGCTTTTGCTTGTTAATTTTAGAACTTAAAAAAAAAATTAGAAAGGAATCAACAGTGAATTTTTTTACTTATTTTAAGGCTTTTCCAATTTTGCCATCATGTAAAAAAGGAAACAAGTGGACAGTTCTCCTAGGAGACTACACATGCTGATTTGTTGATCAATCCAAAGGTATGTCCTTTAGGAAATGAACTGGTTTCTCTTGAAAAGGTAGACATATTCTGTACTGCCATATATAGTCAATATCATTTGTGAAAAAGACTGATAATACACCAGGCAAAAACAGAATATAGTTTTAAAGACAAATCAAATGAGGTATAAAGTGCTTGAATAGCCAACCAAATGTACAATAGATCTTATTCAAGAAACGTGACATTAAATTGAAAAAAATCCCTATAAAAACCAAAATATTGAATAATAGCAGTGAGATACCGAAAGGGGAATAGTGGAAGGATAGGGACATGATATCTTTTCCTTAGCACTCTTGCAAATATTGTAGCCTTCTCATACGGAAGTATGATTTATAAAATTGCCTATAATAAAGAACAGCAAAGAAAAAACAGAAATTGCTCTCGGTCAGGCTAAGCATGTTGTGTGTGCGCACGCACTCTGAAAGGTTTCATTTCATCTCTTTTCTGATTTTAACTAGTATTAGAAATGACACATTAGAGAATAGCTAAGGAAGGCCACCTTACCCACTCCCAGGGAGCATATAGGAAATAGCAGTAGCAATTCACGCATGCTTGACGCCATGAGAATTTCCAGTATTATACCCTCCAGAAAACTGAGCAATACTGATGTGTGCAAAGTGAGGTGCCACTGAGGTAGTTGTGTAAACACAGGAAACCAAACATAAGACTTCCAGCTTGGATGAAATAAACTTTACCTATTTTAAGTGCACTTTTAGTTATGACTAACTTTTTTATTTTACAGTTGCTGAAGTTTCAGGGTTGGTGTTATACAAACATTTTTCATTCATGAATCTCAAAAGAGGGTAAGCAACATTGTGTTCATTTTGAAAAGGTAGATTTTGGACAATCTAAGCTGAGGCCTGGAAGTGCCTAGGAAGAACCACTAGCACTGAATTTTTTAGCCAGGATCCACCTGTTGATTTCAGCTTGCACGACAGGTTCTGTTGTCCAGGGAGGCTGCTTTCCTCCACACTTCTGAGTACCACTATGGAGAAAAGCCAAAGTGTTCAACAGATAATCCGCTATTTTAAACAAAATCATATGGTTTCTCCACAGGAACTTTTAAGTTGGAAATGCATTTCTCTCCCTTCTCTATAAAGCTGATCTTCCTATTCTCAGTGTGTGCTGCCAGATGACCCTGCTCCCTGACACTGGGAAAGAGGAATAGATATTTGCTTGTGGAATATGTTGGCATTTGCATTTATTCTTATTTTGCCATACCATTTGCATATATTTTGCTGGAATTAAATTATGCACCCCTACCCCCTCCCTAGTAATGCTAACATATTCATATTAACATCACTTCTGACACCTTCTCTAAGCAGCAAATTTAGGATCTCATTATTCTTACTATTGCCTAAAGTGCAGTCTTTACCCATTACCCTTCAGGCAGATAGACTGTTTACTAAAACCATGCTACTGCACCTATAGAGGTGCTGTGAGAATGAGCCCAGGTGGTGTTCTTCAAAGGAAATCTGTGTTCCCAGATTTCCTTCTTCAGTCTCAGAGAAGTAATCAAAATATAGATACCTTGCACAAAGCAGGAAAAATGATTTCCTGAGCTCTCTCCACACTAGGAAATGCATTCCAGAGAAGGCAAGCCTTTGCTCAAATAATCACTACTAGAATCTGTCACGAGTATATTTTAGAGGTTGTTCATATATCCTACAAATTCTGTGTAATTGCCTAGCATTTTTGTTGACAATTCCTAGCAGATGAACTGACAAAGTTTAAGAAGCCTGTGAGAAGAAAACACAGAAGTCTGATGCAACTAGAGGAAGCAGTAAAGTAATTCCAGAGCTCACACCAACGTTTTATGAATGACAGCATATTTTGTTAGAGTGGATTGCAGGATTAATTAATAATGCTGTATAACTAATAATTAATCTCTTTCAGATTTGGCATTGTATTACTCAAAGAAAAAGATGACTTTGGGGACTGAAAATATAGGCCACAAAAGTATGCTAAAGACATAATTTCGGGAGCTCTTGTAGGATTTCCATCTTCTGAAGTGAACAGTTCCACCAATTCAGTGAATAACATTTTTTCTTTATAAAGATGCAGACTACACTAGCTTGAACAGTCTTTTCTTTATGACTTCCTCCCTCTCACCTCAATTCAACATCTTTGAAAAGATATACCGTAATTTGTTCCTTGTATTTTGGGCCTTGAATTTTTTTTTTCCAGTGAAGTCATTGGCAAAATTCCTACTAAGCAGAATAGTGAGGATTAAGTTTTAATTCCCCATTATTAAGGCTGTCACTTTTAACATCACCATCCTTGTCTCTCATCATCTGCCACTGATTATTTGGAGCAACAACTGTTTTTTTTTTTTCCCCCCATAAAGAAAGCTGCTGCTTATATGTTTCCATCTTAGGTGACACAAATAATGAAATAAACTACATATATGCCTCAGAGACATTTACGTAAATAGATCACTACTACGTAAAAACTGAACTGTAATTCTTACTACCTTTTGACACTGTTTCACTATCCTACAACAATATTAATCTCCAACAAACTAAGAAAAAGGTAATAATCCTGAAGAAATCATCCTATTATAAGTTAATGGCTGGATTTTCAGTTAATGGACCAAGCTGAAGACAAGGGCAGTTAACACTATAACAAACTACAGTAATATAACCAATTTCAAGAGGATTATTGCTATCATAAACTGTATTAAATGGTTTATAGAAGCAATGGCTTGGGCTTTTTTTTTTCCCCCCCAGTCACATGAAGTAGACTGAATGAGAGACTGCTTTGTTAAATAGGTTGTTTCCAACTGATTTTCTAAGCATTTAGGACACAGGGAATGCACTGATAGTTGTATAATGAATATTTTAAATGCACCAGAGGTTGTTCTTTGCTCCGATGGGTGGCAGGGAAGCCATTAACTCTTATGTGATCAGGTTTCAATGAATCTGGTCTATAACTCAGTGTAGAAAGAAAAAACAACAGATTCAGACTGCACTCATTTTTATTGCCAGAGCCCATCACTTGACCATTTAAAAATCTCAGTCTGCCAGCTGATTATATTACATTCTGCACTCAGTTCTACAAGTAAACTAGATCAGTAACTGCCAGGGAAAAAGTCAATCTGTATACATTTCTGCACTTTGACTACACAGTGGAAATAGTTTACCTCACTTACTTCCAGATACTATGCACATTTTCTTCAAGCAATAACTTAGAAGAGTTAGTATAAGATGGAAGTCATTTATTCAGCTAACACATTTCCAGCTGGTTCATTAATTCTGCTTCTAACTTTAGTGACCAGACAGAGATTCTCAACTTCCATTCCATCCAAACATAAGATCAACCAAGCTAACATTAACAAGATGCTGGGGGGAAGAGGGTAGGAGAGGTGGAATCACACAAGTAGAGGACTTATGTAGTACACTGAGCCTGCACTATGTACCAATTAATGCTCAAGCTACTCAGATAAACATTACGTTATACACCACAGATACAATGTTAGTGTATTACCACTTTATACCACAAATACAACATTGGTGCTCTGCACTAATGAGCAGAGCACTAGCTTTAGACTTCAACCCTTAGTTTAGGAAAGGTGGTATGGCATTTTTCACTAGTTCCATAATCCCCCATTAGTAACAAAATGCTACCATTTTTTCTTTAATCTCTACCCTTCATCAAGATGAGAAGCGATGCGGGATGATGTTTCAGGAAGACCACTGGGAACTACCACAGACTGTACAACATGTCCTTGCTCCAGACAATGGCTTGAGTCTACCATGGGTCTGCTCCTCTTCGTTCTTCTACTCCACAAAGCATGAGCTCTGTTTAGATTATTGTGGTTTAAATAAATACTCTTAATAGTACCAGTTAGGCATCATGATTTAGGCTAACATGGCTTTAAATCTGTTTCCAATATATAAATTAGAGACAGTATCCAAGATGCAAAAAATACTTGTTCATTAAAGGGAATAAACAGGAGGGTGGAATGATAATGCCTGAAGTTATTTAAACAACAACTTGTACATAAAAAAAAAGCCCTGAAAAACTAAAGGTTCCTTGTTTGTGGATACCGTAAATGGAGTGCAGTTAATCATGTTCTTTTGTGTTATCTGTGACCCAAATATTTCCTTGGAGTGTCTACTTGAATAGCTCCATCAGGGAATAGAAGAAAATGTCATGCTGTTGCAAAAGGGCAGTCATCATAGTGGGATATATAAACATGAGCGTAGACTGCCAGATGCAAAATGTCTTTTTGCTCTCTGCAGCACTGATAAGGCCTCAGCTAGAATATCTTCTATCAAGAGAGATGTGGCCCAACAGCAGAGTCCAGAAGACTGCAACACGAGTTGTCACTAGTTCAGAAGACGTGACCAATAAAGAAGAAAAAATAAAACTTACTCAACCTAAGAAGAGGAAGGGCTGAGGGAGAAAAATCTTCAAATATGAACATCTATTGTGTGATAAAATAAAATAGTCTTCATATCCCTGCTCAAAAGGTTGTAAAGTGATATGTTTTATCTCTATTTTCCTTCAAGTTCATGTATTAGGAAAACTTTCTACCAACAATTGAATGCTAGAATAGGTTTTCAAGGAACATCCTGTTCCTATTGTAAATCTAAGTTCCTTCAAAGATTTCTATCACTGTTACATTTAGTATCAGGTCTATTTACAGAATTTCAACTCAAGAAGAGTTTGGAGTACTAAACTAATTATACCAGGCTCTAGGAGTCATAGAAGTTATCAGAATTATTACAAAGGACAATAAATATATTTCCCAAACGGTTTGGGGGCTCAAAGAGTTGTGCTTTCCCACTTGAAAGAAAATCCTTTCAGCAGACAGTGATTAGAATGGAAACTCTGGAAGCCTGGGACCCTTTCTAAGTTTTACTCTGATCAGTCACATGACCTCAGACACATTTGAGGTTGTGTTTAATCCATCTGCCTCAAAATATCCCCAAAATTTGGGCATAAGATTTTTTCAAGCCTTAATTTATAAAAAACAACACCCTCTATTGGCAACTAATTCTTATTTCAAGTAACAGTCATCTTACAGTGTTAATAATTGTGAGCATTCAACTATTTAATCCATCAGCATTCTCCACACCTGGTTTACTTGACGTAAGCCTATTATCAAAGCATCACCAATATGTGAATTCGCTGATTGCATACACTTTCAGGAAAGAAACACCTTTTCCTTCCCCTCCCCCCCATGGAAAATAAAGATATTTGGATGGAAGAACACATGCACTGAATTCTATCTTTTCATATTCAGTAATACACTGATAAGAGGAATACAAATGTTTGCAATTTTGCATTGCATGAGAAGTACTTGATTTCTTTATCAGATAGCAGTTTCTCACCTTTATAGTGAAGATAAAAATTATTAAAGGACTAATTTCAAAATTAGGGTGACAATTCACTACATACACCATATAGGTTAAATATCATCAGTATTACAGCTTTTTAATTCATCTATTGTCTTCCTCACACACTCATGTACAGATTCTTTTCTGTGCCAATGTTATTTCATTTCAAAACCCTTCAGAGTAGGATTCTTCCTTCCTGTTCCTCAAGCAGCTGTTCCACATCCTTAACAGATCTTGCATATTAGCATTCTGGTATCCTTTTCAGACTTCCTTGTATCTTCAATTTCTGTCCTTTTGTGCTTCTTTAGGCTTTATACTCTCAAAAGAGTTGTATAAAACTCATGTTCTCCTATATCTAAAGCATAAATAACAGTTTTGAAAAGATTTAACTAATCTGTTCCAATTTCTTTATCACTTTAATTACAAGCTACAGTCTCCAGGTTATTAAAATCTAGGTGCCATAATGCCACACCTTCATCCTAGACTAAGCAGGACATGAGACAAGCATTCCTCTTTGCCAGGATACTAGAAGGATGAGAAATGGCATTTGCTACCATTATTCTTCCTCTCAAAGAGGACAGCCACGATGATACTGTGCTCTTCCATGTTCTGTGCACTCAGCCACATACTGACATGCTGCAAGATGAAATAGAGGAAAATGCTGCTCACATTTTCGGTAGTATTTGCTACTGTCAAAAGGTCTAGCACATACCACGCAGTTATCCACTAGGAGCCCTAACATTTGGCCTTAGCAGCAGTCAGCTTCCTTCTTCTGGTGGAATATCCATATGAAAGATAGTTTTCCCTCAAACAGAAGTCATACTCCTCTTTCTCACAAGTTCCATTTTGTTATTTTCTGCTCATTTTCATGATTTTACTGCATCTTTCTGTATTAGTTTGCACTGTCCAAAGGGCTACTTGCAATTTCTTCAACTGCAAGTGTCATTAGTATGCTGGTTACTTCCTCTTTTAATCATAAAAACGGATTTAACCCCAGTCCCAGCAGTATTCCTCTGGAACACCTCATCCCTGATTGTGATCCTTTTCAATTATGGACTGTGAACAGGCACATCAAATCCCACCCCCACCGCTTTTTTTTTTTTTTTTGTACCAAGATAGATTATTCACAGTTAGAAAGCTCCTTTGACTTTCCCAGTATTGATTAAGGGAGATCTGGACTGTTTCCATGCTGCATTACATCCTGTATATTTAACTGGCTCACAGGCTGTACATCTATATTTCACCACAATCTGATTACAACAGACAACTGGCTTTTGATTCTCACTACTACAATTTCAAGGCAACAAGCAGTGAGGAACATATGGCACCGTTGCTACAGGACTAGGATTTTTAAGCCTTCTAGAGAACCAGCTGACCTCTGACTTGCATTTGGTAATTTTCTGATTTTTAAAATCTCAGCAGTCTACACTGCATAAAAACTGTCAGTTAGCTTAACAACCTGTATACACATGCAGCATAATGTCTTCCAATAACACTGCCTGCCAGGAGTCACCATCTGTACTTCCTCTGCTGAGAGCAGCCAAACTATTATGCGAAGTTGGGTTAACGTAGGAATAGCATACAACGTTTCTCGCCACAAATGTCAGGGTGCATGAAGGCTTCACCTTCGTTTTCTAGGTGCAAAATATTCAGTTTTTTAATATTGCTTCCATCAGGTTCCTATGCAGCGAAAGCAAGGAGAGTAAAATTACTGGAGCAGAGCAAGGTCTTTGGAAGCGTAAAGCTTTTCAAGTCTGCGACAGCCGGTTGTGTCTTCATATGACATGTTCCGGGGGAGTGAAAAAACAAAACTACCCTATCCGTCAGCCATTAGAAATAGAGAGACAGAGCCATTTAGATGGTGGGGCAGGCATATGGAAATTTAAGTTTTGCTTTGACTAATGCAGGTACAGCTGCTTAGCTGGTATAAACTGATAGGATAGTGACAAAACACACAGCTGAGGATCTGCCCACATTCTGTTGTCATCTTGTATCTAAGTGAAAATGTCAGTGCTCCATATGCACTATGCTCCTCCACAGCAGTTACACGAGAGTGAGTTAGAGTAACTAATAATAAAACCTATTCTCACAAAGCTGGTGTTGGTGACAGTCTGCGCTGCCAGGACTGGATCACCAAATGCTTGCCATGACGACTATCCGGCAAGCAGTTCAGAGCTGTGTGCCTCTGGCCCCTGAGGAGGCCTCAGCTGGTTCCCAACTAAACATTAAGCTCTCAGAATGCCCTGCCTCACTCGTTTGGGCAGCCTCCATTCTTCCTCACAATCTTTGGTACAAACAGATCTCATCCACTTTTTGCTGTCTCCAGGGTAGGACGCTATTCCCTAGTTCTTGGTTCAAGCTTTCTTCCTTGACTAATACAATACTTTCTGCTCTATGCTTGCCTTCATGGTGTCTGCTGAATGAAAAACATTATTATTACATACACCACAGCTCTCTTTCCAGGTCTCAGGCTCTCAGTAATCTGAGAATTTTCTAAGACAAGGCAACAAAAAAAATACTATAAAGTTTCAGACTGAACCCTAGAGGTGAAGAAAAATCCCTTTGTTCCTGAGCATCCTTGCTGCTATCCTAAAGAACCACACACAGCAACCAGATGGAGAAGAGAAATGCAAGAGCAATTGCTAAACTCACAGGTAAACTATAAAACAGGTGCTATTCTCAGCCAACTTTATACAGCTGTTTTTACTGCTGTGCATGACTGCTAAGATATAGGAACATGCAGAAACTTGTACTCTGCACTTCTGCTACTTTGTAAGAAGTACTTTTCCAAAGAAAGTTGCCTCTATACCTGTGAAAATATGATCTCCCTGCTTATGTGATAGCAACAAAGAAACTGTGTGCATGTTGTCTGAGATGAAAAAGGTTTGGGGGAGGAGAAAAAGCCTGTAAGGTTGGCTCCAAATGTGTTAGATTTCCTTAGAAAGAACACTAGGATACGCAGGTGTTATGCAAAACTATTGCAAAGAAATTCTTAATGTATTTCCTTTACCAGCAGATCAGTGTACTGGAACACAGAACATTTATTACGATCACCTGTATACCATGTTCTCAGTATTTGCTGGAGTAAGCTTCATTACAGCATTTTGGGCTTTTTGAGGCCCTGATCTTTATCCAATTTTCCAGTTGGGTTGTATAAGGCACAATTAGGTCAAGTGTCTTTTTCAAAATCACAGAGAAATATATGTGATTTACTTAAAATCAGAAATCCAGGACACCCGTTATTTCTCACGCTTGAAAAGTGAAATCCTAGTTCATATATTCCAAATGAGTGATATTCTGCAGAAAAATTACCATTACAAAGAACTTTTCTGTAATTTGTTTTCTTTATAATAAATAGCTATGCTAGAAAACGCTACTGTTATTATACCTGCTTGTTCTCCTTCCCATATTATACATACATGAGTAATACGCACTAACGACACATACACTACAGAAGTTCAGAATTTATATTTTAATCTTTAAAGGATAAGGTTCAATAGGTTACAGATTCACTCAATATGTTTGAACAACAGGTACTTTGATCCCTAGGGCTTCTGGACCAAACAACAGTAACAACAAACTCCATCTTGAGTTTTAACTCCATCTTAAAATCCACCTAAAAGAAAGTGTGCAATGGTGTGCAAGTATACCCAAGCTAGCCATCCCATTACTAGAAGGAAGCCACCTGCAACATAGCGAAGTACTAAAGGTAGAACACTGCACTGGTGCAGCTGGTTTTTTTTCCAATACCTCAACTAGCTAGATATAGGGAACACCTGGGATCTCTACTGAGCCACGAACCAAGCTAGTCCTAAGGTCAAATGCACAACTACCATTCTGAATGCAAGAATGAAAATCATGATCACTAGGAGAACAACTTTGGCCATTGTACAGATTCAGAAAGGAAGTGCTAAGCTTTTAGTCATTTGTTTGTAATTAGGTCTCCATCAGTCCTGTCAGTTGCAGAGTAAGTTACCAATGCTTGCAGAAACTAAAAAAGAACTACAATTACAGCTGGTTAGAAAATTTTTGACTAAAAATTGCTTTACATTTCAGCATTTTATATGAATGTTTAGCTTTTAAAACCAAGTATTGTCAAAGCAGAGGATGGATTGCAAGCCAGCTGTTGTCAGACAGGGAGCCAAGACTATCAAGAGTTCATGGGCCCTTGAGGGCCCATGAAAGTCTCACTAGGTCCAAGTCTGAGCACAACAGGTAGCAAACACAACAACAATGAGTTAATAACTTCTAAAAGTTATGCAAAGAAGTTATCTAGGAAGCAAAGTTTTGAGGTTTGTGAAGTGCGGCAGACTACAAAGCTCTTAGTTAGCATCTGATCCTTTAAGGATCCTTTACAAACTTTAAGTATTTCTAAAGCACCTACTCTTCCCTCAGGATGCTTGTCACAACACATGGCTACTAAAACGATAAATGCTTTGAATTACCTAGTTTACATTTTGAACACCAAGACAGACTTAGATAACTCAGCAACTCTCCACTTCTACATTGGTAATAACTGCATGCTGAACATACTGTTCAGCATTAGATTTTTGCACATAATACAGTAACCATGCAATTCTATATGTGCACAATTAATTACTCTTCTAGAGCCCATATACACCACTTCAGAAGTCTACCAGGGCAGTCTTGTAAAACACCACGCTAGAAAGGATCATAGACTCAAACTACAAACAAATCAAACTAATCAGGAAAAAGGCTGCCAAAATTCTCTTCCAAAGGCCACATTACAGAAACCATTACCCTCAAAGCAGATACCCAATGCTTCTCAAAAATCTGACTTACCTGCAGCCTATGACTATTCTTCAGCAGCCAAAAGTTTCTCCATTCTTTCCTAAATCCAGATCAGAGTACTTCTGTTCTTTCCAATGATGTTTCTCTAAGGAAAACTTGACTCACCTCATCCTAATACTTTATCTCCTACAGCTGGGCCAATTTTCTACTGCTCTTTCATTGTAACTTGTGTTAACTCCTTCATTTCTGGAAAGAGTTGATAAATACATATAATACTCAGAAAAATAATGGCAAGTACTGGATCTATGTCCTAATGAGTATTGCAATACACAGGTCTATTTGTAGCTGTTCTTTTATGCATCAGCCTCTTTATAAACCATAGAAAAGACTGGTCCTGTGGTTTTGCTTGTGATATCCGTGATTTAATTTATACATTTCAGAAAATTTCAAGGACTGAAGAAAAGATTCTGAGGTATAAGTATTGCATTTATCAAGATAGTTTTGCTAGCAGGCAACAAACTGATGACTGCTATTTTAAAAAGACAGATCCAGTAGTAATTTAGTACGGACAGATTTGAACACCCTCTGACCATTTGCACAATTCAGTCTTTACCACCATTAGAATTTCTGTCAATTTTACTTACAATGCTTCCCTGCATTCTTTTCTTCAGCAGTGCAAGAAGCCACTCATACCATTAGTAGTGTTCAGTGGGAAATTTTCAGAACCCCGAACTGCATTCTAACTTCACAGAGCATGTGTGAGGTATACTAAGTTAAAGCATATCTAAATTCGGATTTCTCTATTGCATAAAGACTGTTAACTTGTTGGCCTTATGTGAAATATGAAGCTGCCTCTATGCACCAATGAATGCCCTTTATTACCTAGCTAACAGGTAGCAACTGGTAGCAACATATGCTAATATTCTATTTGCACTTGAAAGAGTGAAGTTGTTAATCACAAGTGGAGCAATACTTTGAAATAACAGTTTTTATGCATATGTTTTTATCACTGTAGACAAGTGGGCTTCTGAGACCTTCTGGAAAGATGGGATTACAGTGTTCTGAGATAACTTTAAAATTTTAGGAGGTTTAAGTAAGCATTCAAACTGGCAGAGACTTTCCCAAACATTCAGGCTTGGAGTCAGAATGGAAATGATTTACATAAATTAAATTATGCTCGAAAAAGGCAGGATTAAGAAAAGCGAAACATGCTGGAGAACCTCGGAGGGAACTCACAGAGGATTCAAGGGGATAATGAAGGAGACAAAAGAGGAGAGCAGTTTGTATTTTGTTTAATTCAGTAATCTAGTTTAATCCCACTGAATGATTGTTTACTTCAGGCAAACTATAATCAAATCAGCTCTCTATCAACTGGTTGCTAGGCTATAAATGTTAAGATGAAGCACTCTTACAATCATTTCAATACTTTCCAGCCCTTACAAAGAGTTATTGCTGGCTGACACCACGAGCTATGGTTTGTCTTATTCCCCAGTTTACTCACACAAGTTCTCCCATCTCTACTTCCTATATTGATTCCAGGCTTTGAAAGGACTTTTTGTGGAAGTACTTTTAAGGAGTTTTAAGTTTTGAACAGTACCACAAATTTGGAAATGGGGTAGAAAGAACTGGTATCTCTCCATATTAAATTCCTGCCATTTTTCAAGGAATAGGATTCTTAAAGGCAAGGATAGTATGAAGACTATATCAACTCTTAGATCTTTACTTTAGAAAAAAAGAAGAAAATAAAAGGTTAAACACAAGCATGACTAATCAAAAAGGGACGTAACTTATATAGCCAGTTCACAGTGTTTCTCTATTTGTCACCTTATGCGGCATCTCTGTAACTTTTAAACTGGCAATTGTACTTAAAATAAATCAGTAATTGCATACATTAAAACAGAATGTATAAACCAAGATGTCTAGGAGAAAGCAAAACATAGCTGATATGATTTCCCTACCCTACAAAAATTTTATTTTCCCTTTCATTAAGCTCTTCCCAGGACCACCCTGCACAGAAGTGCAATGCCTTTCTGGTCACATGGTCCCTTTTTCTTATAGTTCTCCAGAGTCCTCTTGGGTGACTGTGGTGAGTCTTCTGACTGCAGCTCACTCTTGATGATTCTAGTGTTATTCATTGTCTGTGACTGCTTAATTGGCACGTGCTGCCTCAGTCACTGTCCAAATGTTCTAATTAGCATTCACAACATCCTCAGGAAAGAGAACGCAAGTAGCTTTTGTAGCTTGTTTGGTATCTCCTGTTTTGTATACAGGATTTACTCTCAGAAGAACTTGCAATGTCTGACCTTGATACATCTGGAAAATTTTGCCTGGGCAGGCTGCCAGACATTTTGTTTGATATCTACATTTTTCTCGCTCTTGGCCTTCTTGTTGTTGTATTTTTTTCCCTTCTGGCTTCTTGGCTTTTTTTTCATAACTACTTTAGGTCTCATTATCTTTACCCAAAGGAATTGGCATTACAGATCATTACAGTCATACCTTTTAAATGTTGATCCTAATAATATAGGAAAAGTAGGAAGAAAATTTCTAGAAATTTATAGAAGAAAATCCAGAAAATTTCCCTAGAAAAGCAGGGAGGATATTTCAAAAGCATCTAGGTAATTTAGAAACTTAAAGTTCATTGACTTTCAATGAGGCAACTATGACATAGTTGTATATTCACACAGACTACGACAATAATATTTTACACTTACAGTTAAAAAAGTACATGTGGCTAGATACTAAAACATTTCATATATCATCATCTTTGACTCAGTGTATATTCTTTCAATATATTTAACAGATATTTTTGCATGGTGTAAAAAGAAACAAATGCTCTTTCTGATGCTTTGCTATTGTCCCTTGAGAATTAGGATAGTTTAGTGAGAAGATAAAGAATATTTGTTATAGCTATAAATGTTTACTTCTCCAACATGTAAACTCATCCCTAATATTCAAACATATTATAGAATCATAGACTGGTTTGGGTTGGAAGGGACTTTAAAGCCCACTTAGTTCCAACCCCCCGCCATGGGCAGGGACACCTTCTGCTAGATCAGGTTGCACAAAGCCCCATCCAGCCTGGCCTTAAGCACTGCCAAGGATGGGGCATCCAGAGCTTCTCTGGGCAGCCTGTTCCAGGGCCTCACCACCCTCATATACACACATTTAGTTTCTCTTTCCCAGTCTCACTGCCAACCTAATCTTGCTATTCTCATAATAATAAAAAATTCTGCTGAAAAAGATCAGAATATTTATATGTTGCATTTTATTAATTTCAGTTTACTCTTGTACGTGTTTCAATCCATAGGTAGAAAGAAATAGCTTGACTCAAAGCTAGAGTCATAGACAAATCCTCCACTTCTATCCTTTGGGTGGGATTTTAAAGCTTACTGATATAAACATTGTCACTATTCTCAATTTTTTTTACTTCCTATATTTCAAAGACCTTTATGAAGAGTTAGTTTATAAGTGTGATAGCTGCACAGGGAAGTATGGTGCCAGAAATAGCTCCCATGTTGCTGTCTTCATCATTAGGAGCAGTTTTCCTCAAAAGCAACTGCTGAGGAGAGCAGGACTACTTCTCTATCTGCTGTGGAACCTGTCAGTTGAATTTCAGCACAAGTGCAAAACATAAAGTATTTCCATTTACATTCCAGCCAAAATTAATTAAAATTAGGTTTATTAATGAGATCTGTGGGGCATCTGTTTCTGTTCCGAAACTGGTAATGTTTTGAGTCTGTGAAACATCAAAACTTTCTGCTTTATTTCTATTAGGTATAATTTTTTATTTTTATTTTGGTGGATATTTCAGTATAAGGGTGGATATTTCAGTATAAGTATCCACACAGAGATTTATTCAGATTTACTTTTTAGAAAAACAGTCCTGAATGATACACATTACCATTTTTAGATTTATATATGAAGTGGGCACAGTTCTCATACCTATTATTCTGCAGATTAAATCACAATGAATTTTTGCCACAGTTTGCAGGTATGCTGGGGCAACAAGAGTAGAATAATGCCCCACATTTCCAACAGAGATTCTCAGTCTTTTCCATATTGCTGCACTATGGGTAACCATCTGACACTTGTTACTGTCCTCTCAGTTGGAAAGCCTGGCTTAAGGAATTTAACAATTATAATTAATAACATAACACTGATGTAGGTAAAGCCCCTAATTCTTTCAGTTTTTCAGATCAAGGACACAGAACCTCTGAGAAACTTGTAGGAAAAGAGCACCCTGCACTTTTAGTGAAGCATTGGTGTAAGGTCCCATCTTTCCTTCACCCAGCTTTGTCTCCTCTAAAAGCTATGTGAGCATTTGGCTGTGTTTTTACTGGATCAGATCCTTGTTATCATATTTATGAAATGATGCATACTGCATTATGACTTCACTCTACGTAAATGCAATCACACTTGTACTTCAAGTTGTTAAAACAGTGCCTAGAGTACAGTTTTAGAACACATTGAAGGTGAAAAAAAGTGAAGGTGCTAATAATTGGAATTTTTTCAACTCCTAATTGCTCACTTCTCTAAGAAATTCCTTTGAGAAAACAGTTGAGATAAAATCTGTCATTGTAACAAGATAAACCACTGGCTATTTCTGAAAGCGAAATGGGTTATCTGTACTATTTTGCAGTGAGTTATCTTTGGGAACCTTCCATGACTTTACAATATGTTCCTTCAAACTTACTGGATAGTTATTGCTTTCATCCCCATTTAAACAACATGATTACACGTATTTTAGACAGGTAGGTCCTGGCTTATCTTATTCTTATGAGCTCTGCTAACATCAAAAAGTTGTGGTACTGCTGATTTTCTGTAGTAGTGACCAAAGAGACACATGAAGTACAAGAAAAAAAAAAGACAAAGTAGCAAATCAGGACCTTGAAATTTGAGGCACTGGGAAATAATATCTGTCACCAGCTTGCCAACATTTTTGTATTGATGCGCTGAAGGTAACATTTTATGAATCTCTGAGTCTGCCAAAAGACAGATAGTATCTGAAGGAAAGCTGGAAGAAGAAAAATAAAAATAGAGTGAGGCAGGCAGACAGACAGACAGAACTATAACTAGATTTGGACACTTAGAAAAAGATCTTGTAATTTCTCTTCTGCACTGTTCTAGGCAATTACATTAAGCTACTGAAGATCTGTGTGGATAGGACTAAAAACCTTTAATTACTCCTCAAAGGAAAAGACAGTGACAAAACACTGTATAGGGTTCTAGCCCAAAGAACTGCCCATTCCCATCTAGAGAGAAATAAAAGCTACCCAAGCTAACCTTGAAAGCTCTCTGAGGACAGGACATGCACACCACCCAAATTAGATGCTCCCAGGTCCTTAGGAGAAGCTGTAACTTTTCAAGCTTTATACATGGTTATTAAATTTCATGCAAGGTGAAGTGAAGATTTGCTCTTGAAAAAGGAGGAAGTCTGCCTGAAGCTATAGCAAATTAGTATTGTTGACCTTGGGCCTGACTCTGCTCCTGTTTGAGTTAACAGAAATACTCCCATTGATTCCTCTGAGACCTGGATCAAGCCTCCTGTTGAAATAAAATTGAAAACTGTAGGTTAGAAAAACTTCAGGCAACACTACGATTACTAACGTAAAATAGGATGTTCTAATATCAAAGAGTTGTTGTCTCCTGTAAGTTGTTTCCTTTACTAACAAGAAAAGCTGTTGTCTATGCATGCAAAAGGACACTGGAATCTTGGTTAACTGTGACAAGAAATTACTTAAAGAAGTTTTATAATTATTTTTTAGATGAAAACTAGATCTATGCCTTTATGCATGCAAGAATGCATGCATAGAACATTTGATAGTCCTGGGCAGATCGGGAGGAGTCCGAAGATTTCCTTGTTCTGATAAACTGGGATAATCTCTTAGGACAACATCGTCAAAGTGATTTAGATGTCTACATTTCACTGAATCTTGTTGTTTTCCTATTTTGATGAGAATAATAGTGTTACATTCTCAGAAAGCCTGTGACACTAAATATGCTTAAAATGCAAAGTTTCTCAGTTTCTTGAGCTAAATACAACCACAAAGCCAAGGTCAAATCTGCCTTTAATATTTGTTCATGAAATGTTTCAATCCCAGCAGCATGAAAGCTTAACATATTCGCTGGATTTTTGTTAGTTCCTAAAAGTCTGGTTGCTTATTCCAGAAATCTGTTTTGTATACTCCTTTCACCAAACTTAAAAGTAATTGACAAATAATAAGCAATTGATGTAGATCAGGTAGAAAAAAATAAAAATAAAACCCAAAAATTGAAAGAACAGTCCTAACAGACATGACATTTTGAACAGTTAAAGTGAAGGCTGTGTGAAAATTTTTCCCCATTTATTTTTAAAAATCATCAAATACAATGTCAGCTATCAAGAAAACACATTTAGCTTAATCATGAGTTGAAGGGTTAGCTAGTATTTTAATCCAATGTCTACGAGAAACCTCTTTTCTGTTCCACTGAACTTTAAATGTGTAGACTGTACGGCTGTATTTCTGAATTGTACATTTGAACATTGAAGGCTTTCCTAAGCTACTGTACATGGGAGCAGAGTCAGACCCACAGCAATTTAGTGTGACTACGTTAAGCGAATGCAATTTTTCAAACCAGCATTTATCCCTTACAGATTTTTAGGGCAGCCTGTTTAACATTCCCTGTAAACATTCCCCAATGTTTACAAACATTGCTTAAGGATTTCAAATTTATATTTATGGTACTTAATACTAACTCACATTTCCTGTTAAAACCTGTGTGACCACATTCAATACCCTAAATCCCATAAAGGACCTTCTGCTCAGTGTGCCTTTTTATGAGGGAGAAGCAGCATTCTCAACCCTTTTTTAATGTCAAGAATGATAGGATTGTAAGAGTTATCTTGTGTCTATGATCTGGGTGGAGGAAATGACCTATTGCATGGCAAAAATAAATTATCTCCTGTACAAAGCAAGAAAAAGCACTAAACACTTGAAGTTTGTGACAGAGTGGGTTCTTGAAGCTGGGTATCTTGATTATCCAGTAATGCAGAGCACAGAGTATAACTGAGATTATGGAGTTTAGACAGAACAAACCAATTTCTTATTCAATTTTCACTAGCTTTGACTGCCTGTCTTCAGAGTGTGTTGTTTATAAATTTAAGTAGATCACCTCAACGGATTATATTAACATAAATCCTTATAAGGTGGAAGCAAATATCACTTGAAGGAATCCAGAGAAAACAACTTCGTTTCAAAACAGGGAGGGTATATTTCTACTGAGAATTTTTTCTTAGGTAGTACTATTGATGCTGGTATTAGGAAATATGTATACAGTTGAATTAATAAAAGACTATTAAGACACTCAACACAAGAATAACTGCTGTGCTTTAGCTGTTACTGGTGTAAGGAGGAAATATAATCCGGCAAATACCATCGATACGTTTGCTTTGGACTCAACAACAGTGACTCTAGTACCTCCTCATAATACAAAAAATGAAAAATATCTCCAAAACTGCACAGATGCAGTGGCTTCAGTGCCTGTCTCTCTCCACATCAAAGCACTGACAACAGGTAAGGGACAGGGACCAGAGTTATGAAACTGAGTTTTATCAAAAGGGAGGGGGAAAAAAAAAAAAAGGCAGAATAATGTGGCATATTAAAAAAAATCTCATTATGCAAAAAAAAGAATTCTATATATGTGATTAGCATTATTAGAAGCTTATGACTGAAAAATGAACATGCAACAGCTGAGAACACATCATCACTAAAAGCTAGTTCTTGGAAGTTAGTAAATGTAGAGTTAAAGCCAAAAGTTCAATGTTAATTCTGCTCCATCTGCTTTGTACGTTAAAATATGTCGCATGATTTGAGTCATTTTACATTTCTTGATTTATTCAGGTTGTATGGAAAATTCTAACTAAAATTTCTCACCGTCTGACACATGCGTACAAACTGAACATACACATTCTATTTTTGTCTTAAAGTTTCAGTCTCACTGAGATCTAATAGAAAAGTCCAGTTTGAAGGAATTTGACTTAGTAACATTAGTTCTGTATATGTTTGACATTAGCTGGTAGAAATTTAACACTGGCTCAACCTGATAGTATTAAAACATGTGGGGTTGTTTTGAATATCTTCATTCTTAACAAGCCTTTAACAGAAAAATGTCAGGTGGTTCAGATGAAATAAGTGAACGTGGGAGCAATGAAGTAACTGGAACTTGATTTCCTGTGGATTTGTATCCTTTCCTAACTCCACCAATGTGGTATCCTCCATTTCCCATGACACCGGTAGTGAACAAGAGCTCTCGCAGTCTGAAGTTCTGCTACTAGCTGACTGACCGGCTGCTGGGTAAGCTAATTTATACCAGACAGAGCACATGACATCAGAGCTCTCCTTGGATTTTCCTTGATGAGCACTAATTTGAATCTTTTTCCTTTTCCCCAGTAGCTGATTCTCAAAAAATTTGAAGGTGCAATCATCCTCCTCCTAGTCCGCTGCAACTAGCTGAAGGTAACTTGCAGCTTGGAAGTTAGTGGGGAAGACAGGTAAGCTCATACAGTTATTCATTTGGAAAATCATGCCATATTGGATCTAAAATGAAAACTGGAGATGGAAGATAGAGCTTCTGGATACCCTATAGATATTTTTGTGTGACTTTTATGGTATTTTAAATGGTTAGTGCAATACACTACTTTTATATGAAAACTGCATATTCAGAAGTATTGTACTGCTCTGTGTAAACTAAGGGATTTCACTCACCAGAAAAGAAACAAGCACATCAGATGTTCATAAGTCATCCTCTATTTCCTTAGCCCAAACAATCAAACAACAAGGAATTTGAAGCACTCAGGGCTTCATTTAACTTGTAACTTTTAAGTGGATTCTGAAGGTCATGACTTAAACAGAGGGAGCTGTATTTTCTGTTTTGCTCTGGTTTTAATTTGGGCAATCTTTCCATTAAATATAGCTATTTATGACATTTGTTAAAAGCCTATACTGCTAATTTAGCTAAAAAAAAAAATCTAATGGAGTTGTATTGGAAGTTTTCCATAAAATTAATGTTCCAGACTTAATGGATGTCTAAGGTATCATTATTAACGGGAATATTCCATAAACTAAAATCAGAGCCTTTGAGTTGGTGATCTGATACCGTTAGATCGGAACTTATTGAAAACTGGAACTGTGCCAAAGTACCCAGGAATTCAATTTAAACACCTGATGGAGGTTAATGCTTTTACAGTATTTACTTTAACTAGTGTTTTATTAAATGCTCAATTTCACTCATACTTGGGCAAGAGCAGTGGCCAGTCTGTGGGTACAGCAAGCATGACAGAGGTAAGATCACTTTCTCTCTACATCTGCCAAAAATACCAGTCTTCCCTATGATTTCTAGGGTTATATTGCCTTTGGCTACATTATCACATCATTGAGAAAGCCACTTGCGTATACCTCAGACTGTACCATGATCCTACGAGATAACAAAACAAACCGTAGGCTTCCTCTTGGTATGCTCTAAATTCATGGCTTAAACACACATATTGTTTGTGAAGGCGTTCAGAGTGTCCTCGGTGCACTCTGTGGTACTCCAGCATGCAGACAGTAGACTTAGAGGAATGACTGCTCATCAGAATCAGTGGAGCCTCTTGCACCCTGGTATACTACCAGCTGCCTATATGCCTGCTCTGGGTACATGCCACTCGGCATGCTTAGCCTGCAGGCTGCCTGTGAGCCCGTGTGCAGACAGGAGATGTCATGATCCTGATCACTTTCCCATCTGTACTGCAAGGACCTTGAGCTGTCCTGGAGCTGAAATCAATACAAAATAGAGTTTGTCCCTGAAAGCTGAATAGCAAACAGGTTCAATTCAGATTCTCTGCCAAGTCCATACTGTGGCCTTCTGCCATTTTGATTAGGCTTTATTTGGGTCTCCTTTAGTCATACAGGCAGAAAACCTCTTGGGGGTCTACACCATCTTTTTAGTTTGGATCAGGACTCTGCTTTTGAAGCCTGTTTCTCACATACTGCACTTTGCTTCCCATCACAGCATGGATTCAGGAGCACAAACTAGACTCTGTTTGGGGTGCACTAGAAGCTCTCCTACTGTGTTCCAATTCCAAATGGGCATTTGGTCAATTAGAATTGCTCTGAAGTAAAACCCTTTGAAATGCAAATAATGTGGATGTCACTCCTCAGCACAAACCATTTTGCTCTACAGATTCACTCGTATTGGTCTGCAATACTTAATAATGTAAATATGGACTATAACTCCCCAAAATTCATGGGCTGTGTTGTGTCAAACTAGAATTTAAAAATGTATTCTCATTACAAATTAAGATGAAAAATAAATTGTTGGGCTATGAGAAATTCTGTAACTGTGATATATGTGGGATGACTGTATTTACCACACTCTTTTTACCATCTTGTCTGACCTGTATACATGAGGTGAACTCCATAAACGCTTAACCTTCCAACTAACATATCAGCTTCTCAAGGCCACCATATTCAAGCTTGTTTTAATGCAAAATAGACACACAATATTTCTGTTTTTTTTTTCTTCAGCCCTTATGTGGAAATTTATTCTTTAAGTTGCATCTGCTAGTACCCAGTAAAGATAATGATGCAGATAGAAGCCAGAATCAAATTTTCTGCATGGAAAAAATTCAACAGTTGTTATTCTCTTATTTCTTGGCACTGCAGGACTCAGAAAAAAAGTATATCCTCTCACAGAAAGCACATTCTCAGCTTCCAAGTGACACCTAGCAAAAGCCATTAATGTAGATAAATGCCAGTATACTATTTTGTCTTCTTCTACCATTATAGGCAGCTGAATTCAGTAAGCACTTTTAATACAACTTTGCAAATAGAGATATAGATTTGTTTGCTTGATTCTCTTTTTAGGTTCTATTTATTACAGATACAGAAGAGTATACAGACTAAGGTATGCATACTATATTTATATAAGGCACAAATTAGTAAATAGCAGGAAGATGGAAGAAACACCTTTGAATATTCATTTTCAGTACTCGTGCAGACAGCGAAGGCTCATGTAAGTTGTGGACCTCACCATTAGCACAGTTTAAATATGTGAGTATTTTGGAAGAGTCTTCTTTTCCGAAGAAGAAATCACTGTGGAGCTGATTTGAAGGCACGTTTAAATATCATATGGTCAGTATCATGAGGTAAACCCAAGTAACTTTCTAATATTTCTGCTATTTCCAAGTAACTGCCAATGATGAAAGAAATGAAAAAGTATAAGCCCCCTAATATTTACAATAGCGTATTGAAACAGAAGAATATGTACGTAGGCAATAACACTGAGTAGTTAACGCCATAAAGTTCCCACATTATCTTATCCCCTAGAAACTTATTCATCTGCTAGAATCTGCATATACTCTGGATTTAATTCCTGTCTCTATAAATAACTTTTTTGTAGTCTTGATCAAAACACTGTGCTGTACTCCTCACACCCAGTAAATTAAGGCTATACCTACCAGAGAGGAATTGGAATGACTAATTCACTCAAGGTTATGAAATGAATGAATATTTACTGAGACAAGGTCGTATAAATATTTGTGATTTGACATCACAGCCAAGAGATACAATGATCCAAAAGGAAAAACAGGAAAAAAAAATCAAGAATTCAAGAGATAAAACTTAGAAAGGATTCGTCTACAAATGTAAAGAAAGCAAAAAGAAGTTGAATAATTTAATCATTAAAATCTTTAAAAATAAAGTAAAGTAGAAACCAAGAAAACATAGCATTTTTGACCTAAAAAGATCAAAAAAATAATAGATGATATAATAGGTAACTAAAATAAGAGATCAGAATGATAGAATAGATTATTAAGAATAGAAAAGAAAAAAAAAAGTGAAAAATATATTTTCTGTCAAGGTTTATTTATAGAAAAATAGGATATCTCTCCTTTTTATTTTTTAACCTGAAATGCTGTAAAACTGTTTAAAACTGTTTAAAACTGTTTACCCAAAGACTGTTTAACAAAAAAAAAAAAAAAGCAAAACTGTTATTAAAGTCCACAATAAGGACCCTCCAGAAAGCGTACTTTTTCAGTTGATTTTTATTTTCCAAAATATGAGCATAGTGAGTCAGCAACATTTCTAAATCACTGGGCGTAGCTTCAGCCTTAAGAGTGTTTCAATAGGATTGCAATGTCTTACATAATTCTGTAAGGAAAACGTCTAACAAAGAAATTAATAGTGAGGGAAATTACTCTGAGTTAGATTTTCAGCTGCTGAAAATCAACTTTGGTGGTACAACATTGATTTATAGCCATTTGGAATAAGGCTGTGGGGATGTTGTAATACTTGCTTTACCTTCCTGAGGCACATTGATGTCTTATTTCTTGATTGGCTCTGGGGATCTCAAAAGGTAAATGTATTATGCTGTGTTTGAGCTTAGAAATGATGAAACAGTTTATGGGAGGTGG
Source organism: Chauna torquata (assembly GCA_013399475.1). Lineage (NCBI taxonomy): Eukaryota > Metazoa > Chordata > Aves > Anseriformes > Anhimidae > Chauna > Chauna torquata. The sequence continues at coordinate 91,448 of VXAL01000832.1, read as the reverse complement.
GTCGTAGGAGGGGAGAGAAAAAGAAAAGGGAATCAGGCACACATTCATTTAATTCTTTTTGGTTGTGCACACCACATCTCTGCTTCACTGTGTGGCTGCTGCTTTGCCAGGAGAGCTCTAACTGTCCTTGATAATGGAGTAGCTGAGAACAACATTGCTGTGGCAGTACTGTCTGCAGCATGTCTTCAGCTGGGTAGCCTATGATTAGCTCCACATTGCTGAAACATTACAGGGACCATGAAAGGTGTGAGCGGAAGCAAAAGCGGCTAAAAGAACTACAAATTTTCAGGATAGAAACCAGACTGTTCCATCCCTTCCTTAATAAAGGTATGCAACACTTACAGCATACCTTTCTTGCAGTCTTTCACAGTGATACTTTTTTGTTGCCTGAACAGCTCCCCAGTCCAAGGATTTGACTGCAACATCAGGTACAATTTTTCTCTAAGGCCCATTCGGCTGCAAGAGGCAGTGGCAACCAGACCTGCAATGTGGTTTCAGTAGCAGGTGCTATCACGTTAGTTCCTTAAGTGAGGGAAGGCCTTGAAACTATTTGTTCAGTTCAATATTTAAAAGCACTCTGATGTCTGCATTTCAATCCATGTGTTCAATGAGCCACTGCTCTTACAAGGAAGATAGAATGATGCCTTTAAGCCACTGCATGTGATCTTCTGGCTATAAATAAAAAGAAGTATTTCTGACTGCTCTTTGCCAGCATACAGAAATAGAGCTTATTGCATTTAAGATGCAAGATACCGCATATAGCAGACAATTGTCACATCAAGGCCTTTAATTGCAATGAAAACTGTCCATGCTTTAAATACCTCAACATTTATGGGCCAGAGCAGCAGCTAAGTGCATAGGCACTTAGCTGCAATGCTGTCCTCTAGACATTGGCTGCGAGCCAGTGCTCTTATGGCAGACAGTAGTAGTGTAGCGTATTTCTGCCTATTGACCTAAAGCCAGAAGTTCCAGACTTAACTTGAGCAGACTGATTACGTGCCTACTCCCCAGTGAAAATGGGGGTGTATATAAAACTCTTACTAGACTGAAGAAGTAGAATAATATCCTTGCCATGTTTCTTAAACCAGGATGAACAGACCAAAACAGACGCGATCAGTCCAGGTCAGAGGCCCACTAGAAGGGCCTCAAGCAAGCATGGAAAGGCCTGGCTGTGAGGTGTCCAAGCTGGCATTAACACTGCTTGAGGCATTGCTGAGAAACAGCAGGGTAATTGAGCTAATGGTAATATGGTATCTTTAGGTACCATCTTTCCATGCAAGATACAGGAATGTAATTGAGAGGATGAACAATTGTTGCATTTTTCAGCACAGCATAAGAAAGGTAAACAGCGGGACAGCAATGTAACTACGGGTGAGTGTTAATAGGATGCTTGCTATTCCATGGCGCTGTAAGACTAGCACCCACAATCCAACTGTCTGTTTCTTGAGATGATGATGTTTAAAATATTCAGCCCTTTAAACTACATGAAAATTCCTGCCCTGCTGGTGGCCTTCTTGTAGGTTTTGTTGTTAGCAGGAGTGATTTGGCCCCAGGCAAGGAATTTTAAAGCAACCCTTGTAAGTTGGATGCCAGGGAACAGCAGAGACTGAAAAATCTTCTTCCAGATAGACAAAATATAGCTAATCCTATAATAGCTAGCATGAGGTGTTTGGCAGATATCCCAGAGAGAAGGGCAGAGCTGATCAATATTAAACATTCACAGGCAAGTGGAGCAAACCAACAAGAAAAACAGAGGAGGTAGCCACTATTTTGAGAAAAGAGAAAATTCTGAGGCTAAGAGAAGCAGAGTTAGTGTTTGGAGACACATCTCTGCTATCTCAGCTTAATGTGGAATTTTACCATTTGTATAATTTAGCTGTTGAACAAGATTAACTACAAGCACAGATTTCTACCTGTCTTACAAGACCTCTCTGGAATATAGCTTTAGCCAGAGCTCTTCAAATTCTGGAGCTGAAATATGACATTCTCTCAAGAAAACAGCTCTGCAGATATTCTTTTAATGACATTAGCTTATAGATCATCATCTATATCCTTTGCACAAAAGAGAAGAAGAAAAAACAGTAGCAACCTGCTTCACAGGACTTTAAGGTTGAAAAAGAGATGGAAAGTGAAGTTAATCAATTAAAGAAAAATAATCCCCACCAAGTTCATGTATCCCAAGAATAATGTAGCTTTCCAACTGCTGTTCCAAGAATTCTACTCACCAAATTTCAGAAAAGGATCAGTTCTTAATTCATTCACACAAGGACACAGTGTGGGCTATGTCATTCCAAATCTGCAGGACCGTTTATGATATATATCACGATTAAGTTCATCTGTGCCTTGAATTTAATTCTCCATTCCTTAGGCTCTTGAGTCTTTCATTCAAGAAAGTCCATTCAGAGATCCTAAGTCATAATAAATAAGAATTGCTTTGACATGCAATTGTTTCAGACCTTACTGCTATGCACAAGAGCTAAAAAGAGAGTGAATGTAAATGTATTATATCAGGTGCTATAAAGTTGGCTTGTAAATCTCTAAAACATTTCTCCTATTCACTTGACTTTCTACACTTCGGTTTTTTTTATGTCCTTAATTTATACCAAAATCTGAGTTTTTCCTGGATTCTTCTAATCCCTCTGTTTTTAATGTCCTGAATGGCAGACTCACATATTTCAGATGCATACCCTGCCTGCAGAAGAACAGATATTCAAATAACAGTTCAGAATGTCAGCCAAGCATATTTCCTTTCAAACTCATCCTCAGTTCATGCTGTTTCTTTTGTACTCTTCCTGATTAAAATACACTCTTTTTTTCTGAGCTTTTCAAATAGAACGGAAGCATCTGGGAAACCTGGAGCACCTCTTACCCTATCAGGACAAGAGTGAGAGGCAAGCCTGCAGTCAGCAACACCTGATCATAACACAGGGGATTTCAACTGTTTAGCGAGAATGAGACTGGTGTTTCAAGATGATGTCATTCTTGATTGAAAAGAAGCAGCAGGGGATGGAGGAAATTCTGGAGCTTTTACCTGAGGGATGGGGCATCCTCTCCACATTTGCTCTTACCAAATGACATTTAACTGTTCGGCATATTAGAAAGGGCAGCTGTTTTGGGATGATCACCTCCAACTGCTGATGCAAAGAATAATCTTACAATTTTCTCCTCATTATTATTTTCCTCATGGTGACAGTCTTTTTACATAATACCTTTGATTTTCCTGCTCACGCTTGCCTAGTAAAGGGAACCATATTAGAGGGCATGACCCAAAAAATGACAATTTTGCTATGTAGCTGTTCATTGTGAACATTATCTTGTTTCTATCCACTTCACTTGAACTGAATTCCACTCCAGAGGGTATAAGACTCTGTCCCTTATCACATAACTCTTATGTTAAGGTGAGGTTTAGTAGAAACTTTAAAAAACTCCTACCATCTACTATGAAGGTCATTTTATATGAGAGAAGGTTTCTGTAGTATCTAGTAATAAGTAAAAGATATTTCTCTAGCTTCCCTGTGTATTTTCTATCTATACTTAATATTTTTGTAATTTTTTTCTACTACAATAGTAATCAATAAACGCTTAAATCACATAGGAACATAAGGAGACAAACGAACATTAATTGTTGCTATGTAATTCCAAAGAAGAAAATTCAAAGAAACTAGGCAGCATCCAAATCATTTGTTGCTGTGAGTTTTGGTGAATGATAGCTCTGGGAATAGAATTCCAGCAAGATTTGTCAGTTAGTCAAAATGAATGTTTGTAATTATGAAATAAAGTGAGTTTTAATTCAATTGACTCAAAATAGAAAACAGAACATAAATACAAACTTGCATGGGAGAAACTGAAGACAGAAAACAAATCATGATTGTTTACAATGTCTCCAAACTCATCAGAGTATTTTAGCATATGCTCATTTTCAAGATGTTGGGAGTGGCAACTGATTTTTATTGATGTTCCCTATAGAAATAATAGATGGGATGCTGGACATTATAGTCAAAGACTCTTCTAATCCCTGTGTTCATATTTACCTGAACAGACAATATTCATGGCCTGACACAATTGCAGTTATAGCGCTAACTGATGGAATAACTGTACAAACAGCACATGGAACTTCACAATTTAGTCCAAAACAATAAATGCCACCTATACACATATTAAACAACATGAATATAATTTTGCTACTCTGAAAGCCCAAGTGCATGCTGTTCTGTTAACAACAGTTACTTGGTTCACTCTGCTAGGGCCCATAGCGTTCTACTGAGCTAAGTGCTATTAGAATTAACAGAGAAGCCACACATGACATTTGTAAAACAAAAATGCTGCACTCCCACTTCAGCAATCATGTTAGCTGGTTGTGTGACATATGTAATAATTTGACTGCAGCAGTACCCAAAAGGGCCTGTTTATTCTAGACCGTTCTCATGACACGCATAGGTCATTAAGGCTTCTGAACACCTCTGAGACAGCCCCTCTAGCTCTTATAGTTCTCCCAGTTGTGGATGACTAGTGTCACCTTGGCATCAATACTGAAGGTGTATCTTGCTACTAAGTGCCACTTCAGAAGCCAGACTTTCATTTCCCTGTAAATAGCTCCAATAGGACAAGGCACACCCAACCTGCTGAGCTCTTTATAAGTCTTTCTATAGAAGTCAACAATAAACTTAAGACTCTCTGTAAGCATAGGAAAAAGCAATGAAAGAGCTCTATGATGATATGGCCATGGGACTTCCTAAGTATTTTCCACATATGTTCTCTCAAAGTAAGACAGACTGTATGTTTAAGAAGTACAAGACCACGGTGAGCACAGTTAGCAGGACTCAGGAACAAGAACCTGGAGCAACCCTAGGCAATTTACCTACTCAACTGCTCAAAACAGGATGTCTTTTTACATAAGATGGCAGAAGCCACCATCAGTTAAAACCACATGCTAGTTCTTAGTCTCCTGGGATATTAATTGCAGTTAAGGGGCCAGATGTAGCTTGATTGTTCTTGTAGAGCCCATAAGAGGCCATCTATGTGTTTTTTTTCTTAGAGTATCTCCATCACTAAACAGTTCTGGGGAACAGTTTTAACCAGCTATGCAGTTACACAGTGGCTTAGGAAACAGCCAATGGATTTCAGTTCAGGAAACACAGGAATTTGTGAATTTCTTCAGGAACAACAAAAAAACACAAAAACTTCAGAAAATTTAAGCTGCATAAGTGAATTCTTCAGCAGAACTTTATCTTCTGTTCTGAAATGTGAAAACATCTCACAGATTCTATCAAACCTCTGAATGTTGTGACGAACAGCAGGATGGTGTATGCTCCAATAAGCCTCTTTTCTCTACTCTATCCTCATTAGTAGTAAGCATATGAAAAAATACCTGCAATGGTAATGTCATATGCAAAACAAAAAGTCATTGAATCATACTGTTTAGAAAAACTGATTGCTTGAAGTAATGAATAATGAGAGAGTACTATCTTGATCTCACAAGAAGAAACATGAGAATTGATTTCTGCTTATGCTTCCCACGTATGGAATTCTTTATCAGGCTGCTTTCTGCCAGTAATGCTCTCTTGGGGCCTGGATCATTCTTGCAGAAACCATTTTCTTGTCTTCTGTCTAGTACCTTCCTTCTTCCTTCTACCTGCATCCCTGGTATTTCAGAGATTCCAGCCCCTGGACTTTATAAAAAATTATTAGAATTTTTCTCCACTGCTCTTCTGCTTTGCAGCAAGCCATCTGCTCTGCCTACCCATAGCCTCCTTCTTCACTTGAGCTTAGCAAGGTGAAGGACAAGTCTCTTTCAGCTCCTGTGGGACCACATACTGCAACACCCTGACCCACTGTCTTTGGAAAGATCTGCAGATCCCTGGAAGTGTTTCAAAGTTATCATTGCCAGCAACACAGGATGGTCTCCACGCATATCTAGGATTCACTTTTTCCAATCACAAAGCCATGTATTTTCTAGTATCTCTCTACCTCACAGTCTTTAATGTACTCTTTTAGCTCACAGCCAACCTAGATGGTTTATTATACAAAAAAGTAATTCCCATTCCCTGATTTACTAGTGTGTTGGCTACTGAACAGTCCTTCCTTTTTTAATTTCCATTAAGGAAGTCATATGATTTCTCAGAAAACAAGTTGATTAAATTAGGTGAAATACCTGGAACATTCCTATAGCTGTTATCAGGAAAATCTCATCTATATATTGTCCTTGGGAACTTGCAACCAGTTATGTCTAAAATATACTGTACTGTTTGACTCAGTCACTGGTAACTAATTATTTAATTGCCATCACAGAAAAATATGCAGCATGTGTCAGCTATGCAGTAAACAGCCTCTAGTGTTTGCTTTTTTAAACATAAATGCTCCCCCTCCTTCCCCCAGCTGATCTGCAGTAAGTAAAGATGTAACTTTAATATTGTGAGGTTAAGACAGAATAAAAGCTTGGAAAGGGAAAACACACAGCATTAAAAAACAGAGATTTATTAGTGCGGGTGTCTCACCAATGTCATGTCAAGGAAGTTCTCAATCAAATCCTTATTACCAAGGTGTAATAATTTATGTGAAAGCATACTGCGTATCTAATTGACATTCCAACGTTCTGTACCTTGACCTAGAAGTCAGGATAATACTGGTCTATTGTATGTAATTGCAGATGTTTTTATCTTTCCTCTTTCTGATTATTTAGGTTTTCTCAATGATCGGTTTAATGATTTTATATCATTGCGGTTTTTATTCTAAGAAGGTATTGTGATGAGCTCTTACTAGGTCACCAAATTGCTGTGAGAGAAATGATTTAAGACACTGAAGGAAGGTAGGAGTGACTAAACACTGTCATAGCCACTGGGAAAGAAAATCCTATGACTCTCCTGGAGTCCTGGAACCAAGGGATCAAATAGCTCAGGGCTCAGTATTGCTGCTGAAAATTACAATAATTTAAACATATAGTTTAAAATGGGTCAAGTTCATTAATTGCAGTGTTTGCAAGGAAATACTCAAGTACGTAGTGTTTTTGTCCATCCATTTCCTATTCATGGCTTTTCACCTAAGAATATGAAGAAACAGAAATTATGGCCCGCTAGAAAACAGTTTTACCTTACATAAATTTACTTGGCCAAATTTCCCTTCAAAATACATAGTTGCATGCAATGTTTCAAAGGCAGGCAGGCTACCAGTGTCAGTTCATTGTGTCTTCGGCCATGTGAAGATTTCTGGTTTACTAAATTTCATTCACCAAGAGGCCCAGCTTCCTGCCATCTGCTCCCATTCAGTGTATCACTGCCTAAACTTCACTGTTCAAGAAAACATTTTTATTAGGAAAAGCAGTGCTGAAGGTTTTTTCAAGTTACAGATAATTTTGACTCATTGATTTAGTCACGTGATAGCTT
>VXAL01000832.1:54590-77219 GCA_013399475.1 Chauna torquata | reverse complement strand
TTTTTTTTTTTTTTTTTTTTTTTTTTTTTAATAAGTAAGAATCCAAAACTCAGAAATTAACTATGATTTTCTCAAGGACATAATGCATTCTGCATGATGCATGCATGATATGCATGATTCCAGATATATCCCCAAAGCCAGAAGGCATTGCCAGCAGAATTCTTGGTCTTTCATTTCTGACTTTACGAGTAGGGAAGACTAGGAAATGTGATTCACAAGCAAAGACGACGTGATTCTATGGTAACCAAGATGAAGCTGAGTCAGCCCTAACACAGTAAACCTCCTTGTAGCAAACTCTGCTTATTATTTGGCAGATGCATGAAAACCAGGTTTTGAGGACTCCAGAGACACAGAAAAGTGCTTAATTTGCATTCTGGAAAGGGAACGTGTTGATATGAACTTATACTTCTCAGTTACCAAGCAAAGTTTCCTCTGTCACAGTAGCAAAGGTGACACATTAATGGCAGATTCCAGTCTCTATGTCATATTTAGGAAAGACACTATGCTTTTTTTAGAGGAAAGATGAACATTACTTTGCCAAAAGACCTAGTCCAGCTAGATATGCAAACAATCAATGTCACTGCTTTACTTTCACCATGAACGCCTTTAGCTACAATGCCTTTTGTAACTTCACAATACATAAAACTGAAGTAGATAAACTGTTCACAGAGGTTACATTATCCATTTTAGGAAAGTAAAAGTAATAGCCAATTCAGGAAACACTATTTTGGACAAGTGCTATTGAACAAATGAAATTAGACTATGTTACCAGCTAAGGACAATTACCAAGTATCATGTTTTATTCATGCAATTTACTGATGTCTTTGACCAGTCTGACATTATGAAGATTGAGTCAGTCAGAATTCATAGACAACAAGCAGAGTCAATGACAACTTGCCTCATTAAGAAGAAATGTTGGATCACTAAAGGAATATATTTAGTCATTTACCTGTCAAATCCAGTTTTTTAAAAATGCCATGAACTGATTTCTCCTCCTGAGTGTATGGGCCCAATGTTTATTGTGGCCTTCCTGTCTTCCACCTCTGGCTGGAATTCACAACATAATAGAAATACCAGCTACTATACTTCCTCCGCATGGAGCCATGATGATCTTAAGAACGTGCAGACACGTACTTGCACACAGCCTCTTCTCTGAACTAAAGCATCACACTCTGATATATAGGAATAGACTGAAGTTCGATGTTTAAAATGAAAAACCCTAAGGAGCTTCCTTTATACCCACAGTGATGGACAGGCTTTTAGGTCGAGGAAGCAATCAGGGAGTCAGATATTTTAGGTATAAAGAGGTCAGAGAGCCACCTCTTGAATATATTTGGGAATGTTTCATGAGACCCATTTTAAGCCTATACAAAGCTATCAGAATAAATTTGTTTTATACACACAAATATCTATTCGTAATAGTTGCAAGAAATAGGATCAACTCTTCTCATCCCTTTTGTACATTCTTAACTCCCTAAAATCTGGTGGGTTTTTGTTGTTGTTGTTGTTGTTTGTTTGTTTTTGATATCAGGAGAGAATCTTATGACATCCAGAATTTCCAGAATTGTTGAATAATGACACACAGAATTATTGGATAATAGCAGTTCGGTGCATGCCATATATTGCAAAACAGGATGAAACAAGTACAGTTGGCATGAAAAAAAATTGTTGCTATCACAAGTATCTCCAGATCTTGAAATATGATAAATCTATAAACGAGAGATGGTATGTAAAATGTACTGATTAAAAATAAAGAAGCTTCTGCAGAGTAATAAAAACAATGCTGTAGTTGTTTGTATCATGTCCTATATCATAACACCTCATCTGATAAATTAAAATCCTTGAACTTTAGCTCCAGCTTGTATTGGAAATAAAGGAAGCAATACAACAGCAAGTCTTGTCTGCACACATGAAAAGTTTTTTTATAAAATCAAGTTTCATTTTCCTTCACAACTGTAGTAACTGATGTTTAAAGGCACATACAGCATATAATTAATATAGGTATAGATGTATGTATGTGTATACATACTTTATAAGTATGCTCATATCTAATGAGCTGTAATAATCAAGTACGTATCAGCACACTATCCGAATATTTCGATGGCTAAAAAACCCTCTTATAGTGAAAAATTAGTTTAGCAATGTGGATAATTTTAATTGACACATTGCTTTAGAACAAGGCTTTACCATCTGTTCTGCCCTCTAATTACAAATGCAACAAGAATATAATTCACAATTGCATCATTAAAAAGACATAAGGAATGTAATGTATGTCTCTGCTCTCCTTCAATGCAGCATGCATCTGTTATAGTTTCCTTTTGTTTTGGGGACCAAAAAAAAAAAAAACCAAGGAAAATGTTTCTCTTAACAGATAAAATTCTCCCCACCTGCATTTTTTTTGCATAAAAGGCATTATTTATAGAAGTAAGGTTACTGAATATATGTGGAATGTATTTGAATGCAAGTGCCTGCCTGTCCTCTATGAGCTTTTCTTCTATAGGCACTTAAAGAAGACCATAAACAATCGCTCTAGGAATCTGGCCCTATCAATAGACAAAGCACACCATCATAAAACAAGAGCAATATAATCAGTAAATCTGAACCAGCTTCCACACAGTTTAATAAAATTAGGTGTTGAACATCCTTAATTGATTCAAGAAAGTTGAAAGAAAATGCCTGATTTTCAAAAGTATCTAAAGACACAAGACATACATAGATGTTTCATTTTCCCTCAAAATACGCTAATACCACCAGGAGCTTACTGCAAATCCTTAACTACCTTTCCTATCAGACCTATAGATCTCATAAGTCTTAGGTTCTCAAGAGCCTAAAAGACTGTCCTTCAGTAAAAGATGTACCTATAAATTACCAGGTTAAATGTAAAACGTCACCATTTTTATTTGCCCAGCTTAGGCTTTACTACCTCTAAAGCGCTACTGTACTTACACAGTAATCAGTTTGAAATTAGCTCCGGTATGGCAACGTAATCTGCTGTCACAACTTTTGACTGCAAGACAGATACTTATGAGTGTTGAGTACCTGCTCCCTAATCACTTTGTCAAGTTTTAAAGATGTTCTCCACAAAAATATATGATGTACTGAAACTTCCATTTTACAAACCACAGAACTATGTACCAAATGACAACTTTTCCTTGCACTTAAAGTCTTTCTTGGAAAATAATGACATACAATTTGAGTATAGCAAAGCATAAAGGTTCTTTCAAGCTTCTACCTTTCTTTGAAGGTGTTATGTTTTAAGGCTCATCATTGAATATTTATATTTAGAGAAACAATTCAAAATAAACATGTAATGTGTATTTCATACAGTGTATCAGATGGAATAAGTTGAAAGATCAAGCACACAATACAGGGAATTTTAAAGATAATGTTGCTACAGCAACTCACCCACAGAGCAAATTCTCTATTTTTATTATGTTTCTTCTACAACATAAATGGTAATTTAATAAGGAAGAGCTTTAACAAAGAAAGTAGAAGGAGAGAAAACAGTGCAAATACATAGTCATCAAGTTACAACCAGTATAGGCCCCCTAGATTAAAGTTTTATTCTTAAAAGGACATCATGGAGCTTCAGAAATTTCAATGTAGAATTTTAATGTAGAAATTAACTATTAATTTTTATTAAAGGGTAAGAATCCAGCTCTATTCCTTCTAAGCATATTTCGTAAGCAACAAGATGATCAGTCATAAGCTTCTGCATCATTACAGTCAATGGAGAAATGCTATGGCATTCCGTTTTTGCTCCTTAATGTTTTACTGAATTTTTTATAATGAGAAACCAGCTATGTACTCATTTAATATCAATCCTAAATTCATTAATAGCCTAGAGGATCACTTTTAGCTATACCTCCACAGTGGAACTGGTATGGAACATATGGAATGTTACAGGACATTAAAACAGACATTTCTGATAAAATTTTAAAAGGAACTGCAAGACAGAGTTTACAGATTTGTTTTGAAAATCTAACCATCTAGGTGCCTAAAGTTAAGCCAAAGTCTTTTGAAAGACTAATCTCAAGTTCTTGGTGCACAATCCTTCCCAAAATTTCAGTTTTTGTTCTTCAAGACGACCTAGTTCTCTTCTTGGATTTATGATGTAGTAGAAATAGATTACCTGCAGGTATGTCCACAAAAGGACACACTGTTAGACGTATAGACGTTATAGTTGTGGGTCATCTATAGACCTTCTTCCTTCTACTCTGTAGTGAAGAACACAGTCACCCTGTTCAAGATCTAACCTCTTCCTGACAAGCTGAGTGGGGAAGTTGTACATGAGTTACCCATGTTGTAATTTGAAACGCACATGTCCATCCCATCGTGCCTATGCACTACCATGTCAGGTACCGCCTCAGCTTTCCATGGAACAGAGGAATTCCACATAGTTCCCACAGGCAGGAAGACAACTAATTTTATTTTCTTTTCCTCCTACCTCTAATCTATTTTATTTGAAGACAGGTTGAACAAATACAAGTGTCGTTCAGTTTCATGTTTAAAACATCAGCATATTTTCTAAGCTATATTAATTAACACTTGACTGACAAACTTAGGGAGACAAATAGCACAGGGCACACATGGGCACAACAAGCTCTCCCCACTTTTCAGATCCCCTCACTGAATTGAATAGCACCACCAAAAGTAAATAGAGATTGTAGATATACTGAGATCTAGATCCACAATTTTCCTAGTGATAAGTAGCTTATGGTGTGCAATTCCACATAGGCAAAGAACAGAATATTTCTAGATGTCTCTGGTGAAATCTGATTCCTTGTAAACATTATGTGTTAACATGTTCTATTTTAATGCATTTGGGGAAGAAAAAAAAAAAAAACACTCCTAGATTAAACAAAAGCTCACAAAGCTTAGACATTACAGGAAAACCAAAACAGCAGCAGGTGTTCCTCTGCACTTTGTACTCTAGCCCAGTAAAATAAACTATCACACTATATGAGAGAAAGTGTGAGTCATTGAACATTATAAATTTTCCTAATGTATCACAGCTACAGAAACACCTGTGCTAAACACAGTAACTGTGCTAATCCTCTGTGAATATTTCAACAGCCCTCCAGTGTTTTCTCTCCTTACCAGCATGCTGGGGTGGTCAGTGTTTTTCTTTCTCCCTCTCTCCACAGGCTTCCAACATGTCCAGGTTTGAACTCAGATAGGACGTCTGACCCTTGCCTGGCTCCTGGGGTCCTTCTGGCCAGAAACAGGCTGGCCAGGCAGCTCGGAAGAGTGGCCTTTAACACCAGAAGAGCCAGAATAAAATGCCCTTCATGGGCAGCACAAGGCCAACATGAGTGCTTCGCTCCTTCAGACAGACACAAGAACCGGGGGCTATCGCATTGACACCTTTTTCTATCACCACATAATAAAAGATGTCAAACCCAAAAATGACAAGAGTCCTGTGTTTTATAATGGCTGCTTCTGTATTATACTCAAAGCAGTGTCCTCGTGTCATCTCTTGCTTTAATAAAGACCACAGAAGGAAAGCTGCTGCAGGATGATAGTACCCAATACCGCTCAAGAGCATGAAGTGACTCACAAGGGAAAATAGTTTAAAACAGCGAGGGTCACGCCTGACTAACCTTCCTGGGGAAGTGCCATCCCAGGCCCTGCACTGCGACAATCCTGGCACCCAGAGCAGCTTCACACGTGCATGCAGGGTTCATGTGTCAAGGGGTGTGTGTGGGAACCCCCATGGGCTGCATTGTGCCTGTGGGTTCCTCCGGCAGCTGCTCCCTGAGGGGGACGGGTGGGGTGTCCCAGGGAAAGTTCCGGAACCCTCTGGTGAGCCCAGACCCACAGCTCTCCCTCCACCTGAGGCAGGGATAAGAGTGATCGTGGACCTCAAGATGTGTTTTGCCATCCTTTTCAGAGGCTGAGGGGAGAAATCTGCCTTAGTGCAAGCCCAGGAGTCCTTTGCCTGGATATAGAGGGGGAGACAGCCCTTCTGTGCCCAGGCAGCCCCCCCGCATCTGCCATCAGTTTACCCATCTATTTGATAACGAGCACAGCCTGGGTTTCCATTACTGATCATTTAAACCTTATTCTCAGGATTTAAGCAAATTCCTAACTCTTGTGATGAGGCAGAGCTTTGAACTCAGAGGGCAGAGACACAGTTTCTGGGCCTGAGGCCTGGTTTGGTGTGACAGGCACTACACAGTTATACCATATCAGCTCCTCACACTGCCGCTGCTGCAAATCCTAGGCTAATAAACTGGTGGAGGTTATTAATCCTCATGGCATGGTACATCAGAGGGAGATGCAGCAGGGAGGGAGAAATTAAAAGGACACACAAATCAAGGACCGCAAAGCTGCTGTTTGCAAATAGATTACATGCAGCTAAACTGCAGGTTATTGCATCAACCACCTGGGTTAGTGCTGAGGCTGAGCCACGAAGTCAAAAATAGATTTCCTATCACTCACAAAATTCACAGTTTACTTGTCAGTTCTCTTCTAAAACCAGGCTTTGCATCAAAGACAGCTATGGTTTATACAAATAAAAAAAAAAAAAAAGAAAAAGAAAAAAACGTTTAGCACTTCCAGAGTCATTTACCTCTCCTTAAGAGGGTTTAATTAAAGGCCACAAGCATTGCTGCCCTTAGTTCCCCACATTGCACCAGCACCCACGCCAGCCCACCCTGTATGCTGAGCACTGAGCCCCATGCACAACAACAGAGATTTCTCACCTGCAAGGTCCATAGCCCAAATAGAAGTCAAGAAAACTATCTTGTAAATTTCAAATTAAAAATATGCATATATTACATTGAGTAAGGCAATAAACAACATAAATAAAGTGTTCTAACCAAATACACTATGTTGCAGTTAGGAAAATGGATGGCACAATCTAGTACTTGTTTCTGTTAATAATTTTTTTTAGATAATTTTTGAATAAAGTGGGACGCTGAAAACAATATCATAATTAGTGATATTAAGATAAAAATTACAGTTGAAAAAATAATTCCATATTAAAAAAAATTATTTGAGCAAAGTGGATAAATTTCAATTATAAGTACTATACAGATATTAATTGATATTTTTTGCTATTGATCTAAGAAGGAGGGAGATGTGGAGAGCTATCAGGCATAGAGATGAAATGGACAGGCCACAGATGTCCCTTTTATAATTATTAGCTGTGTAGATCCCAGTTTTTAATTAAGAAGAGTTTTATAGGAATGTAACTAGCGTGTAACTCCTACTTTATCAATTAACTATACTCTTTCACACACGAACCTTTTATTTTGTGGTGAAAATTGTCCTGTTGCTTTCTGTAAAATACACTATCCATAAAACTCAGCTTGACAAATATTGATTATATAAAGCAAACAACATCAAAGAAGGGGAATGGGATTTCTGGGTTATGCACAGAAATGCTATGGCTAGAATTAAAAAATACCTGATTCTATGAGAGTGTTTTCAGAAGTATCTGTATGATTTCTGAGGTTACCAGCACTTCATTTCAAGGGGCTGCAGTTACTCTGGGCTCACCACAAATACTTGGGGATTGGTCTGAGTATTATAGCACTGGTTTTATCACCTTATTCTTGACTGGGAGCACCCTACCCTCCAGAGAGGCGTTCTTCCTGCCTGTGTGAAGTGGAGCAGATAACAGAGGCATCTGAGAGTGGCCCACTTTGGAACAGTTTGTTATGGGCTGCTAAGAGTCTCTGTGGCAGGATGGGAGAGAGGGGTACAGATCTCCACCAACAGACTGACAGTTAAGAATCTCTGCAATTGCACTCTTCCCACATTCTCTATTTATGAAGAGAGGCTGGGTCTTTCTGTCATGTTTTGACAGACATAAAAAGCAGCTACTATGTTGAGAGGGGGATTCCGATTAAGTAATTCTTTTATCTTCCATTGTAACTCTCACCAAGGCAGAATGAACATTTTAAAATATGTTAATATGTGCACTAAATTAGGAAAAAAAAATCACTTTTAACCTCTAGTGTAATTGCTATTTTACTGGATTTACAAGATACCATAAGGCTACTTCTGAATATTATTTATTCCAAGTAGAACTCAACAATGGCCCAAAACCAGAGAGGAAATATGTTCTATCACCCACAGATATTTAATAATTCTGCTTCATTGTCTGCTTCCTGTTCCATGTCAGCAGCACAAGAACTTACTTGTTAATGGCAAGACTAGCTGAGAATTCAACTTACTTCTGTTACCAATGACTTGATCTAACCTTCTATCGTCTCAATGAAATCTCCAAGTCCACTTCTCTATCCTCATCCTCCAACCTACCCGGGTTCTGGGAATAAGTCTTGCAGGCAGTCTAGAGTTCTTCCTTTTCTCAGTAGAGACTGAGAGAGTTAATGGGCTCGTCAGAAAACCATTGCACTGAATATAAGCGCTCCTGCTCTTGCAGTTCTAGAAAATGGCAGTATGGTACAGTTATGTTTTACGTGATCAGGCTGTTGGAATTCCTGAAGAATTTGGAGCAAATGTATCTATAAGGCAAGATATGTAAGTGTCCCCTTGTATGCCTGATCACCTCTGTGGAGTCCTAGTAACTAGATTTTCTTTCCTTTTAGTCCTCATGCAGCAAAACAGTGTTGCAGGTAGTCTCCTAAGCTTCTTCACAGATATATGGTTCTGAAACCTGCTTTCGCCTTACTCAACCATCGAATGCTTGGTAAAGAATCATTTCTATTTTTTTATCCAAAAACATTTGTTTCCTTTTGCACTACTACTACAGAAAGTATGCATAGTATAGAAAAATTTACTGGAGGAAATTAGGTATTCTCTTGTTCAAAGTCCCATATTGTAAACCTGTGTCTGGCTGTAGCAGTACAGGTCAACCACTATGTAGCACTTCATTAATGCTGTCTTCTGAAATTAATTTCTTTATATGGCAAATAGAGGAGATTCTAAAAATCTTCAGCTTCTGGAAGTTTCTGGAGCTTTAGGAGCTGTTTTGAAACAACAATCCATCTTGAAAGACCTCTTTCAAAGGGCTGAACTTCAGAATTAGAGTCCTTAGCTTTGGGTTTCAGGCTGCAGGGTAAAAGAGTGGCAACTAATCAATCATGCAATTGCCATTTACAAGGACTTTGTTTTCTAAGATAATCAGAGTTCTTTCAGGAGTTGTCCAAAGGTATTGACAAATCAGATCAATAAATCTATTGCTACTGTTTTTTCAGATCAGGGTTACAACTTACTTTGATAAGGCTATATTTGGATGAACTAGAAGGAGAAAAAAATATGACAAGCTCAGCCTGTTGTTTTATCAAAACCTGTCAACTTTAACTACGATGCCAATAACCTCTTGCGTCATTTAGCTTTAATTAACTCTTCTGAAAAAGTAAAAAAAACAAAGGAATTACCATATCAGGTCAAAACAGATTTCATCTAATCTCATGCCCTCTCTCTCCATGAATACTTTATAGGAGGTTCTTCAGCAGGACACACAAAAACCTGAGATGAACACCAGTCAGATCTCAGGAGACTCTGCTTTATAACCTCCTCAGTAGTACGCAGATACACGTTCTATAACTGGACTGGAGGCCATGGAGGATAGTGATTGCCAAATACTTTTTCAAAATTGTGCCATTTATTAGGTACCTGTTTTATGATTTACCTGCTGATTAATATGTCACTGTATTAAAAGCATTGCCCTATGTCATGAGTCTAAAACCTGAAAATATAGGATGTTCTTTTCGTTTCTTTTCTTGACCTTCTAGATATCTCTTCTGTAATTCGTTCCAATATACCTTTAAACCTTGAATGGTTTACTTGCCTTCCAAAGAGGAACTTCATTTATTTTCCTTTGCATTGCCACATTAGGTAACCCTATAAGGCCGTAAGGAATAAGAAAAATACTTTTTTTTTTTTTTAACTGCCTTTGTAATATCTTTACACTGTAATATCTTTTACTACAGTGATGAAATTAGCATATTTCTTCTGCATAAACGCACATTAAACAAACAGGTAGTAAATTTTCTCCCCATGTGTTGGAAGGATGCTAGATTACTTTTTGTTAAATTACTTTGTTGGGCTCCAGCTTTTGTAGTTAATGTGCTTATCTAAAAAGAAAAGAAAATGCTAAACAAAACTCCTGTGTAGGCTTGTGCCACAAACCTTAACACTGGTACTCTGTGTTTCAGGACCTGATAGATTTAAAACATCAAGGTAAGTTAGGACCCCAGACTACAACCATGTTCCTGAATATAGTTGGGAGAATGATGCTGAAGTGAGTGGAAGTTGTGCATCCACAGCGTAAGTCAGCTTCAAGAGGATAGGTTGTTGCAAGACAGGTAGAAATCATCTGTGAGATCTTTGCAGGATCTTGTGGACCTCTTTCCCTAGAAGGTGCCCTTTTTCTGCATTAGGAACAGAGTTCACCCCTATTTTTGTCAGTTCACACTCAGCTGATCAGTCAATGGAATCATTTAAGTTCATTCTCATTTTTACAATAGCATACTGGTAAATGTGAATATTGTTAGTACTCATCCACCTATCAAGCACAACATCTGCCATCACCACTATGTTGTACAGTGGTGATATCTTGCTGTTTATATAGAGACCTTTGAGAATATCTGAAACACCACCATGTGTACATGACTGAACTGATGTATGACTTCTCAGGTTTCAAGATCATTCACTTGACACTAGATAAATTGGTCAAATCACTCAGCATCAAAGTAATCCACATGCAGAACTCACAGAACATTTTCTCACTTTTGCAATTTAGCTTATAGTTTGTCAATGACAAGATATTAGAGAATCTGAAGCTGACTACTGCATACTTGTCTTTCAGTTTGCGTTAATATGCAAGTGTCCACAGATTGAGTCTGATTTCCTCCCACCTGTACCGGAATTCATTAAGGATTATGAGCTGACTGCCCCTCATTACACTTGCATGAAATTCCACAAGAGGAGAACCTGAGTGCCCTAGCATGATATTGTTCATCTTTACTAGAGAACTTTTCTTAAGTAACTAACATTCTTTGTCAGTGTAATATCAGGCTGTATGTACATTCTTACATATGCATACACATGTGGAGAGACACCCATTTCTGCAAGTCGTTTTGTGTCAGCATACTTTGCCTCCATAGCCACTAGAGTCAAGGTCTTCAATATAGACTTCAAAATAGACTGCATTTCCAACAGCTGTGATTACCACATAAATGAGTTTAAAATTTGTGATATGATATCTTTCAAGTTGTCAGTATCAGTGCCAAAAATCTGTCTGGATTTAGGTTGCATGTCATGTATTTTAGGTGTAATTTACACAGCATGTGTAAACCAGAAAGCATCCATGATATCTCAATTTTTCCCTGGGGAAAGGTGCAAAAATTTTACCATGATAAAACAAACTGCAGGTGGCCATGTGTTGAACATTAGGTTTCCAGAGCCGGAAAAGCTGAATCCACATTCCAGAATGCACTGGGAATCAACATACATATTAAAATTTTTAGAGAGGACTGTTACTTTCTTATTCTCAACGGATGCGTTAGCTGAACCTGTGACTTTAAGTACCCCTCTGGCGAAAACATTGTTTTGTGATTTGAAAGCATTGCAGACATGGCACATGTTGTTGATGTTAAGCCTTGCATTTTTGAGATGTGGCACCACTGTTTTATGAAAGGTGTCCTGTCACTGAAGTTCTTAACTTTCGAACACTCCTTGTATGTAATGTTAAATTTTAATGTACACAAGTAATACAAATGGAGCTTTGTGTGCATAAGTGCTTGCATAAATGGACCCATTTTTATTTTTTCCATTTTACTACTCATGGTGAGATCCATGTCATGCTAAATCATGTTATGAGCATTTTATTCAGCAAAAAAAAGGCACTTAAACTTCAGCAAGTTAAATACTGAAGTAAGGATAAATGGAAAATTATTTCTGTGTTCTTGTGTTTCTCCCTTCGATTTTCTGGTCCTAGTGAGTATTCTAACAGCAGATGCTATGATCATCAAGTATTCATTTATTGGAAAATTCAATAGTTTTGCAAAATATTATTACTTTGATATACTAATACTGAACATCAGCATCAATAGTTCATTACTTCTCCTAAATATAAAATGCAGCATTTATTTGAATTCCAACACAAATTCCAGCTTAAATCTTAGATATCTTACTTTATAGGTATTTTATAGTTATTTATTTTATAGGCAACTTCTACTTCTACCTGTTTACGAGTTTTTCACACATTTTTCTCATCTTTCTGTTGCAGAGTGATAATCGATTATTGAGACATTTTAAGTGCTTAAATATGCACAAAGTGAGCAGGAGGGCAGTTAAATGTGGTTCATTTACATCAACTACGGTACAGAAGTACACAAATGAATCATTGAGTCATAGCAAAATAAGGCAAATTATTTAGTGGAAATGATGCACTCATGCCAACAGAGATAATGATAATTATACTATAACTTACAGTGTCTTTTGTGTACATAACTCTTGTCACTACTTTGTGCCCTACAAATCGCATGAAGATTTGGGACAAGATAAAAACCCTGAATATACGAAGCATATGAAGATGAATTAATTTTAATATGCTCAGTTTAATGTGCTCAGTTTCCTTTTTATAATTCCAAAAGTAGTCAAATATTGAACTTCCTTATATAGCCTGAAAAACATATTGAATTTATCCAAAATTTTTTTTTTTTTGGCCACTGCAACCTTAGCTTGATTTTGCTCAATTATATTCATGCATCGTGTATCCACAATACAGTGAAATTGTGTAGCATTAAGACTTTTGAATGGAATTCATCATGTAATGATTTACAAATAGGACGAAAACAGAAAAGCTTCTTTCTTGGTGACCTTACTCAGCCATGTTACTATTCATGTTTCAAATCCAAATACAGTTTCAGTTTCAGCTCCTGGCTTACCATAAAGAATCAGAATGGTCTATCCTGGAAAAATGATCTCTTGCTCCACCACAGGTTAAACACATTCACTATAATATTAGCAATAAATATTTTTGTAATAAATCACTCATAGCCAACTCTGTGTATGATATCCCATTACATTAAGAGACTTCCTGACATAATCAGCAAACAGACAACATAGATTGATTAATCAATAAGTGGGCTTGGCCTTATTATAGTGAGCAAATTAGACAACTCAGGATATATTGCTTTATAGGCAAGACTTCTTTACAAATATTATCCATAATTGATAGTAGTGACCTTTTAGCAATACTGAAAAACATCCTCAATTAATAGGCTGTTTTTGTAAAACAGACCACAGTGGGGAGAACTATGTAGTTTGCACACTAAGACTTTAGAGAAAAAGAGGAAAATGCTTTTTAAACCTGCTCAGTGGGAAACAGATGAGCGCTTTACTTTCTGAAGCATTATTTATTTAATAAAAGCAATTTAAAGACAATTTAGCATAGATACATTTCAAGACTCACATCACCAACTGGGATTTAATCTATTGGCCCCTCTGTTGCTGGAATATCTGGGACACATCTACAACTTGTGAATTATGGCAAATTCCAGATCAGAAGTCCTTATGTAATAAGCGCACTAAGAACAGACTCTTTGTTTGTAATGCACGCTACATACCAATATCAACAATAATGAGTAAGTGAGAAGAGAAGCGAAGAGAAGCGAAGAGAAGCGAAGAGAAGCGAAGAGAAGCGAAGAGAAGCGAAGAGAAGCAAAGAGAAGCAAAGAGAAGCGGTGTATGGCAGTATTGTCATCAAATCTCACATATGGTCCTGGAGAAGCTTTTCTCTGCCCTAAGTCTTTTGCAGTGGAGGAGATACCCAGGCACTGCATTTAAAGATGATTTCATTGGAAACTGCATGTAAGTCCACAACAAACCCACTAATCACATTAATAGACCTTCTTGCCTTAGGTATTGTTCCAAGGGAAGGTATGAGATGCAGACAAAGATGTTAAAATTATTTTGATGTTTAATGCTGCATGCAGGGAAACTAGGAGGAGTCAGGAAAAAAAATGAACAGTTGATGCAATTATCTGCGAAACAAAACAGAACAAGAGATACACAGATGGATTAGACCATATATTTTGATACAGCTAAGCACCTCTGTTGTGCTCACGACTATGTGATGGTCTATATGTGGGTGAGATGCTAGGAATAAGTGTTAGGGGTTTTCACAGGATGATATGAGCTGGGCAAGAAATATGATAATTCTCAAATATGAAGTCAGAGTGAGGAGGGAATGATCACCTCCTTGGAAGAAGTTGTTTTCAGCTAACCTGGGAAATCTCAAATAAGTTTGCAGACCAAGAAAAGAAAAACAGCTCAAATCTTGTCTTTCTTCCTCCTAAGACAATACTCAGTCCCACATGCAACCCAGATGTGCCTTGTGGTTCTAAGCTAGCTGAGCAGACGTGAATGTATCTATGTTCTTTTTATCACGAGGGAAAAAAAAAAAAAAAAGTTAAAAAGTTCAATCCACTTAGGCTTACCCTTCCCACCCAGCAAACCTTGTATTGATGGCCTTGTCTGTAGCTGTATATTTTTATTTAGTTTACAGGCTGTAAAAATTTCAGTGTGCCGTATCCTGAAGAAGAGCATGTCTGCAAAGTTTTCTTTCTTCTTTTTTTTTTCCTTTTTTTCTAAATGAAAGCTAATTAGCCTTGATTTTAGTCCTTTCTTTTGTGAGATTCAAGTCCAGTGGATTTGTGCTGTAGCTTCTGGCTACACTGTGATCAAGTGTCACAAAAATACCGTAAAGTCCAGAAGTTGCTAATTTAAGCAACTTTACTGTTTCCTGCCCACCCTGCACCACCACCGCTCTTTCCATCTCAGTTAAAGAATTTATAGAGCTATTTAAAAAGGAGGATTAGGATTAGTCATGATTCCATAACAAGAATTGATTGAAACCTTGCACAAATTTTCAGGCACAGCTGAGCCAGCATGAGCAGGCCTAAGGAAAAAAAAAAAAAAAAAGAAAGAAAAAAAAAAGAAAAAAACAATGTTTGTCCAGTACCAACATAATGTGAACCATTCCAGTCTGTATATTATTAGAGAACAGTTCTTGCAGGGCACTGGTAGGAGTCAAAATAAGGTAATATATATAGTTACAGTTGCAGAATCTATAACACACTTCTTTGTCAGCCCTTGTCACTTTAGGCATATCTGAGATCCATTTGGAAGCTAGACACTAATGTGACGAGTATTCACACACTTTCTTTTCTCCATTCCATCCACTGCAGGACTGCTGAGCAGACACTTCAAGCCAGGCTGATGCATTTGCACCATCTATCACCTTCTAAAGCTGACACACCAAGTCCATTGTCTCTTCCCTTGCCTATGATCAGAGTAAACACTCTCAGGAGCGAAGATGCATTACAGCCCATGAAGCTGGCTGGAAAAAAAAAAAATTGCAGAATCGAGGCAATGGTGCAGAGAAGCAATTCCTAAAACTTCAAACTGTTTCATACAGTTGAAGGGAACCCTCAGATGCAACCTAGTGACTGCTGCAGGCTACAGTGTGTAGACAGTGTACAGTGTAGACCGGAAAATAGCAACTCTATGATTTGGAATAATCGTATAACCCTCTGAGTTTGTGGATAATTGTCAGTGCACACATAATCCGTACCTCAGTTTTAACAGATCAGCACCAAGTGAGCTATTCTTTCAAAACAACAATCCATGACAACTGGCATATATCAGAGTTCTTTGGAAGCACAGATGTCCACATCTTCCTCTCCTAGACAAACACAGAAACCTTGTACCAAATGTCAAATAATTCTGGCTAAGTTGTTCAGTGAAATAGCACCAGTTATATTCAAGTATCTTTAAGGTAATCTGTGCTCCTAAGCAAATCAGAAGGCATTTTGATAAATCAAGATCAATTTCAAGCAGCAGTGACACAAATATATCTGGTTACAGAATGTCCTCAGACTTTTCTCTACATTTTCTTGTGGTAATTACCTAGCTAAGATTTTGAGTCAGAAAGGCATCCTTTCAGTCCACCACAGTTTTTGCTGGCATAGTTATTTCATTAAAGAGCCTGATTTATTCTCTTTCAGGTTTGGAAGTGTAGACTTGGTCACAGTTTCATCATCTCAATATTTTACATGGACAGCAGGTTGAGGGAGGTGATCCTCCCCCTCTACTCAGCCCTGCTGAGGCCACACCTGGAATATCATGTGCAGTTCTGGGCGCCCCAGTACAAGAGGGACGCACAACTTCTGGAGAGGGTCCAGCATAGAGCTATGAAGACAATTAAGGGATTGGAGCATTTGTCTTATGAGGAAAGACTCAGCGAGCTGGGTGCGTTTAGCCTAGAGAAGAGAAGATTGGGAGGGGATCTTATCAACCTGTACGAATACCTGAGAAGACAATGTAAAGAGGATGGGGCCAAACTCTTCTCAGTGGTGGCCAGTGATAGGACAAGGGGTAATGGGTACAAATTGAAACACAGGAAGTTTCATCTCCATATGAGGAAGAACTTCTTTACTGTGAGGGTGACAGAGCACTGGAACAGGCTGCCCAGAGAGGTTGTGGAGTCTCCTTCTTTGGAGATATTCAAAACCTGCCTGGATGTGATCTAACTAGCTACAGTTCGAATTGAAGAAAAATACATATATCTTCATGGATCACACTTTAAATATTTAGTGTCTTCTCCTCAAGACTAGTTCTAAAAAGTATTTAAACCCAGATAATGAAAATATTTCAACATGAACTCCCATAGTTTTCATCTATTTTTCAACAGAGCTTGTCTGATCCCAGATAGTACAGTGTTATAATTATCTGACTTTCTTTATTGGGTATGTTTCTTCAAGGTGAAAAGTCTGGAGAGCTTTTGCAAGACCAGCGTTTTCATTGCCAGCTCTTGTGCATTATGAATCTGTAGGTCATTATGCCTGAGCTTGTATCTGCGAGGACAGGAAAACCCAACTCAGTGACAGCTATACAAAAATTATTCTTAGCAGCTGCTGGTGATCAGTTTCTCAGTTTATTTAAGGAAATCAGGACTACCTGTGGGCAAATAATTGGATGGTACAGACAGTCTCCAGGATCACAGTGAAGGAAAGTTAACTTCTCTGATCTGAGAAGCACATCTGCCCTCTACCACCTCTACCACCAACAGTCCTGCATCTGGACATCTGCTCCTGGATTTTTTTAAATGGAGGTTGTAAGTCCAAAGTCGAATCCAAATACAAAACATTTCATTGCCATTTTTACCTGGTTGTAAACTTTTTAATTCCTTTTGACACCTCGTTTGAGCAGAGCAAAGCAGTCCCTCCAGTCATATTCTATTAAAAACCTCTTTAAAAGTGGGGGGTTATCCAAGATGAAATTTATCTATTGCTATTACTGACATGCATTCAGGTTATGACAACATGGTTGACTACCCTACTGATAGACTTCAATTTTCTTTCCTGTTAATATATTTCCTTCCAGAACCACGTGCAAAGGCGTTTCTTCATCTCTGACTCAAAAGGAAGAGTACCACCCACTGAATCAGCTCCTGTGGCATCCTGCATTTTACTTAGAGAATCTCCACAACATAAGATTTGGACATCTAATGTGATTATAACCCAAGGCACAAGGAAAAAAATATACATGTGTGTGCATACATAATATAAGTATATATTCAACGTATGGAAAATGTATCTTTGCCCCATGAGACTGGGGGCTAGTACAGCTCTCTTTAGAAAAAAAGAAAAAACCTGTAACTTATAAAACATACATGCTGCTTTTATGCTACTCCCATTCCTTACCTTTAATAGAAAACCTCAGAGAAAGCAATTTGTGCTTACTAAAAACAACAGCATCTCTTGTAAAAGATAAATGCCAAATTATAAAGTGAACAGGAAATACATAACATTGTTAGCCCATTGGAAATTTCTTTCTTTTTTTTTTCTCTGTAAGTTTTCCTTTTTTTTTTTTAACACTCTTTTTTAATACTATACAGATTCTCAAATGCAATATGATCAGACTCTGAATTTAAGTTTAGACAGTGTTGATTGAAGGTCGCAAATATACTGTCACAGAATGATGCACTGTCATGTAATATGGTCTTGTACTTCAAGTATATACGCTCATATGTATATATGATACAATACAGAAAAGCCTGTAGATCTAATTTCCCATCAGTGGATCCATAAGGTAAACAAACATGTTTACAGAATACCTAACTTCAGGAAAATATAGAAGAACAAGCCAACACAGTTGCAGGTAGCTTATATCCCATGTCAGCTGTTGCATACATTCAGCTGATTGATTCAAGGAACACCACCAGGCATCCATAACAAGCATAGGCTAGAAGTTCTTTGTATTCCATTTAATCAACAAAGATAAACACATATTAACCATATGGCATTAGAAGTTCTGAGAAAGGAAGAAAAGAATGAATTAAAAAAAAAAAAAACCTCTTTGAAATGGCTCAGATGTTAATCTAAAGATGTTCAGTGAGTTTGTAAGCAGAAGAGAATTGCTCTTATTGTGTGTGCATCAAATTTCTCAGTAACCCTGACATAAATGTTCCACAAGTTCAGATATGGCCTACAGAAACCCTCAGTCCTTTACTAAATGTATATTGTATTACAATTTCTACAGCTTTATGAAGAGGCCCGGCTTTTTGCAGATAAATAGGGTACTTTTGACAAGGAACTTGCTGCCTAATAATCATAAGTCACTATTCATAGTATCCATGATATATGCAACAGCATTTGAATGAGTAGGCTACCCTGAACCAGAGAAAAGATAAATGAAGCAAATGAGTGTGCCTCAGGGGCAACTTAAATAAATGGCTTATCAAAAAGGTACCTTTCACTTCTGATTGCTGCTCAGATTCAACCAGTAATTTTACTGATGCAAGATAAATGGAAAAAAGTTTTGACTGACCGAAGAAAGATAACTAAAAAAAAAAAAAAAAAAAGATGTAACCTAACATCTCCTTCCTCTCATTTAGGTCCAACCTTTAGAAAATATTTTGTCAAGCTCTTTGGGATGGTAAGAAAAATGACCTGATAAATTTGGGGCTCAGGATATAGCTAGATGGTGAACTCATGGCATGATCCTCTATCTGGGTTATGTTACATACTGAGGTATTCTGGCTGTTTGCAGGGGTCAATGAAAAAGTTTTCTTGGAAAGCCAAATTAAATGCAGCGAAAGACTTTTCTTGCTTTCATTCAATCCTATGAGATGATTTTATTGCTGTTTCCTTAATTCAGTAATACCTTTCAGGGAGATAATACTATCTTTTAGTACCTCCACTTCCCTATCCTTAAAATCAATTGGAAATGGCAGTAAGAACTTCAAAAGAATTGACTACTGCATGAAAACATTGATCATACATTGCAACTTAGCTGAAGGGTGGCTTGAGGTGGGGTGGGAAGTGCAGTGATTCAAAAATAACTAATTTCTCCCTATTTCATAATGAAACATTTTGGTGATTCTCAAAACAGGCTTTCATTTCAACCTTTGCTTTTTCATTATCATAGAGTTTAGGGGTGGGTGGAGAGCAGATGACTTCTTTTGATTAACCTGAAACAATTACTTTAAAATTCTTTTGAGGAGAATTATGACATTTTCCTGCTTCACTAAATAAATTAAAATATATTTTAAAATCTTAGTGCCTTT
Organism: Chauna torquata; assembly: GCA_013399475.1. Taxonomy (NCBI): domain Eukaryota; kingdom Metazoa; phylum Chordata; class Aves; order Anseriformes; family Anhimidae; genus Chauna; species Chauna torquata. Next base: position 57,664 of record VXAL01000832.1, on the reverse strand, counting down.
CTGAAATAAAATTTTCACCTCTGGTCTAAAATGATATGAGAGGAATAAACACAGTTTTACAAATAAGATTCCTCATCACAGAAGCTGTTTTTTTTTTTTTTTTTAACCCTTAGTTCACTACCATTTATAAAGCTGTATTTGTGGATATCACATTGAAATGCTACATTTAAACATTTAGTCTTAGGTTCTCATTTCTACAGACTTTTGAATAAAACCTCTATTTTAAATGAAATTTTAATAAAACCTGAAGCTAACCAGTTGGTTATACATCCACACTGTTTAAATAATTACACATGGAGAAAGGAAATTAGAGACAGAGACCAAGGAGAGGAAAACAAAACAAAACAAAACAAAAACTTACAGTTGAAAACTGATGGCAAGTGAATGAGGCAGAAACATGTATGTTAACGTTTTTAGGCAAAGCATCAGTATGAAAAATATTCTTTCTTGGAGAGACAGCAGGATTGAATGAAAAACAGCAGGTAGGTGCTAAATGGAGCTGGTTGCAAATTCCCAACCAGACAAAACATATTAGATGTACATAGTATTTTTTTCATTGATGTTTTGTCAATTTTTGTTTTCTGAGTTACTTATTTCTAGGATATTATTAAATGAAAAGAGGAATAGCAGAAGGTTCTACTTTGAACTTGATCCTGAGAAGATAAGAAAACCACAGAAGCTGCTAGAGCAGGGTTTGATTTTGTTTTTCTTTTGAAAGTCAAGATTTCTCTCATGAATGAAGAAACATAATGATAATGTATGAAATGCAGTTGTATAGCTCAAAATCATCTAATCAGTAGGTTTTTCAGCCATTCCCTTGCAACGAGGCTTTCAAATTTTCCATTAAGCAATCCAGCAGTACTCATCTCTCCTCTATCCAGGTCCAGTGCCAACGGCCAATAGCTCTATTCAGCCTGTTTCTCCCCACTTCAATTAGTAGGTGTTCCAGTGAGTGATACAGCATATAGAGTCACAGTTATTCTCCACAACCAGACCAAAGTCTCAGAAAATTTCTTTAAGGAAAATTCCAGGCTCCTAAACTCATGGCCTATGTGGAGAACCCATATCAATATGTTCTCCTAGCGTGATTGCCTCAATTTTTCACAACTATAATGAAAAGCATTCCTGATCTTTCCTGGTATCGCCCATTGGAGAGGAAAGATAAAGTATAAATATATCATGAAAAGAACAGCCAGTCAAGGATCTTTGGAATCATTTTGTTAAATCATTCACTTCCTATGGATAAAAATTATGTAGATGCACATAAAGTGAAAATGTTTTTGTCCCAAAATGGACCCAAACTGTAGCTTCCCACTGCTAACAGCTAGCCCTATGACCATATGCTTGGAGTTCAACAGCTGTATCACAAGGTCTTCTCGTATTGCTCGCAGCCAGTGCACAATGCAGTGGCAAGTTGTCAATGGACAGCACAGCTGTGCTCACATTAGGCATGCCCTATTTTTTTCTTCATATAACCAGACTATAAATCTACATCTTGATTTCCAAACTGACTCTTATCGTTACCCCTCTTAATTCCTGTCACGAGTTCTTAGGATCTCACCCTAATTTATGCCAACTCTTTCTACTGTCAAGCATAAGTACAATAGGGACAATCTGGTAGATGTACAGGTACTAAAAAGTACCTATAGACCCACTAGACATAAAATACCCTGGAAAGGTCGTCGGCCTCCCAGCTGTAATACCCTACTTTAAGTTCAATAAAGCCCTTGATGACAGTGATTTTTGGCTCTTGAAGGTGTGTGGATGGAGCCCCAGGGTAAAGCTGGGAGCTAGAGGTTCCATGAAGATTAGTTTAGCTCCTTAATGTATCCCAATTTATACGCGTCTCTTGCTATGGGGGATAACCAGTCACCAAAGCCAGAAAATTTCACTGTAAGAATCTCTGGTTGCCTATCCTTCATATGTTTATTTTGTACAGGGGCCAGTCTAGCTTTGCATGCTCCTTGCTTCAGGAAATTATTAATTGTACTGTGCTTGTGTAAAATCAAGAGATCCCCAAAAGGCTGTTTACCAAATACAATTGTTATTTTTTCATTTAACAATCTTTTTATCCCCTCAGTGTTTTTATAATTTTGTCAGCTATATTTCACTCTTCACGTTTTATTGAAATGTAGTGGCTCAGCACATGTGTGGTTTATGGATAATCACAAGATGGAGAAAATGTGTTACTTAGTTGGCGCTACCAATGCGCTCTCCTACTGTTTCAGCTGGAGAAGTTATTATTGCTGAAGACTACTGGGCTTCAGGCATAGGTGTATGAAGTAGTTAACTTTTGTTTCTAAAGCTAAGTGATTAGTTAAACAAAGATCATTCAGCAACATTTACAGTTATAGTTTCATTCTTTGTTCCATTTGTTCAACAACATAAAAAAAAATTAGATTTCTTTCAATTTAAAAGGCAAAAGATTTCTTGTTTTGTTTGTTTGTTTTTTGTTTAAAATGTTGTTGTATCCAAACATTTTAGTGTAAAGCTTTAGATAGGCCACTAACTGATCCAGAGCCTCAGGCTATGTGTACAGGCTACATATTTAACAAAATGAACAACGTTTGATAACTGTATCATTTTAGTGAAGCCAGCATGCCCTTCAGGGTGGTCACATAGTCCAAAACTCTCCTGCTATTAAGGCTGACTGAATTTTGATGGAAAACTTTCTTTAATTGCAAACTGCCTGTAGTAACCATTTCAGAGAAACTGTTGCTCTTAGTTTTCATGTAGAAAACAAAACAAAACAAGACACTGTAACCATAGTAAATGTAAGCAAAATGAGGCTGCCTTCAGGAACATTAAAGTGCTCATAACATCCTGATTAAATAGTAATTTTTATCCAAAACATTTATTTCTTCTTTTTATCACTTGTATTAGTTCAAGATCAAAAAATAGATTCTAGTTTGCTCAAGCTTACTTAAATATGTTGAGTCATTTCAGCAAGAAGGTTTTCAGGAAGGTGTGTCAGACCTTCAAAAAACATACAGCTACAGGATTTTTTTTAGTAGGTAACAAGAATCTATCTTCAAGAGTGCTAGTTTTGCTAGACTTCTGACTTTAAATGAGAG
>VXAL01000832.1:24538-40678 GCA_013399475.1 Chauna torquata | reverse complement strand
TTAACAAATAATACTGTATGTAGAATGGCTACTCATAAAAATGCCTCTCAGCACCTCCTTTCGTTTTAATATTGATAAATTATAGTTTTCTAAGCAATTTTGCATGACCCATACTGGTTTAATCTTGATGATTTACCCAAACTTACTTTGAATGTCACTAATGCCTTTGTGGTCACAAATGTTTAGTTCGGTTATTTGTTTCAGTGTTTATCCAAGAACCAAATTTAATTAACTGGCCCCATCTTTACCAAAACAGAAAACATATTTGTGCTTTTTTGCTCCTTCAGCATCTGCACCTACTTATGGCTCTCCATGTTTATTAGCTAATATTTTAAAATTCCTCAGGTCAAGTTAACTTAGCCCAATCAATGTGAAATCAACTGTCAAAGTAGTGGGGTTTTTTGTTTGGTTGGGTTTTGTTTTTTTTCTCCTTCCGGATTTGAGCGTGATATCTTGCCTGGCGTTTACTATGGTTACCACTTGACCACAACTGAACAATTTACCCATGTCCAGAGCAAGCAAACAATAACAAACTATGGTCCTATCATTCGTCAATCTGCTCCACTTGGTAGCACATTAACCCTTTTCTGGTCTTCCTCATGCTATTGTGGGACCTCTAAACCATTTTATATCTTCTGATAAATGAGCTACATTTTATGCTTCAGACCTTCTGATTTTACCTGAAGCTATACTTTCATGTTTGATCTTTCTTATCACGTCTTGTTTCCTTTAATTGAATGACAGTGAAAACTTCATGAATTTGTTAATTTGATTTGGCATAACACTTCCTATTGCTTGCCCACAACAGAATGGTTTGCATTCACATTCTTAGCCGTGTTTCTTTAAGGACTTTACAATTCCTGTTGCCTTTTCCCACTGATTAGCTCCCAGAAGATTTGTTTTAATGTGTTCTTTGAATTTACTTAAAATTCTATTCTAAATTCCATAGATTTTATACTTACTTCTTTTTAACCTCAAGAGCCATGTCATTTATGGTCACTTACAGAGCTACCTTCCATGTAAACATTTTCCATTTAAATTGCTTATAAACTAATAGGCAGTTTTACACAGAAGCTCATGGCAGGGGGTGGGGTGGGGGGAGCAGCTTTAAGGATGGGATTCAGAGAAGTCGAGGAAAGCTGCAAAGTTCCCTTGGGAACAACAAAGTGATCCTTCCAGCTGGGAAAATTAAAAGCCTCCCCATTTGTTTGACAATGATTTGGAAAAACAGCAAAAGTGTTCAATTATTGACTCGGCTAAACGTAATTGTCTTTCCAATAAATCAAGATATATAAAAATTAACAGCTTACAGCTTGCATCTTCTTTTGAGAAAGAAATTTAATTTTGTGTCATCCTTTTTCAAAATTTTGTTTTTAATTTAAAAGATCTCCCCAACACATGCACATATGCACACTAAAGGCTCTGATGTGTAAGGTCGGAACTCAGCTAATATCAAGTATCTAATAAAAATATATAATATAAAGCCTTTTTTTGTTGTTACTGTTGTCGGTTTTGTTTGTTTGTTTTTTGTTTCCCAAAACACAGGGAGGGGAAAACAACCTATGAACAAATTTTCTGTTACATTGTATTTGCATTTGGTAGTCATTTCTACACACTGTGATATCAAAAAGTGACACACTGGAGGGTGCTGGTGTGGTACATAGAGTGCTGTGGTTTTTTATTTTTCCCAGCCCCATGAGAAGAACATGGGCTTCACACATTGGCTTTGGGGTTAGGGAACACTTGCTGAAGTCCCTGTAGAGTACCATTTACATCATGATCAAACAAGACCATTTTGTTTTTCTAGTGAGCTCACTGAGCCAGGATGACTGCCATGTGCAGATAGCAAAAGAGTAACTATTTTTTTTTAATGTTCATAGGAATTACTAATAGGCTCTCCTGTAGCTTTCATAGTTGTTACATGCACAGCCATATATTTTATAGTACAGTTATTCATTACTACTGGTAAAAAGAACTAGTTACATGAAACAACCACCTGGGTTGCAGGGTAGTATAGAAGGATAAAAAAAATCTGTTTCATTTCTCCTTACTCTTTTTATTCACTGTTCATTCTCATTCTCCGCTCTGTTCACCATTTTTATCTTAACAATATGGGACTCAGTTTCTTTCTATTCCCTATTTCATTGACACTCATTAGAAAAATGTTTGAAATTAACCAAAATGTCAACTAGTCTTTCCCTTTGAAATCATGCAAGAATTTATACAGAAATTATTTTTCTTCATTGTTATATTAATGGTTTGAACATAGCATTAGAGGGAACTGAATATGCCGCAGGTTGCTGGAATTAGATTCTGCACCCACAGTCCTCTCCTGTCAACCTGGCTCACAGTAGCAATCCTTTGTGGGGAAGTATCTTTCAGTTTGACCAAGACCATCTACACAAATGCATTTACTCAAGTGCTTCAACTTAAGCATTCATTACTTTCTTTCGGATCTGGAGTAACAGCATTCTTTAGACTCAACAAAGAAGATACACAGAAGGGTTGAAAGAGTCTTATTCTGGGTCTGAAATTTGTGGAATGAGTCAAAGCTTTCTTAAAAGCTGATGCTAAGGTTCCTGCAGTCAACGGAAAGATGAGTATTCTCTGCAACGGTCTTCGGATCATAGCACAACAAATACTTAAACAATAATATTGGATGTGAAGAAAAAATATCCCATCAGTATAATAGCAAATGTAAACTTCTAAATTATACAGCTTTTCGAAAGTCTCCCTAATTCATACTGACAAAAGGCAGCGATACAAATAAGTGAATCTACAGACACATCTTATTTCAAATCAAAGCAGATGAGTCATCTGACAATCTAGCTGTTGTGAAACAAAGAGAAATGAGAAAATTGCATCAGTTCATTACTTGATGAGATTTTGTTTCATGTATTTTACTTTCAGTATCTGATTATCACTTTTACTTATGTTTTTATAGTTGCTTTTATTGGCTCCCTTGCTGATTTTTGAAGATAAAAATCCAAATCACAATTAAGTTGAAACTGGATTTACTTAAAAACAAACAAGAGGAAGAGGAAGAATTTCCTGTGTAATGGCTGACAATGAAATTGTTTGAAGTAATGGGGTCCCATTTAAGTACCAAAAACTTGGCAGACCTCACAGTACTAGATTTGCATAGGCTGTAAAATTAGCCGTACTTTGGAAGCTTGCTGGATTGCTTCACAGAATATAAAACTTCTTGGCATCATTACAAATCCTGACAAATAAGTAGGAGAAAGCAAAACAGTGTTTACAGCTAATTTTGTTTTTCAGGTATGAAGTTTTCTTCTTTCTCCATCTCCTCCTGCTTCAAATTTGTCTGCCAAATCTTCCCTGTGTGTCCCTCATAAGCCTCACAATAAGTAATTCCAACTGATTCGAAAGATGCCTGCTAGTGAAGGCACAGCTGATCAACATGGCTTTTTCTCCTGCCAAACTTCAGCCAACGAGCTATTCATGGCTCCAGTCCCTGTTTCTACTCATTAGGCCACTGGGAATTGTATGAATCATTTTCATTCCCTGCCAGGAAGCAACGCCAGTGTTTACTATTACTTATGCAAAAATAATTTTCCAGAATCACTTTACAAATGCTGAATGCTCAGTTGAATTATAAAGACTGAAATGAATTAATAAGAAATAAATAAGCAGTCCCAACTGTATGGGTTATCAGTTTTATGCACAAGATGAGTAAAAGCCTTACACATTTCCACAAAGCTGGAATTACAATAATCCCTTGTCTCTTGAGAGAAACAATGGCTGAAGCACAAAATTAAGATGTGCTTTACTTTTCTTTCATAAGGACAGCGAGTGGACTTAGTTGAAATGAATTTTACGGGGTATGCAAATGATAGCAGCACCAGTCTATATGTTGCCTTACCCTTCTTCTATTTGCCTTTCTCCTGAACAGGTTCTAATGCCCTTTTCCTCAGGCAGAATGACAGGACACAGCATGGAACTAATACCCCCAAAATTTAAAAGTGCAGCCAGCCGGGGATGGGGAAGGGAAAAGCTCTTGCAACTGGATTGCACAAGCTACTGAGGAGAAACTTGAAGAGGCAGCCAAACGACAAAATAAATATCAATGCCATTGAAATATATAAATCAGGACAATAATTGTTTATAATAATTTGCCTGTCAGCTAACTTTACTACATTTGATCAACTATAAAGACATTACTGTTAACCAAATAGAAGGGAAATTCTATTGAAAAACAGAAAGAAGTCTTTGTTGGAAAACCAGCAGAAAATTGTGCATAAAACCTTATGGGAACCTCTGAATAATCTCATTAAAGTGGAACGCACTTATTCAAGACAGACAAAAAGGGTTAGCAGCAGTCTTAAAATCTGTTTTAGGAATTTCACTTTATCTCCTTCTCAAGTAGACTTCTCTCCCATTACTCTATATTAAACTATGACATTTTAATGTTCTCAGCAGGGCAAGGATTTGTCCAGAGCTAGTCGTTTTAGTACTCAATCTACAAAACAGATCAATCTGATAAAGACAGACCCCAAACCATAAATCTGTCTTTCTGTAACACAGAAGGATACATTGGCCCTAACTTTTCCTCTGTGTTCACCCTCTCCTCACAGCAAGCTTTCTACAGGGTTGTTAGAAAAGCCACTCTTTAAAGGAACATTGTCAGGCTAAAAATACAGATGAAGAAAGGGGAGGTTTGTTCAGATTTCCTTGCTGCACTACTAGTCATAACTCATTGTATTATTGATGTAGGAATTGTTTCTTTTTCTGGAAGATTTTACTATTTTAGGAGGTTTTTTTTTGTTTTTTTACTCCTTTGGACAACAAATCAGTTTTAATTTCAAAACTTAAAGGCTAGTTGAAGATGCTTATATTCATACATAGGACTGTTGTCTCTCAGTATTTATATAACAATTTATGTCTAGTTTAACACTATACTCTGTTTTACACCTAGGAGTCTACCTTCCATATTGTCTCCACCAGGTTCCAATCTCAATGCCCCAGTGTCCTCCAAATGCTCTCAGTATCCTCAGCTTCTTTTCATCCTGTCTTTCTGCCCACCCTGCACCATGCAGGCACAGGCAGCGAGCACACATGCTCACCAGCCTGCCAAGGGGCTGACTGTTGAACTCGCTTCATGATATTGCCTTTACCATCTCTTTCTCCTCTATTCAACTATTAATTAAAACCATTACTCTGCTGTCAACTTTGGTTGTAACAAGCTTTAGGCACAAGATGTGCAAACAGTTTGATATTAATCTCTTTTCAGTAGAGAAACTAGGTTAAAATAAAATGCAAATATTTTCTTCAGTCTAAAATACTTAAAACCAAATTTAAACTGCTTTTTGAATCTCCTTCACCCTCCCTTCAAATAGAAAGCATCTACTGATTTTCATGAAATCTTAAGTTACATAAAGAACATGCTCGTCTGTCAAGCGAGGAAGCTAGAGATTTAGGACTTTTTAATCCTTGATGTTATGCCCTCACTACAATATTTTCCATGTTCAAATTGCAATTTGCACACTGAAAAATTTGCCAATGATATAAATGCTGCCTTTCATAAGGTATTTATGGTAGGTTATACGTTATTAGCTGTTCTTTGATAGATCAATGACTGCTGCTAGTCTTAACACTGGCAAACTCCCTTCTGTTTTGTAGCAAAGAACAAGAAGTCTATGGAGCTCCAAACATCTGAAACCCCTCTGACTTCTAGCTGTCTTCCTTCAAATACAGTCACTACCATCCTTCCTTGCCACCCACAATTACTTAGGCCACTTACTTTGGTAAGAAGCAGCATTTCTGGCATCCTCAAAGCAGTTGGTTCTAAGATTCTCAGATTCTCCCTCTTTTAGCAACAGAAACAGCTGGAAATATTACTCTCTTCTCTGTCTCTGTGAAGACCTCCATACTTCATACCTTCGCTATCTCCATTTTCCAGGCACCCATGCTATCTCCCACCATTTGATTCTTGGATGTGTCAGCAGACCCATAACCAAAACGTGCCTGTCTTTAGTAACAATTAAGGCACAAAAGAATGTAGCCTAAAATTATACTGTGCTATAGCCCAAGACTATACCATACCTGCACTCTATGAACAACTGCAAATTAAAGGTGGAGAGGGGAGGAAAGGAAAAGGAGAGAAAAACAAATCTAAGCCTCCTCAGTCTTTTTATTCCAGCTTTAAGAAGGAGATAACCCTTGTTAACTGGCCTTGAGAACAAGCCCAATGCATCATGCACTGTCCAAGACAATATTTTCTGCTTTTACCCCTCAAGTGGGACTTCCTACATGATCGCAGACTACAATTTTAATGAGGCAGGAAGGCAAATCCTTCAAGCTCTTTCTGAAGATATATTTGATAGGCGCCCTTCCATTTGAGCAAACAGAGCTAAAATTCTAATAAAGTATTGTGAGGTGTAGCACTCTCCTGCAGAGTCTGTTTTGAGGTATATTTAGGAATGATTGTCATTAGGAATGATTTGCAAGGCACAGAGCAGAAAGCAGTAAATAAAATCCTATAATGCAGACCTAAGTTCAAAAGAATAAAATGTACTTCAGGAAGATGTCCCAAAACAATTTAAGGAATATGAAAAAGTTTTCTTAATGATTCAGTTGTTTCCTCTTTTAATACAATAGAGTTCATTAAGCAGACAATATATAAGAATACCTTCTAAAGTTAGACTGGCAAACAAAAAAAGTACCTGTAGCATGACTACTAGACATTTTGTGTTTTGTTTCATTTTTTTTAAACTAGAACTTTTTTTAAATGCTTTTTTCCTCCCTGTTATTCCATTATTCACTCCTTCTTATATCTTGCAGACTTTCCTAAGGAGAACATAAATCCAGTAACATCCGAATCAAGCCTAAATCCCACCAGTGTTCACACAAATTTTAAATAAGGAAAAATGAATATGCCCATTCTTAATTACCACCTGACTCATACAACTTAATTTACTATTGACTGGATAGATGGTGAAAAATGGGGCAGCATCTATAGGATGTCATTTACAGCTCAGATTAGAATCACAGTATTCATAGTAGTCACAGTAGAGTCAGTATTCATCTAGGAGTTGATATTCAATCAGCATTGTAGACCAAAGGTTCTTTATAAAAACAAGGACTATGTTAGCTCTTATTTATTATAAGAGCTTATTACAAGAACTTATTATAAGAACTGTTTTATATCCAAGGTGTCTATATTGATTATTGTACAGAAAATCAAATGTCCTTTCTTGCTATTTCTTTCCATTTTTCTTCTCCTAGAAGTATGATATACAGAATAAGATACACACAGGTATCAACAGGTTTGCCTGGAATTTAATAGGAATATGGAACATTCGTGCACAAATAATATTCCAGCTGAAATAAGAAACTTTGTAAGAAGCAAAGCAAGTAAAAGTTGATAGAACTTTCTAAAAATATGCAATCAATTGGTAGAAGTTCCAGCTGATATTTTCTCACTGTTTAGACATATATACAGGTTGTTTCAAGCCCAGTAAGAATTGAAGTCGTACTCTCGCTTTTTCCTCACAGGGGACAATAATAGCTATCACTCCATAGCAAACATGACATTTTTCACGTTTTTGAGACCAGATCATCTGGGTTCAGCTAAAAAGGAGCAATCATTTTTAATGAAAGACAAAAATACCCCAGACATCTCTACTTGTATATATCCATAAACAGCACAATATCATAAATCTTTGTTTCTCTGGAAAACTTGCCACAAGACTGATGACTTGCTTATATTTATCATTTGGAAAAATGCCACATATGTAAACAACAGTTCATTTTTAGGTGTCTAAGTACCTACCTGGGAAAAAAAGTAATGCTACGTTTCTCACGTTGAATAGCACGTACCAGCAGAGTTGAGCTCTTCTGATACATGGTTTTATTCATGTATAAGATTCATTACCTATTCCAAGAGCTGGGATTTGAAGAAAAAGAAAAAAAAGGGGGGGAACTAAGCCACTTCGCTCTGATGTGTACATCCACATCAACAGAGCAAAGGCCAGTGGTCATGACGTAAAAACTGAAACATTGTAATATTAAATTATGCACTTATCTCAAGCTATATTCTAGCAGAGATACTCTCATAGGAATTAAAGCTTCCAGTTTAAAATCTATCAAGTGCTAAAGTATCTAAAGTAATTGAAAACTAATAACTAGTAAACCATGTGATATCTTAAGAGAAGAAATGAACTACTGTTTGCAGTATGAAAACTCTAAGTGTTCTGCATGTTTTTTTAAGGTGCCACAATTCTGTCTTTCAAAGAATACTTTGTTCAATAAAATATTTCTTCTCTGTTAAGAAAAGGCTAAAAAAAGAGGTGTCTTGCACACGTTTAAAACATATGAGCAAAATGATGTAGCCAAAATGCCTAACTACTTTTGATCTTCTTTGTACATGCTTTCTTTTCTTGTTTGAAACCCAGTCCCGACCCTGAGTTAACTGCAGTGATAAGTGAACATTCTTTTGATTTAACTGGGTATGAAACCAGGTTTTTACTTGCTTTGTAAACCAGGAGTAAAGATGGCTACCCTTAGAAATCCACAAAAAATTTGGTTCGTAAGAAACTGGTTTAATAGCTGTTTTAGATGGCACCCTATTATCGAAATTGATTTTTCTTTCCCTCCACCCCATGAGGTAAAATACAAGAAAACAAAACCAGACTCATTCTGCAAAGAGAGAGTAGAGCTTTGGCTACATGCAAGGCTCTGATACCTGAGGTGGGGTTCACTCAGCTGAATTCAACAAACTTTGCCTCCTATTCCACAGCTTAGCCAAATTAACAGAATTCATTCTGTCTACTATTCTTTTTCCCTCCATAAATCTCGTGAGAAAAGGCTTTTCCTAAGATAGCCCTAGATTTCTTCCTATAAAAGAGTAAAAAGTGTTAGGGGCAAGGTCACCAATAACATCAAGGTAAACAACTGGAACACATTCTGAAAGTGTTTTGTTATTGCTGTCTTCAAATCCAATTTCAGTTACTAAATAGAAGTAATTGTTCAAAGAAATTCCTTTGCAGTGAACTGCTCAATGCCAAAATGAATATGAACTCTAATTTCCAGTCATTCCCCCCCCTCCGCCCCCCTGCCTTGTTTTGGTTATACAAGCGTGTTCTACATTTGGCATCTTTTTATCCTATATCTAAAGATTTTTAGCTTGCAGAATATAGAATAATCTCCTCTGAATAACTGGACTTTATACAAAGTATTAGAAAACAATTTGATTTGGTTAAGCACTGTATGACAATTGTACTGACCCCATGTGAACCTTCCCATGTTAATTTACGTTCCCATAGTGACACTTAATGTTTCTAACACCAGAAAAGATTATGCTAAACTCATACTAACTATAGTTTTCTAATATAGATGACAAATCGTGCTGCTACTGCCCAACAGAGGTCATTTCAATAAATGGTACTCAACCAAACAATTGATATTTCATCCAGAACTAACTGGGTCTAGCTAAATTAGTGTCTCTGCTCCGAGTGGTTTTGTTCATACTCTACAAAACTGTCAACGTCAGTCTTGATCAGGCCTGAAGTAACATATTAACTGGATGAGATTTCATATATCATGAAAAGAAATTATCCAATATTTTAGCAACTCAGCTATTCTGTTAATGCACAGGTATACCACAACATTTAGCCTGTTACAATTATATAGCAACTTAAAGAGGTGTCTGGCCCTATGAATGCATTTTTTATTCAAGGGCATGAAAGTATCAAAATGAACACTGCAATACACCCCATGCCCTCCACTGTGGTGCTGATATTCTTAAATGTATTGAGGTACCAACAAGAGAAAATATTCAATTCCGTAGGGCCAGATCCTTCATCCACCTATGCTAAAATAATCAAGAAGAGAGAGGAACACAGTTAGGAATAACTCTATAGGGCATATGTTTTATCACCTAGTGTACATCAGGAGGTGTACCTCTCTATAACCATGATGTAGTCAGCTTTGAAAGATAAGCTTCCACAGTAAACGACTTACCAGATCTGTCCATGTAACTATATGGGAAAAGAAAACCTATCCTTCTAATTTAGTTACAAGCCTAAAAAGATGTAGCTGAGTGTTAGAGGCTGCATTGATCTGCTTGTGGGGTTAAAGCACATTTTAAGGCATACAAAGTATTCTTCATGCGAGTACAAGGCCTCACTGATTCAACCACTAACTGCAGCATGAGTTGATGTAGCAAATAATCTCTGATACCTAGAAAGAACCACTTACCCTTTAGACACCCTAAATCTCCAGATTCAGATGAAAACAGAAAGCACTTTGTGATATGTGACATACAATAAATCCAAATGCCAGACATCAAACTTTAACAGATTGGTAAGTCCAAAAGAACAGGAGACCTGTTAGCACCACCGTCAGCGTCTCCATACATTACGTGGCCACACCACCACTGTGGGTAACAGCCCTCACTAACTCCACAGTTAATCGCTCACTTTTCACGATGAGATGTTATCTTTCAGCTTCATAATGGCAAAACTGTGATTAGTCAAGACCCAAGGCAGGGAACAGTGAGACCTTACTATCTAGACACGTATCTAGAAACTGCCTATCAAGTATCCAAACCGTACTCAGCCAGGTAATTTTCTTTCAGTGTATCTGAATAGTACCCACCCAGTCTAGCTGAAAGGGAAACTAGGGAATGACGTTTACTCTCCTCGTGACTACAGCAGGTAGGAAATAGGTAACAGAGGGTAGGAGGCTTGTCAGTACCTGTTCAGGACAGCTGGTGCTAGGCTCAGGCTGCGGCCATTTGGAGTTCAGACTCTGACAGCAGAGCCACATCAGGTGTTGGCAAGCGACGCCTGGGACATTCAAAGGCAGCCCAGGAAGCTTTGCCAAATTCAGGACAAAAGACATGAAGAGTTCTTCTCGTCTCACGTAATAAATTTAACTGTGAATATATACTTTGCAATGAAATGAAGAGAAAAATCAGTCAGATTTGCTGTCATCCAACTACCAAATAAAAATTGACAGTTTGAAAAAGGTCTTCTCACTTCCTGAGTGCAGACTGTTCAAGATGCAAGAACTCAAACGAGAAGCTACGGTATTTAAGGACTCCCAGAGAGTTCTTGAAAACTGTTCCTATACTCAAAGAATTCTTTCCATAAAACTGTTGTCAAATTTAAGATATCTTTTCTCCCCAACACCTAGAAACAGACATTAAAGCAAACTCTCCCAAACAGAACCAAAAAAACAAGGGGTATAGAAATGTCATAAGAAAGCTTTCAGAATTTTTATGAGCCTACTGTACCCTCACCAAGACTGATGATAGAACCACTACTGCCATCAGTAGAAGCTGAACAGCAGTTTTGGGCTTTGGAGCTTGAGAGCTATCCAAAGCAGAATTAGACTGTATTCACTTAGGGCATCAATCCAAAGGATTTGCCTTCAACTCCTTTTTCACCATGAGCTTCGTGTGTGACCTTGAACAAGTCACTTTTGCCTCTTTGTGCACCATCTCCTCATCTTTCAGAAAAGGATAACAACACTTCCTTACCTCCCAGGACCTGTGTGCTAAGTGTGGTAAAGACCATGTATATTAGACTGCTGAGAGAGTAGAAATACCTACATAATATTATTACACATACTCAAGTCATATATATACGATTATATATGTATAATCTAGACAAAAAAAAAATAGATAAAATCTCAACACCAAGAAGAGAGGAATAGATACATTTTGGCATACACTTCCATTATTCCTCGCTCCTCTTATCCCATGTGCTAAAAGTCAGAACCAACAAAGTAACTGCAAACAAAGCAAGCAGCTTGTATTCTGGCATATTTCCTCATATCTGGAATTGGAAACAGCACAGCAAAAGCTATTCTTCTTGGATCAAAAGTACATAAATATAACAGATGAACCCTTTTAGTAACTCACTGACAGCAACCACCTACTGACTGGACTTGCTTGGAGTATTCAGGCTGGATGTGGGAGAAATAAAGGGCTCTAGGACTCTGGGAATGTATGCAAACATCTGGAGTACATACAACGTATACCTGTAAACTTAACCAAACAAATCAGCTTGCTCTGCTCCTCATTTAAAACACTTTCCTTTTACAATGCATGGGAAAACCATAGCAATATCTGTTATACCATTTACGATTAAGAAAATCAGGAGGTAGACAGCTTAGATCTATAAAAGTGATTTGATATATTTGGCAATCCAACTAGGCCTGCCTGCAATGAGCTGTTAAATGAAATTTTGCACGGCCATGCCATCAGGCTTTATTCACTTGCCACATTTTATTCTGAAGGGTAAAACTGGTGGTTAGTACTAATCACCTCAATTATTGCCAGAATAGCACCAAATTTGGGGATGAGATCAATCTCTTCTTGAACGGGGGATGAGGGAAAATAAGTAAATAAATTAGAAATCACCAGCCAAACTCAAAAGAGAGATTGCCTAAAATACAACTTACCCTTTCTTAGAAGCTCAAAAAAAAAGAGTTTCCTTTTAAAATAAATAAATAAACAAAACACTGATGCATTTTTTTTCTTCTTTCCCCTGCAGTTATTGCTTGAACAAATCTTAGTACTTTGAAGGAAAGCTCTTCAAATGATAGAGAGAAATGCCCTACATTTCCTCTCCCTGGGAACAGCCACAAGGCCACAAAGAGCAGTGCTGGAAGAAAGGATAGTAAAAGCCTCAAATCTATCACAGGTTCTGCGTATGAGTTTCTGTACTTGGACAAGTTACTGAATTTCTCTCGCGTCAGTTTCGCTATTAGTTTCACAGACAACAAGTGAAATGTAACTCCACCTCCAGTACCTCTGGATGAGAAGTAGGCAGCAGAGTAACAGTAATTCCAGTGTTTTCAGCTGCAGTTGTATATTTTTGTCACACACTACTGATTGAAGTGAACATAATGGTGGAATTCCTCAGCGCCGTGTATGTGACCACTGTGACTACCTGTTCTGTGTTCTCAAGCAGAAAATAAGCAAATAAAGTAACAAAACATAAATTATTAGTTATTAAAAGGGGAAGGGAGAAGAGTTTTCTTTTCTGAACTCTGTAGAGCTTTCCTTTTACAGAACTCAGAAAGGAGAGCAGTTCCAGAACACAGTCCAGTTCACCCAAACTCCTGCTGTTGTTTAAACAAATTATTTCATCATTTCATGTAGCCTTTCTGTTTACATACTCTGCAGGGGCCACCACCTATGGGAGAAAGATGAGAACCTACTCAGATTATGGTACCTGTAAGACTCATCGAGTCTTTAATGATTTTCAAGCAGAGCCTTGCTGTGAAAGCAATGCACAAAGTCAACACAAAGTCCAGGTACAATGCTCTTGTAATAAAATTACAATTACTAAAATAAACTTGTAGGTGTCTGGCAAAGAATTGAAAAATACAACATATTTATATATAATGCATCAACTGACGCCAGATGCAGCCCATGTGAACAAGGCTGTGCACTGTGAAAGCGGGCTGTGCAAATTGATACAGACTAAGTGTGTGGCATGTGGATGGTTCTTGTTTCTTGAACATGGTTTCTTTTCCTTATTTTCTGTTTTAAGGACAACAATATTCTAGACCCAGAAATAAAGTCCTGTTTGGTTCTCCTTAAAAACTCCTGGTTTTAGCCATAATAGTTACTAAAACATAATAATACTTTTTTTAAATAGACATTTAGAGATAACAAGAAATTAAATTGGATATATATGTACAACCTAGACCATGATATGTAATAACCTCTTAGATAACTTTCAATGCATATTGGTATATGGGTTTGTTTGCTTCAAAATAAAGTTTTTTTTTTTTTTTTAATTTAAAATTGATTACTTTTTAAATGCTTGGCAAACTCGCATAAATCAAAACAGGGTACGTGGACTTGTTTCTAAATAGTTCAGCTGTTGATAATCCAATTGATTGTTTTTTCTCTCAATAAATTTACTGAAAAGGTAAGGAATGCCAACAAAATAAAAAAATTAATCTGTACTTGGTTGTACTGTGATGATTTCCATTATAGATTATTGAAGAAAAAAAAAAAAGATAAAATTAGAAATGGTAGGATGAGTGTAACTGCTTCGTGCAGTCAAGAAACAGACTCTGGAAGTTCAATTAGGGATTGCCTCTTGTTGTTCAAATAAACGTTCTCCCTAGTGCATCCATTTTGCAGGATTCTTGAAAGGTATTTCGAGATGAGTGGATGGTACTCCACTCTATGTTTTCATTCATTTACAGTTTTGCTGGACTCTGTGTATGCATGAAGTTTCCCTTCATTTCTTTCCTGCTTCTTTGGCAGACAGACCTCAATTCAGTCTTTTCTGAGCCATGTAGCTGGCAGACTGTTCTTCCTCAAAGCCAGATCATTATGCCTCCTTCAGTAATCTCATCTCTTTTCCACTGTCCTGAGCAGTTTGGGGTTTTTCTCCCTTTGTGATAGATCCAATACCCTTTTTGTCTATTGCATATTATTTGTTTTCCAGCATTACTTTCTTACCCTGTCACAGCAAAGTTCAAAAATGCTTGTCAAATTTCTATGAAGTCAGCAACAAAAACGCAAGGGTCTCATGCAGTGTTCAGTTATCAGGAACACATCAAATGGATAGCTCTCTAACTAAAAGTAGATACTGTCAGGGAGAGAGAACTACATTTCTCAACTGCAGAAGAAAATCTCACCCTCCTTTTACACGTTTACCCAGAAATTACTCCTACTCCTGGGAATCTAGACTTATTCTAATAGAATATGATACTTAGGGGTGTGCAAACTTTTCAGTATGGCAGCATAAGCAAAAATACAACAATAATTGACATTCCTATCCATTTTCTCCACAAATTTGAAAACAAATTTTTTGTATGAATTTTCTCAGAATCTCACCTGTTGATCCATCGATGATTTGGAAGCTATAATTCATAAAGCCAAATAAAATTCACTAGAATGGTAAAAATCATATAGTTTCAGCCATACAATCAAGAATATTCATGATCAGCAACTGAGAATTCACTGAGCCTCAGATAATTCAGTGAAAACGTCAACAATTCAGCATAGGTTACTTTTAACAGGAGTTTTTCTTAGTGTAGCCATGACATTAACTATGAACCACAGATCTACACACAAATCTAGATGTTGGAATGAAAATTCAAGGAAAGGGTGTTATGACTGCTAAAAACATCAGAGAAACAAACAGAAGGCAGCCAAAAAACTTTCATTTTCCTAAACTCAGCAAAATAAAGAGCAGGAAAAAATATATGCAAATATACAGAAATATATACCTAGACTTACATTTGGGCCATGATAGCACTAGGACTTGTGTTCTCACAGTCTCTGTAACGTGATTAATTATTCCTTGGAAGCACCTATTTATTTTCATTTAATAAAAATTTAAATTGCCAAATATGAAAATCTATACTTTAAGCACCTAAATTGGGACAGACTAATCCTCACCTAAAACTGCCAGAACATGCAGGGCAGTAGGGTTTTGTGGTGGTTGTTTGTTTGTCTGGGGGAGTCTTTTTATTTTGGTGACCCTCTTCTTTCTCCCTCCTAGCTACTACCAAACCCCAGGCTTTTAACTTTGTCCCACCCATTTTTGTACTCTACCTGTTCCCCCCATCCATCTTTGTCTGTCTTTGCTTTTGTCTTTCTGCCTCTTTAATCCAACCTAACCTGACACACAGACAGACCAGATTGTTTTTTTCATGAAACAAAGGAAAATGTGATACTAACGTGACAGTCAGAAGCAGCTCTGTTTATTTTGTTTGTCTCTTACTTTTGATTCCTTTATCCTTGGTTTGATTTGGCCAAGCTTCTCAGGCCTATTGCTAAGCACAGTATAACTCACCTCCATCTTGTCTTGGCCCTGCATGGAATAATAAGTATGTCCTTGAGGGAGCGGAGGCTGAGAGTAGCTTTTGTTGCATTTTACTTTTGGGGAGAAAAAAATAAATTGGGGTGTCGTCTTTGGAGTTGTCACACCTGTGTAGATTTCCCAAGTGAGGTACCAATTCATTTCCCAAATGCTGGCATTTCTGCAAACTCCCAAGCCAAGCGAAATGCACATGGTAAATACACTGAGTTGCCAGCTGCAGACCTGTTTATCTTGCTAACCACGTATTGGTCAAAAGTCCAAAAATTTAACTATAGATTGAAAGAAAATTACAATAGCTGAAGCTTAAAAAAAAAAAAAA
>VXAL01000832.1:5320-24438 GCA_013399475.1 Chauna torquata | reverse complement strand
AAAAAAAAAAAAAGCACTTCCCAAACTAAAATCCCACAATTCAGCACACTGAAAACATTTGAAAGGCTTCCAACACCAATGGCTGTATTATTTGTGCTGTGAGCTGTCCAGAAACAAACCAGAGGTATTATGTCTGCTCACATGAGCAGAGGTTTGCAACTCAGCAGGAGTCCCACGTTAGTTCTTAGAAACAAGCGTACTGTTCCACACTTCTAAACCATTTTTCCAGTCAAGACTGTAGTTTATTAGAAGTCTTCATTCTTATGCTGATGGAAGACCCTATCATATTTATAATGTTGTAATTTAAGCAGTTTTGCCTCTCAAAGGAAGTTTTATGTCCAACATTAATTCCACTGAATCCATTTCAGTAAGAAAATGAGTGATACAGCTGCCAACTTCCATCAGCAAAAGAATTACTTTTTTCATTCTCCTCCTTTAATATAATTTGTGGTAGTCAGTTATAGAGTTATGGGTCTTCAAATACTTCATGAGTATTTTCAGCAGATATCTTAAGGATATTTTTCATAACATATTTTATACAACGTATTCATAAGACATGAAACTACTTCATTTCCCAGAAACATAGGACATCAGCAATCACACCAAACTAACCCCTTTATAAACTTGTTTAGGAGGAATATACAAGGATATTTCTCATAA
Source organism: Chauna torquata (assembly GCA_013399475.1). Lineage (NCBI taxonomy): Eukaryota > Metazoa > Chordata > Aves > Anseriformes > Anhimidae > Chauna > Chauna torquata. Next base: position 23,778 of record VXAL01000832.1, on the reverse strand, counting down.
TGTTAATCATATCATATAATCAGCAAGTAAGGAAAGGGGATTATAAAAAGTGCATATAATATCACAGTGCAGATAAATGACATTTGAATACTTTGAAATCTATGCTGCCCTTCAAACTTACACACCTCTCTGAATAAGTGTTTTTCCACATACAGGGTTTTTGGGGGAAAAACAAAACAAAACAAAAACTACCACCAACATGAGCTGTGGCAAAATTACCTTGTAAATCTAGCTAGCTTATGTGAGTTCCATAAAAGTAACCAATAGGGATGCTTGAAATTAACATATATATATTTATACTACATATATATATTATATTTATCTATTTATACTGTTTTTCCCAAGTTCTGTAGTTACCCACTTTTATTTTCAAAGGGAAAAAACCTGTTTATATTTCATTTGTAAAGATGGTATTTTATTTTCCGTTCATTTTATATGAATTATGCATTGCTACGTAAAACATCAGGATCTGTTGCATTTCTTTTCCTCACATAATACTCTAGCTTTAAAAAACAACTATCATTCATATAGAGTACCAGTCTCTTTAAAGTATCTTCTCAATCTACAGAAAGCAAAAGAAAGCCTGAATTAAAAAATAATAATTTAAAAATTTTTTTAACAGCAATGTCGGAGATTTCAATAAATATCTACTCTTATACAATACTGATAGTAATAATTTGACATCTTAAGCTTATTTAACATTCTAAATACAAAGAATAAATTTGGAGCAGAAAATATTTCAAGAGGAGTAATACAGAAATTTCCATCTTTTTTTATGAAAAAGTCTAGAACATCACATGTAGAAAATTACCAGAAAATAACCAACTTTTGTAGTAGATTTCATCTTGTAATTTTATAACAAAAGCTACACAAGTAGCTATAAAGAATTATAATACTGATCTGAGTATTGTCATAAGAGATTCATTTTCATTACGTTTTCTTTTTTTTTTTTTGTCTTGTTATAAAGCCATTGGAAATGTTAAATTTGGCAGCAGTTCCAGGCTTATTTGCTAGAATCGTTTGCCTTGAAAGTCATTACATACTTTGCTTGCATCTGAACTGAAATGCTCTGCTTCTCAAGTCAGCCTTTTCACTCGACAACGGTAAACTTCACATCCTCTTTCCTTACCCATACTGTATTTGCTTTCACTTGCTCTTTAGCTGTCAAGTAATAGTGGGGTTTTTTGTTGTTGTTGTTAGTTGGTTTTGTTTTTGTTTTCTGAGCTTTTTTCCTTCCCTAAGGCCAGTTCAGACATTAAACATTTATACAGAATGAACATTTCATTATGCCCAGATATTGCTTCCTTAGAAAAAACATTATAACAAAACCATCTGTATTACTAGTATTTTACTTTTTCTTCTTTCATATTTTGTCAATATTTAAATTCTCACATAGAGAAAGTGAAACCCTTTGCTGAACATTCAAAAGCAGCATTCCCTACCCATACACTTCTGTGCTGTTAGTTTGCTAGGACAGGAATAACAAGGCATACCACAGTAATTTTGATTTCTATTATTTATATAGCTATCATTTTTAAGAAAAATATCTTTGTACATTCATTATACACTGATAATGTGTGCCTAATAAATCAGATTAAAGATTGAAACATATAGCAACACGCATGTTATTTAGCGAAGAAAAGTAATGCGTATCATTCAGTTTTCGTATTCAGAAAATCTTAAACTCCTCTGAGACACTACACAGTTTTACTCCGGGAGTCAAGAACTAGCCTTTTGTTAAGAGTAGTGGGGAGCAACAAGGGACTAGGAAACTTAAGAGCAAAAGAATCTGTCGCTTTAAGAAGTGCTTTGCCCAGGAGAGCTATTTCCAAGAGGAAAATCAATCCCTCTCTCACTCTGCACCCTCCACTCCCCTGTGAAGTTGGGCTTAGTACCCCAGAGCTAATATGTGATTAATGAATTTCAAGGTCTGCACAGCAAATCTGGAGAAAAAATCTAAGGCCTACTGAAAACAAATCAGGCTCTGCAAAGGGAAGTGCATGTAGCATTGCAATATTTGAAATACTTACTCAAGTCTGTACTTCCAATGTAAACACAGACCCCAGCAGCCGTAATAATAATTAGATGTGCTTTGCACTGAAAGTAGACTTCTAATAGACAACCTCACCAAATCATGGGGCATATTCCTGAAAACCTTTGTATTTGCAAGTAACAAGAGAAGAGAAACTAAATCTTACACTGCACAACTGAAAGTGGAGAAAAATAAAGTTTCCTCTTTCAGTTCAACAGTAAGGAGCAGGACTTCTTGGACTTCTCCTTAGACATAAGCTATACTGTATCAGTAGCCGAAAATGGCACATCCTGACCTCAGCTGGCCTCAGCCAGCCCAGATGGCACCTCATTTTGACAGGAACTATGTTCCCTCAGGAACATAATTGTGTTCAATTCAGTGGAACAACTCACATACAAGATTATACAATTGGTTTAGGATGATAGCTAAAGCATTGAAAATTACTTGCGACTATTTTCTTCACAACCACCACCATCCCAAAAACCCAATTTCACCACACTGCTGTCTGAAATATCATCTAAAAGCACTGTTTAAGTGCATCCAAAGCTAATGTTCACTATTTGAAGTACAGCTTTCTAGAAGACAAAGCACCTATTAATTTCTTTACCAAGGTCCTCTTATTTCATTCAGGTTCTATAACTGTTTATTAAATAAAGAGATTTCTTTAAACCTGCCTTCGAGTCTCTTTATGCTGCCAGAAAAACAAAAAGAAGATGGTCAGGCAACCACAAGCGAATGATTCAGCATACCTTGAGAAGCTGCCAAGCCTCAGCTGGGACAAGTTAACTGTACCAGCCACCTTCCCAGACCAGCGCAACTGCAAAGCATAGTGAGTTGGGTCATACCTCCACAGAAGGTTGAGGACACCCATTCAACTTTGTTTTCACTGGACTAGGAACATGCCCTGGTGCCTGCCATCACCACATTACAGCCGAGGGGCACTTAACTTTTGAAGATGTCATGGTACAACTGGTTGTGATCCTCTGCTCACACACATTTGTCCACAGAGAGTCAAAGGCCTGGTATTCCCTTTACATTAAGTGAGAAAAAAGTCTTTTCTGAAGTAGTTTTGTAATTAACTGGATATAAAAATTGACACAAAATTGTTTGTTGAAAGGAGATTCAGAGAACAGTGCACTCATGAATACATCCAAAATATAAGTTAGTGGATGATGTAAGGAGCATGAGTGTTCTGTCACCTTTAAACAGAGCTCAAGTGTTGCATCAAAAAAGAAAAAAAGGGGGGGGAGGGGGGGTGTTCTATACCAGAGGTAGAGTGAAACTACCCAATACATTTCCATCATTTTTTCCAATTATCCTGATCCCACATTTCTGTAATTCCATTAACTCAAGAGAATTTCTGTTTCTCCGTTTTACCTTTTGCACTTACCAATTATTAAAGGGGACAAAAAAAGGAAAAAAGTAAACCTTTCACATGGAAACAAGGCATCAGCATGCTCCATTGCATTTATGATTTTATTCTGTCTTTAGTACAAAAATCACAGAAAGTATAGAGGGAAATCTACAAACTGATTCATGTACTTATACTGACACAAACACACATACATTATTACAACTGAAAATTGTTCATTTCTCTTGACTTACAGACAACCAGCCATGCAAAAAACAATCCTGCATGCAGCTATGGAAGTGTAGCCTACAGACTTTTTTTTTTTCTTCTTCTTCTTTTTCAATGGCATATTTCAGAAGGAAGGAGTTCACTCCAGAACTTCCCTATTAGATGACTGCATTGCTTGCAATTTTATGCTGTTTAAAAGCTACCTTACAGGTAATTCCTAAAAATTCTTGTTCTGCTGCCTGATTCTCACTAATTTTTGTGAGCATTCAAAACATGCCGATTTCTTTAACCATGCAGATCACAGAGTATTAAGGTCATAACTTCCCATGAATGAATATTACTCACTAAATTAACTTTCTACTGAATTTTCCTACTCCAACTAATGTAATAAGTTTCCCACAAACGCTTTTTAGTTTCATTTCAAAATTTGCTGTGACAGTGGCAAATCCTGCCAGTAATTTTCTGCTTCTAAAAACTGAAAAAGTAAACATCAAACAATTGATCTATGCAAATGAACTCAATTTTTAAATTAGCATGAGGAGGAATTCTTGTGGTTCTCCCCTAACAGAAAGAAATTAAAAGGCTATGAGTACACCCCATTCCTTATATAACAATGAATATATAAAATTCTAACATACCATTTTGAAGGCACAGATTTTGAAGGCTAGGAAGAGTCAGTGAAGAGGGAAATCTAGATATACAGGACGGACAAATGAAGATGTCTAGCGTAGCTTTTGTTGGATGCCCTGATACAAACCAATTTGGAACTTGTGGAGATTACAATATCTTAAATTGAAATAATTCACATGCCCCTATTATGTATTCAAAGAGGCAAAGCAGTTATTTCTCATTAGGGATATGAAAAAGTGCTGGGGAAAAACATTTTTTGCACTGAAAGAAGACTTCTAACAGACAACCTCACCAAATCATGGGGCATATTCCTGAAAACCTTTGTATTTGCAAGTAACAAGAGAATCATAATATATTTAATAGTCATTTAATACATATTATCATAATATATTTAATAGTCAAAGTGATTTATTTTTCAGAATCAAATACTTCTATTTTGTTAATGACCCCACCAATATTATCTTAAAAATGTAAAATTAATTATTAATAGTTGAACATGTAATGAATTTAGTGACTCCATATCCCAACCACTTTTGACTCACAGAGAATTTATTAATGATGATCACCCCCCTAAATCTTTTGAACTACCAAAAAACAAAACAAAACAACCTACTTAAAATCTTTTTTAGTAGTTGACTAGACTCTATGAAGAAATATCCACTTAACTAATTATACTTCTTAATTATCAGCTTCATTCTTTGCAGTTATCAAAGTGATCAAGATCTGAATTAGTGTTATCAGCCTAGTTTTCTGCTCAGTCATATTAATGAACATCACATTGTTGTTAACCAGAAAATGTCACTCCAAGAATCTCTCCAGAAATTGAGATCTCAGTTCAGTGCCTTTCAGGAAGCATTAAATATGTTCACTCAAAAGAATCGATGTCAGTTTAAAAAAAAAAAAAAAAGATTCTAGTCATGCTTGACAGCTTGAATAGGAAACGAGTTTGGTTTCATTACTTCCAAGGTTCTAGTTTTAGAGTAACGTATTTCAGTCCTGGTAGAGTTAATAGATGGCTCACTTGTTTGCCATGACAAACTTTCCATTTCATTGCGACTCTGTTGAAGCAATGTTGAAGCACCACAAAAAGATCAGAACCTTTGTACAACTCCCAGTACTATTTTCCAACATCCTTCTTCAGAAGGCAGTGCTTAATCACACACAATAGGACTTAATGGAGAATTGTAACTGTACATCTACTCATAATTACTAAGCCCGCATAGCTATAAATAAAAATTTGCCAAGATTTTGAACCTATGAACAGGTACATGCAGTTTAAATCAATGATGAGTCCCGCCTGCCTGCCTGCCCTTAGTACAGCCTTACCAAGGCAAGAAGCAAGTCATTACACCTCAGCTGGGTGGTTTCAAGGGACAACGATTCCATTACCTTCTCAGGATTTATAGTCCATTGCTTTAGTATAAAGTCATTTCCTTCCTCTGTTTATAAATTCTACAACAATTCTTCTATATCTGAATTCATCAGAAGCTTTCGAGAGGAAAGTAGAGGATTGATCTATTAGGTAATATATACAGCTACATATTCTCAGAATAAGATCAGCTCAGTTTTGGTGTTTGTGGAAAATGACTTGTTCTACACTGTACAAACAGATTAAAATTAATGCTAATCCTGACCTCTTATTTCAGGAATTTTATAAAGTACACTGAGAATACACAGAAAAATAGTTGTGTGTGTTGAGAACCTGTAGGATAGCCAAAATAAGCTACTTTCAGAGTTTTCGAGCCTGATTGCCTATCATAGCACATTCAAGTGCATCTCTGCGATTTGTAACTGATATGAAGGACTAATAGGATTTCCATTTTAATAAGGTCACGCTATACTTGCAAACACAATAACTGAAGAAAGAATTACTGTAGGTCTAAGATGTGAGACAAAGTGACTTAATTTTATAATGTAATGATTAACCTGGAACAAATAGTGCAAAAAGATTTTCCCCATATACCATGCAGTGACATGATCGTAATGTTTTCTCTCGTTTTAACTGCTCAAGAAAACCAACATTCAAATACCATATTTCCATGTTGCATACAGGTTTTTTTTTTTTTCTTAAGTACATCATTCCTTACGTAGGTATCAAATTTGGAGAGTTAATTAGATTATAAATGGAAAGATAATAAAAATAGTATTAATAAATATGTGACATGAACTTTTGTAAAGTACTGAGCTGACACAAAATTAAGACCAACTCTATTGTATTTGTCCATCTTCTCTCGCACATGAAGAATGTAGATAGACTTGGTCTCGCAGAACAGGCTAAGACACCGTAGCCCCATAAATGACATTGTGCAATAGACTGTACGAGTTTACTTCAGAGCAAAATACCAATTTAAATCTATTCCAATGAGTGAAAAAAGATTCATAATTCCTGGCTGCCCAAATAACCCTTTAAAGTCACATCTATTTGCATACTTCTGACATNAAAAAAAAAAAAAAAAAAAAAAGAGCTTATGCTAATAAGGCTGGCTATGCAGTGAGAGGTGAGAGAGACCACAGTGCTCATGTAAGAGCTGATATATGTTTGCAGTGGGACAGTGGACAACTACAGCTTCTTCACAGAGTTACAGAGGCTAAAAAACAGTATAATTTGACAGTCATCCATGCAACAGCCTTGTGAGTATTAACTTTTGTTTATCCTTCCCAAACTTCTTAGATGTTACTCATAAGATTACCCTATTTCAGACAAGTGCAGTTCAGTCCATGGCCCCCCACCCCACCCCACGTCTAATATTTGCTGTTTGCATGATTCTGTAAGCCTCAAGGTATTGTTCTTCCTCCATGAGTGGAGGAAGAAGACAAAGGAGAAAGACACGCAGCATACAGAAAAGCACCATGAAAACCACACTCCTGTGCATATCTTTGAGGCATTGAGGATTTGCAAAACAACATTGGGCAGCCACCCGTAGTGAATTACACTAGCCTCAGAAATAGTAGCAAATGAGAACTTGAACTGTTTACGAACACATTTTCTTATCAAATGTACTTCATTCATTTGGAAGACTCAGAATACTGAGGAGGAAGATATGTGATATTATACTAACTAAGCCAGCTCTATGGGATTATTTCAATTGAAACTAAATAGTATCTAATTGTTCATTACTCACTCATAATAATGTAATGTTACTTTTGAGTTTACAATGTGTATGTGAACTTAAGTACATAAGCAGTAACTCACAAGATCCCCAAACTGAAGATGCTATAGATTGTGACAGTAAACACAGAACATACAGAGTTAAATTACTAGAGTGGGATGGAAAGTACTACTGAATGCAGTGAAACAACCACCTCTTCACACTGGAGAGCATCTCAAAGGAACACGTCATTAAACACCATACTATATTGATTCAGAGGAATTCAATCTGATCAGGTGCTTAAACATTGATTGCATGTCTTGCCCCATGACACTAAATGCTGCACAAGTTCCCGTAAGACAAGTCCCCTAACTAGGACAAGACATCAGTTAAAAATAGCTATTTTTTTTCTGTCGCACGCGCATTTATAGAATATTTTGGGTTTGGATTTTTGCAACTGAATTTGCACCTCCAAGTTTTACTGTAAAGCTCCAAGAAAAAAAAAAATCATATCAATTATACTGACTTTCTCTGCATGTTTATATAATGCCATGGAGGTTTCTTGATTTGAACACAAAACCTTTCAACCCAGTCATGCTTTGAAATGAGGAAACTTGCTTTATTTTATTTGGTGGACACTGAATTCACAAAAAAACCAATCAATTAGCATTCTATGTTTATATATAGGAGAAATCAGGAAATTAGTTTGTTTTATGTGTCCTCTTATGAAACATACATTCAGCTTAGGGGGCGGAGGTTAAGGTAAAAGGCTATTTCTGAGGAGTTTGAAGGGACTGTAAGTAACAAACAGAATTAACTTTAGCACCGCTCTGAAAGGCCAAGGACTCACCCAAGAGAATGAATATGACTGCAACACTTTAGTTGTTTCTGGTGATTATTTTAATTTTTGTCTTCTATGACCTTTCACAGTTATTAAGAGAAGCCTTTCTTGCTGCTTCCCCCTCACCTCACACATTTCAGCGAGCGAATTTCAGAGGCCTGAATTCTGTGTATCACACAAACCACTACATGGCATGATCAGCAAATGAAGGGGTAACATCGCTACAACACTTAAAGCCGAAAAATTTAGTAAATTCACAAATATGAAATACAGTGGAAGTTAGCTCAGCAGGATCCCAGAGAAATCCAATAAACTTTTCTGCAGGATCCTAATAGTATTTAGCATGGGACACTGTAAACACACTTTCCAAAATGTGTTTAGAACAAAAGAATGATCCAATGATTTCATTTCAAACATGGTTTCAGTAAATTCACTGCCTTCTAAGCTGAGCCTGAAACAGTTCGAAACCTTCCCCCAACAACCCAGAGCAATTTTCAGCTGACTGCTTATTGCTGTGAGACTGAAAGATAAATGACAACAGGCTTGCAAACTTCGAAGTTTTTGTAATCCAGAGGAAAAGTTTCAAGCTAGCACATCTGTGTAATAGTAATGCAAATATTACCCAGTCCTCTCCCACTGAAGAGCCTATTGGCAATTCTGTGCATACTTCTCCACAATCTTTTTATACACAGCCTAAGGACTCCAACAAACTCTCTCTCTCCCTTCAAAGGCTTGTTAAGTATGTGATGAATAAATCTGTCACTTCCAATTCTGAACTTACTTTCTGCTTTGATTGCTGCAGGATCTTGTATCCATGGCAACTTTTCACCACTCAGAATCGATTAAAGAAGTGATCAGTTTATCTAAATAGCTGTGCTGATGGAAGCGATTGTTTTTTCTGAAAGAGCAACTGTGACAGGTAGTGTAAGTTTCCCTGACCAGTCAGTTTTCCAATGTAGCAAGTCTCAAAGAACACATTGTGGTCAGCTGAACATTCAGTTCACTTTACCTCTCTAAAATAGGTCTCTAGTTATTAAATTCCCCTGCAAATCAGTACCTACATTTCTGATTAATAAACCCTGCCCTTATTTAAGGGCAGATCTTGTTGAAGGCCAGAGCTGCACTTGTTTCCAATGTATGTATGTTTTGGGGTTTAGGACAGTCAGAATTATTTATTAAAAGGAGAAACTATCAAAAGCTTTCAATCAGGCATAGCTGAATGTTCAAATTAACTACCCAGCGTGGAGGTCCAATGCACCAAAAATGTGTTGAAAACACTGCTACAGATAGTGGCATGCGGGACAGAGAAATGCTCGTGACGTGCAAACCACTTCACAAAGGGTTTCACATTCACATCTTTATTCTGCACATTTGTCAAACTGTAACGAGTTCCTAACTCATGTATTGTACGTGATGGCTCTTGGGACCAAACATTAAAGACCCTAAGCATCAACTGGAATTTAGTGATTAGTGTGATAAAGCATCTTGTAAAGTCTATAAAGGTGCATATTCAAAATCTAAGGAAATGCTAGGGGGGATGGAATCAAGCCTTAACGCTTAAGCACAATAAATTGGCACGGAACAGCTTAGTGGGCTTTACATGACAATATCTTTCAACATGAAAACAGTACCCAGAGAGACACTGCAACTTCAAAGTAAAATATTATAAATTAAAGCAGAGAGGACTTCAACCATAATTGAAGTTACCTTGCTTTGAAGGCAGAAGTTTAACCTGCAGTCAATATATCAGGATGCAAACCATTTTAGTAACACAGAGGAAGGGATTTTGTGCAGATTTCCTAGGTAAAAGCTCAGAATTCCAGGTGCAAGCTCATTCAAGTTGCAGTGACTCCTGCCAACTTCACCTGGGCAACAAATTAAACAAGCATGAACATGAAGGAGCTGCAACTGTAACAGGATGCCTGACACTAAGCCATCCTCATTCAAACAATACAGTCTGATCACCCCTGCTGTATGTCATTCTTCTGTGCTCCCAAGCTTAGTGTTTATAATGTATATATGATGAGCACTAAGAGATGACTTAGTATAGTTAAGCTGCAAATAGAAATAATATTTTTGGTCTGAAGAATAAGGTTTTTCCTTGTTTCAGCTAGGCAGAGAGCTCATTTGGGTGATATCTATATACAGCACCTCTACAGCCACATTAATAGTGTCAAGCTACCAAGATTATGCTGACAAGGTGCTGATAATATAAAGTCTCCAATACTAGGTAATGTGTTGTGAAGATTTCAAATCCTCTCCCTGAAGTGAGGGGAGATAGGAAAAAGAGAGGGAAGAATGAAAAAAATGAATCAGAGAATTAATGAATGTGAGGTGGAAAACAAAGGCTGAAATGGTCTGAGTGCAGTTTGCTGTTCAGTTCTCCCACACGACAGGCAGCTCGGAGGAATCCTACTCCTTACGTTTTACATTGTTTGGTATGAGGTTACAGTATAATATGAGGTTAGTTACCTATGAAGTGAAAAGAGATAAGACTCAGATTTTGGTGAATGACACCATTTTGTTGGTTCCTGTACAACTGTCCCTGCCTAAGGAGGGATAAGCAGGAGGAATGAAGAATAGCATCGCAACCATGGCGTTGATACGTGAGTGCTGGGATTCCTCTTTGCTGGCTTCAGACCTCTGTATTGGAGCCACAGGCAAACCAACAGATAGAAACAGCAGGACTGATCTGACTTTCTTCCTATCTACTACCAATATCTAAGCACATTTTTCCCTGTGGACTATAAACTAGCTTAGATCAGGAACTGTGCTACTTCAGAAGCTCATTTTCTAAGGCATACTGAGTGTGAACGTGTGACAGCCATACAAAGTCTTAGGAATATCAACATAATCTCACGTTATTTCTTCTGGTGGCACTGAGCCTGAGAGAGACCTGTGACCTACAAGAGAACAGCAGCTCCTCCCTCTGCTGGCTGCACCAACTTGCTGGATTGTGCAAGCCAATACTATACAGCACCCATCATCCAGATCCAGGATAAGGAATGAAGCCTCTGCCAGGCTTGTTGCCTCCTCTGAGAAACCTCTGAACAGCAGCACTAACACAACTCAGGGAAAATTATCTTGGACTGGCCCACTGCACTGTCATTACAGAAACACTGAGATATAAATGGCAATGTCGAGCAGAGCTTACTCGTGGGACCTGCTCCTTTGCCTGCTTTGGCCATTACTGTTGTCCCTGGGATTGTCAATGTCTGATAGTCTGTCTCCTTTTTAGGCAAAATTGGCATTTTGATTATCTACCCCAAAAATCGAAGTCTTGCAAAACTTGTAGTGGAGAAAACTGCCAGAACTTAAACACACCCCACATTTCTTTGCTGTTTGTCCAAACTGGTGGTTTCAGTGGGATTTTGTGACAATATATGGATGTTAATGTCCCAAAAGCCTCCATATCTAGGAAGCGAAGCATCTGAGTGACAATTTCCTTTTGCTTCTGGCTCACTGTGCTATACTTCCTTAACATCTTTTTCATTTTATTACTGCTATAGGGTACTGTTATTATTATTAAAAGACCATGCTGGTCAGTGGATGCAAGTTATTTCATTTTCTTCACTCTTAAGTGCCTGTAATTTAAATATCTCTGTGTGGTCAACTGCCATATTGTGATACGTTGTCCCCCAAAACCAGAGACCATATTGATTAAGCCATCCATACCACAAACTGAAAAATACAGTCCTGACTGAGCAGCAATAGCTACAAAAAACAAACTTGGGAACCACAAAACAGTGGAAATGAAACTGTTAGATGTAATATATATCCTGTCCATAGTGCAAGATAAATTTTAATATATTTTAATATCCCTACTACTCAGTTATGTTTTCCAAGAATTCTATACACTTTTCCAAGTTATGTTTCCCAAATTTCTATACACTGAGTTCAGAGCAATCTTGCTGCCTTTTTTTTTATTATTAAAATTTTTCCCCCAGATTTCCATTCTGCTGTCTGAATTTGAAGCATTTATTATTAAATCAGCTGACAGAAGGACAGGACAATTACAATGCTTCAGCAATTAATAAGTTTTAGTTTAGTGTCTGAAAGGTTATCATATGTTGCAAAAATCAGAGGTACTAAAGAGGGAACAAAAATATCATTAGTATGATACCATACATACCAACACTAAATTAGGCTTTAGGAAAATTAAAGGAAAATATTGAAGCCTATCAAAGCCTTCTGTGATATTTGCTGTTTAATGTTGTTCTGATAACAAAAAGCAATATACGTGGATCATTCATTTACTCTATGATATTTCCACACCTACTGTTTTGCACTGAATATAGCCAAGCAAGCACGGAGCTATTTCTTATACATTGCAGAGGGAGAAAGAAACAACCTTCTTTGCCAACAAGCAGAGGTTTAATGGCATGGATGTACACTCTTTTCTCAATGATTTGTCTTCGGCCGCCTCTTCTGATTTGAGAACCTATGATACAGATGAACTAAATCCAACTACTTTAGGCATTTGGCACTGGTGTGTCTGTTTGGAGGACTGCTGCCCTAGGCTCCCCTCCACAGTCAATGCAGAGAGAGACCTCTCCTGAGGACAGCAGGCCCTGGAAAGCACCGAGGGTTAACTGAACTCTTAATCACAGCAATTATATGGTGAGCTGGGATTAAGCAGTTTTTGCAGAACTTGCTTTTCATTTTGTCAATCTACCTGTATTAAATATATGTCAGAAATACTTTGCTCACCTTCATAATGGGAAGATGACAACCTGTTTCAGGCTTATATTGAGATACACCTGTGAAAAAAGCTAAAATCCCAAACTCTTGGCCCTCAGCCCCATGAAAACATGAATGTGGGCTAGCTTCATTTGAGTTTAAATGAAAAAGTTCTAATAGCCCACGTGAAACTTTTCACACATTTGCTTTGATCTGTCAACACTATATAAATTCTGGATAACAAACTTTCTCTTCATAATACCTGATAAGACTGTGAAAGATGAGATCTAATTTTAGTTTTATTTCCTATGTAACGGTACCTACTCTGGTCAACACAACCTGAGGAGCATTCAGGGCTATTGAATCTAGCTTCTGCATGCAGCTGTTCAGAGATCCTGAGTGTGCATCAGAAAACTGAACTTTACAGCTGAGGTTCTCAGAGCCTCAGGTCTCCCCTGCAGACCCAGGGCTCTAACACCATCATAGACTGTGGAAACCTTCAACTACCAAAAATCTGTAGCGTGAATCTCTCTTGGATCTGTAGGACCATCAGCCAAACAGATGAGCAGGTATCACACACATGATCAATAATATTCTCTGCAAAACATATTACTTTAGACTAATTTCCAGTTTTTATAAAAACAAAAACCATTAGCCAAATTACTCAGGAAAATTGCGCCCAGAATAAGGCACAAAAATTTTCCCTAGTACAACATCCTTCACTGAGCTTTTAAAATAAGACTGGAAGACAAGATAGCAGAGGTAATGAGATGTCTTTTCATTGAGTCTCCTCTTTGCCTCTCAGTTCATAAGACAAAACCAAGGTAGAATCTGAATTTGTTTCCCTCAATCTACAACACAACGGTTAATCCAGTGTTGATACAGAAATTATATTCAGTAGTTTGAGATTACACGTACTTTTTACAAGAGCACGCAGTGATAAGACAAGGGTTAATGGCTTTAAACTGAAAGAGGGTAGATTTAGATTAGACATCGGGAAGAAATTCTTTACTTAGAGGGTGGTGAGGCCCTGGAGCAGGCTGCCCAGAGGAGCTGTGGGTGCCCCATCCCTGGCAGTGCTCAAGGCCAGGCGGGATGGGGCTTTGGGCAGCCTGGGCTGGGGGGAGGTGTCCCTGCCCATGGCAGGGGGGGGGAACTGGGTGGGCTTTGAGGTCCCTTCTACCCAAAAAAAAAGAAAAGATTCTATGTCTGCAGCCTACCAGAAATAAAGGCAGATTCGCACCCCCCACCCCACCCCCAATTTGGAAAAGGTTAAAACAAAACACAAACAGATCTAGTTGTCATATGGGTGACTGAGATTTTTTTCTTTTTCTTTTCTTTTTTTTTTTTTTAAAAAAAAGGACTGAGGACAAAAGTGGGGCTGCTAAATCCAAATGCTTTCCATATTCCAAGGATATTAAGAGGAAGAAAAAAGAATTAAGAAGCAAGAGGAAAATATGTGCAACAAGAATCATTTGAGTTTATGGGGCAACAGAACCTATTGCTTGAAGGTGAATCAAAGTTACTTGAGTTAGCTTGTGGTATTCCAAACTTAGGTCCTTTTAATATCAGACTTCACAGCAAAAATAGCCTTCAACTGTTTAAGAGTCTAGGTGTAAACCAGCTATTAATGAAAAAGAACAAAGCCTTTGAGTCACTTGGCTTCCCACCCTACTCCCTCGCTCCTGTTGGTCAATGGAGCTATGCCTCCACCTGGCAAATGGACACAACAGCAAGTTCCTTGTGCATTGGAAACAGTCTTCACGTTTAACATACCACAAGGTTTTGGCACATATGCTAAATATTGGCTTCAATAAATGAAAGATTAAGAGTTTACACATGGAACTTGTTGCAAACCCACATAAACATTGTACCTACTTGATGAGTTCAGATGAAACAGAGCTCGGAGTCTGGGGTGCTGCAAGTGTTTTAGTACTTAGGAAAAAAATATACATCTGTAGCTGCCTTTTTTTTTTTTTTTTTTTGAGCCAGTTTAAAAGCTAGAGTAATGGCATGGGAAAAAATGGTATTAAGAAAAGTTTGTTGACCTAAGAAAAGGCACAGACCATTTTATGGGCCATTGAAAATCAAATCTGGTCCAGCAGGTTGGGACTGTGTTGGTGCAAGACAAGCTGCAAATATTCAGTTTTATTGAAAGTAATTGAAAAAGACAGTCCACACAATTATCTCAAATTCTTGTGCTGCTTTTCTGAGCTGAAAACCATGTTTTCTAGAAGGCTTCATATTCATAATTTCATTCTCAGACAGCAGAGAGTTAATTTTATACAACACTAAGGATTTTACTGTTTGTTCAGTCCAATGTTCCTTCCTGACCCTTGCAATTCTACTTAACAAAATATCTTAGAGTTGGATTGAGGAAGGGTGGGAGGAAGGAGAAACATTCTTGATAGTACTTAGCACATATAGGTGGCTTTCTGTCATTCCATGTCCTTTGCCTCCATTTTACACCTGGAACAACTGAAGCTCCTCTGCACACAACAGGTTCAGGGCCATCCAACCCCAGCTGCAGGGCTCTGCCTGCTGAGCCCAAGGCCCTGCACAGCTCTGGCTGTTTCTACTTAACCAAGAAGCCAAGGTACTAAATTTGAACTTCCAAGTTGCTGGGACAACTGGTCTAACCCAGCAAGTTGTGCAAGAATATGTCCAACTAATTATGAGTGTAGCCCTAATTACTCTAATTGGGATTATTAGCAGCAATACCCGCTACTTAAATGCAAGTCTGTTCCTGTTTATGTTGCTCCAAGCCCTGTGACCACAAAAACTTCAACAATTTACACCTATTTAGTGGTAAATTGAACCCAGAAATTATACCTGGGACTGAAAGAAGTTTAACCCTCAGCATTCATTCTTTTCTCACTCAGTGATATTTGACATAATAGGACTACAAAAGATACTTACTCCCAAGTTAATAACAACACAGTATTCACATATTTGGAGATTTCTGAATCCCAAATAACAAGAACTAAAGGGAACAACCTCACACCAACATGACTTCTTTTAAACATACACTAGCTTGTTCTTGATTCTCACTTGAAAAATCCAGGAGTCATTTCTCACAGATCTCCTTTTAACACATTTCTGTGACTGCTAACACAGACATAATCGTGATATATTCTGTTAATCTATTATTTCAGTACTAATTTACTGTTACCAGTTGACATTTCACAATTTTAGTGACTGTTGTTCTGGTTTATTTCAATTTCTCAATCTGTTACCTACAATACCTTTATGTATTGCTTTCATCTTATGGATTTCTTAAAAGTAATAGTCAAAATGTAAAATAGATTTTCTGTCATCTTTTAAAAGGCTTCAACAGTCAGTAATGAAACTTCAAAGAAATAGTTAAGTTATAATACCAATAAAACAGTGATCAGTAAATTCTCTATAGTTTTACTGGGTAGTTAGAGACCTATAACCCTCCAAAGATTATAAGCCATAAATAAGTTTAAAGTTACTTACTATGTTTTTAATCATTCTCCGTTACTGATAAATCTGTCTGATTAACCATTTAAATATTTTCATAACTCATTGGTCCTAAAATAATTAGACTTTAACTGCAAATGTCTAGCTTCTAACACTAATTCTAAAGAAATTAAAAAGATAGTTCCCTAAAATTAAACAAGCAACCACAACAAAAAATTAACAGTTCTTCTTCATTCTTTTAATTTGCCATAACAGATAATTTTCAATAAGAACAAATCATATCAAAGCATTTTATGCAAGTTTGATGGATTCAAAGTTCCTATTTACTTGGTGGGAAAAAAGAGTAAAGTAAGGAGCCACAACTTAAGCTATGAGCAACAGCAAGTCTGGACATGATCAGGGTTGGTATTAGGTTAATTAAAAGAGTTAGTATTTAATAATAATATTTCCCAGGGAGAACACTTGTGTTTAGACTCACAAAAGATCTCCATATTAAATCCAAATATCAAGAACAGGGGTTGGGTTGGACTTAAATGATGCACCACGACAAGGTCTGCATAACAACCTACGCTCATGGACAAAGTGAAATACACACAATTATACATCATAAAAAGCTGCAAACGCTCAACACAAAAAAACCTCCTTGCTATAGTATGAATCTATATCTGCCTTAGTGTTCTAAACTCTCCTTATAGTCAGAAGTTAACATAGGCCCCTGCTTTTTGAGGGAGAGTGAACGGTTTCCACGAACTTCTATTTGCTCTATCAAAGAATGAGAGCTAATCCTAGAAGTGATCAAACCCTCAGCCAGTATAGATAGACAGCAGATCTGCACTATCATACCAAGGGAGCATGTATCTTACAGCACAATTAGCAATTTTTTCGTTCTAAAAGGCAAGACAGTTATAAAGCATACCTGAATTGCAGTTCTTCATAGGGAAAAAGAAAAAAGTGTTTGTAAACCATACTTGCTTTACTCACACACGTAAATCTATTAATCTATCGCTCTGTCCATAGTCATCTGTGTCATCACATTTAGAAATTACTTATTTTTCAGCGAATTTTTCACTGCATACGTTTCCTCACATCTTTTATCCTTGAAATTTTTTTCTTTTATAGCATGTAACACTTCTAATCTTTCCCCATACAAAAAAAAAAAAAACCACACACGCAGGAAAAAAAGACATCACCAACCTCAAACACATAGTTCTAAACAGACACAATGGGACAAAAAAGTCTTACAGGCAAACTCCCCAATTTATCAAAAATATAAAAAGGAAGGAAAAAGATAACTGGAAATATGATACTATGTGGTAAAAAGTCTCCAATCAAATTAAAAAGTATCCACTACGGAACAACAGTGAAACAGACAAAACAGGTATATGGGCAGATGTTTTTCATTACTGCTTTTAATTACATAAAAGACTTCACATTCCACATCAGCTAGCACAGAATCATTCATTGGGTAACCACTTGTGTTCTGCTTTCTCTTAAAGGTGAGCTACAAAACTGAAGTGAAAATCATGCTCATTTTAGATGCGCAAGCTGGCTTCCCTCCTCCCCCATAACCAAATGCTTTACTGCTAGCCTCATACAGGTACCAGTTACACACACACTCCAGTCTCTCTTCCAATTCTATGAATGTATTTCCCAACATCCTGTGAAATAGATTGCCTCTCCCCTCAGAAGTGTAGTTGTGCTCAGCTTAGTTAACATTCCGCACCCTGAGCTTCACAGGACTTGTACTCCTCGCCTCTTCCCATGGATGCCCTAATAA
Source organism: Chauna torquata (assembly GCA_013399475.1). Taxonomy (NCBI): domain Eukaryota; kingdom Metazoa; phylum Chordata; class Aves; order Anseriformes; family Anhimidae; genus Chauna; species Chauna torquata. The sequence continues at coordinate 5,706 of VXAL01000832.1, read as the reverse complement.
TCCAGAGAGCCTGCAAGATCAGCTTCATGGCTATGGAGATGAGCCTCAATCTCATTAAAATAACTGCTACTATGTGATAGAACATCATCACATCAAAATTAAAATTTTCAGGAGTATTTTCACCAAACCTTGAAAGCCTAGAAATTCCCCAGCTCTCTTGTTTTGCAGTTCGCACTAAGAAAAACAGAAACCTGTAAAAAAAACAAAACAAAACAAAACCAAACCACAAATATACTCAACTTGAAAGAAATTCATTAGAGAAATTTCTATCTTCTTCAAATTTTCTCAAGGACTTCCCAGGTCTCTAGCTACAAAAGGAAGCTCTAAATGAAGTGACAAAATGGAAAATTATATAACCTGCAGCCATGGATGCAGCAGACCCACAC
>VXAL01000831.1:48808-69611 GCA_013399475.1 Chauna torquata | reverse complement strand
GAAGCAGAGTTTGAATATTCAACTGTTTGACTTTCTTTAACATGTAGACTTATGCCTTCTGAGCTTTCTTGAATGTTCCAGTGTGTATAACTTCCGTAACTATTGCGATCTCAAATAATCTGGATTTCTTTCACAAAGAAAGAATATTGTGTATACTGATTTATGCAGGTGCATGAGCATTTGCAGAATTAGATCCCCTATTTACAGGTCAAAATGTCAGCATTACAGACTCTATAGTCACCATCAACCAGTTTCTTTTCATTTGTAGTTTCCTGTGAAGAGAAGAGTTCAGTCTGATGAGAAAAACACTTTGTTTTTAAGTTTAGTATAAGTTAGACTTTTATATTCATTTCATATCACTCACTTCATGTAAATATTATATACATAATAAGGCCTTCAGTAAACGCTGGTGAAGATTTACACTGTTGCAGATTCTAAAAATCTGGATAGTGGCTTAGAAAATATGTTTCTCTGAATCTGCTTTTATTGTGTGATTGTATATCTTAAATTGATATATACTGTAAAAAGGTTTTGATGTTTTTTTCTTTGCAGTTATGAACAAGATGATGGCAAATCTCCGCTGTGCTAGAGATCTACAGGAAATGAGAATTAAAAAGAAATATAGGCAAAATATTAGCTCACAGCCAGGTAGCCTTTATGTCATTAAAACATCTGCAAGAAATAGAATCTCTCTGAAAACTGCAGTAGAAGAGAAATCTCCTAGTTTTTATTCTACAGAAGAGGTATATTGATACCTTTTTATTGTGTCTTTCCAGGGGTGTGTTCCTTAAAACTAGCAAACAAAAACTCAGTAGCTTTTGATGAATAGATACATTTAAGTGAAATGTATATCTTCAGTTTTGAGATAAGCATTTACAGTAGCTCTTAAAACAGTGGCTACAGTTATTAGGTAGCTTTGCATATCCATAGTTTACAAGACTATTCCAAATAATAAGGGTCATAAATGTCTTTGTAGTGTTAGAATCAAACGAGAAGCATCAAACAAGGAAAAAAAAAATCCACCAACGATAGTTGCTAGTGACTTCTAACCCATATGAAGAGCTGTCTTAAGATAACACATGGTTAAAATTTAAGTTCAGGTAAGTCAATATCAAAAGCCTCTTGCTTTTGGAACAGTGCTTTTTTAAAGCGCATTGTCATGTTGTGTTAAAATAATTTTGGGGAGTTCCTCCATTCTTCTTGGATTACATATGAAATGACAAGGTCATACAAAAGCTGTCTCAAGCTCAAGAAGATATTTTATGTTAGTTTATAGCATTAGATATAAAGATCTTAGATGAATTCTTACTGGATTGTTGTTATTTTGTCTTTTTCATCTCATTTTTTGCAGCTTTACAGATATGGTGTTTCAAAACATTGCGTACAAGTTAACAGCACAAATGCAGAATCATTCCAGTTTCTCATCAAAGACTTTTTCAGTAAGGAGTATTTATTAGTTGGAAATGGGATGCAACTTGCGGATGGAGGATGGCTAATACCTACGGATGAGGGAAAGGCTGGAAAAAAGGAGTTTTACAGGTACTGCTACTTATGAACTTGGGGCAAGTATGCTATTTGTTAGTTTGTGATTCTCATATCCCCTAGAATAAATCTAACACTGACTACTTTTGACTGCATTTTTAGCATACCTCTGCTAGGGTAAATAAAGATATTGTAGGTTTGTAAATTTACTGTGTAGACTAATTTTGTTAGTGATCTTTACTGAGCATTAAGGAAAACAAAAAGTCAATTTAGAAAATACCTGGAGACTCTTCTACAGTGTAAATAGTCTAGAAAATGTTACTATTTTTGTTAATTTAGCACTTTTGTTTAATAGCATTGGTAGGTTTTTCCTTTTCCAAATGGAAAAGGATTCTTTTCTGTTGTGCTCTAGTTTTAGTGTTGGGAATGAAGGTTGATGGTGGGGGTGTTCAGGGTTTCTTTGGCGGGACAAGGCAGAAAATGTTTTTCAATATAATTTTTCTGAAAGCTGACTTACAAAAATAAACTTCATTTGCAATATGATTTGAAGGAAGCCAGATTTCAGTAGTAAAACTCAGTGATTCATTCAGGCTTTCTTTGAGTGTGTATAGATAAGAAGCAGAAAAGAAAAAGTGCACAAACAACCCTTGCGCTTGCACTATTCCTGGTCCTTTTGAGTAGTTTTGCAGGTCATTTAAGATGAACTGATAAAAGAAGTATATGCGTTTGAGTGCATCTGTCCTAAACACTTTCATAAAAATTGTTTTGTTTTACTGTAAGCAAGTTCATATGTTATAACTTTATCAAAAGCATGTGCAAAAGAACATCCAGTGTGTACTGTTGTTTCAGCAAAATTTCAGAAAGTATTTTCTGATTACTTTGATTACCTCCGTAAATTTGAGATGCTCTTTTTTCAACGCAGTATCACTGTTGGTATGCATTCCCCCAAATACCCAAGGCAGGGACCTGTTTGAGTAGTATTTGTAATCAAGGATGCATTACCAACCTGCAAAGGTATCAGAGTTGAAGAGGTTTGCAATGTTTGCTTTCCAGTGCCAGAGTGCAACAGAGATGAGATCCGTTCCAAGCTCAAGGACTGTTTTTACTAGGAAGTTTGAAAAACTTTTTCTCTCAGAGAGTGGTCAGGCACTGGAACGGCCTGACCAGGGAGGTGGTGGAGTCACCGACCCTTGCAGTTTTTAAGAAGCGCCTGGACAAGGTGCTACAAGATATGGTTTAGTAGCTTAGTGGGTAGTAATGGTGATAGGATGATGGTTGGACTAGATGATCTTGAAGGTCCTTTCCAACCTTGTGATTCTGTGATAAAGTTGGTGCCAGTAATCCAGTATAGGAAAGTCGACTTGTAAAAGAAGCTTACTTCCATACTGTGATCTGTATGTCCTTGGGGGGTGGGGGGGGACCACAACTTTCTGCGTCATTGTTAGCTTCTCCCACATGACTTCAGGAAATATTTTTTACATTAAACTCATTGCCATGGCTTTGGGCTTTTGCTGTCAACAGTATTTGTTCATTCTGGGAGAAATAGGTATGTTCTGTACCCATGCCCCACAACTGCTCCATGAAGAGTAAATCTCAAGATCAAGTGCTGGAGTTCACAGAATCATAGAATAGTTTAAGTTAGAAGGGACCACCGGCAGTTGTCCAGTCCATGCCCTTGTTCAAAGCAGATGTAATTAGATGAATTAGTCAGGGACTTGGCATGTTGAGTCTTGAATACCTCCAGTGATGGAGATTCCATGGTCTCTCTGGATAGCCCATGCCAGTTGACATTCTCATGGTTTAAAAAAAAACCTCTTATGTCCAGTTGGAATTTTCCATGTTCCAACTTGTGTCTGTTGCCTATCGTCCTATTGCCACATGCTTCTGAGAAGAGTCTCTCTGTGCCTACTCTGAATCCTCTGATCCAGGTAGTTGTGGACAGCAGTAAGGTCTCTTTGCTTTCTCTTAAATCTGAACAAACCCAGCTCTCTTAGCCTCTCCTTTTATGACATGCACTTAGTCCCTGAGAGCACGGAGGGGACCATGTTGGTGGCCCTCTGCAGTGTTTGCTCCAGTATACCAGCATCTTTGTCCAGGTGAACCCAAAACTGGACGCAATACTTTAGATGCAGTCTGCCAAGTGGTGAAGAGAGGGGAAGGATCACTCCCTTTCCGGCTTCACTCTTAACATCCCAGGATGCAGTCATACTTTTTTGCTGCAGGGACACATTTCTGCCTCACGATCATCTTGTTCTCCACCAGGACCCTGGATCCTTTTCTGCAGAGCTGTCTCTTGGAGTCAGCCCTGGTCTGTTACTGTTGCATGAGGTTTTTCCATCGCAAATGCAAGACTTTGCTTTTGTTGAATTTCATGAGATCCCTGTCAAGTTGTTTTTGCAGCTTGTCCAATAGCTAATTGTCTAAATAGCAACCCTGCCCTCCAACTTATCAACCACTCCCCAAATTCAGTATCATCTGCAAACTTGCTGCAAGTGTGTTCCATGCCATTATTTGGGTTATTAATGAAGACATTAAACAACATTGGTCCCTGTGTTGGTATCTGAGAAATGCCACTGGTTACTGCCCATTTGCTATACTTTATACTGTTAATCACAACTCTAAGCCCAGCAGTCCAACCAATTTTCCACCCACTTACTACTTATCCAGCCCATATCTCACCATTTTTTTGTGTTAAGGAGACTGTATGAAAGTGTCGAAGTCCTTGCTAAAGTCAACGTATGCAACATCCACTGCCCTCCCCTTGCCCATAGCACCAGTTACCTCATCACAGAAATCAGTTGGGTTGGATAGGCATGATTTGCTCTTAGTAAATCCATGTTGGCCATTCCCAATCACCCTTGTTTTTCTTTTGTTTAGAAATGGTTTCCAAGAATTGTTGCACTCTTCTCTGCAAGTTCTTGACTTACTGTCAAACTGAAAACTCTATTTAGTCTCGGAGCAGTCCTTAAAATTCACTGTGGTTATTCTAAATACTGTAAGGCAAAGCTAATCCTCCCACGGTTCCATTTTGCACCCTGTGGCATCACATGACCCAACCGATTCATTGACAGCTGTGGGGCATGTAGCTAGGTGCGTTTACATAGTCACTTGGAGGCACAGTATGCAGAACTTAACCGAACTTGTGGCTTGTGTTTCCTCATTTTGCAAGTATTTTGCTGTTAGCAATACCATCCCTGATTCTACCTTTCCCTCCTGTGGTGACAAGATTTTTGAATATTTAGGGGACATACGTTGCTAGGTAGAAGGTTCCTACAAAGAATTTATAGTAGATGGATAGAAGACTGGCTGTGATGTTCATCTGTGTGCAGTTACAGTACAGGACTTCTTGCCTACTTGTCAATGTTCTGGAGCTGCATGCACTTTAGAAAGCATGCTGGTCATTCTTTTCTCATGTGAAATTGCTATTTCTAGGCCAACAAGCAACACTGCTACAAAAATGAATAGGAAATGTGAGATTTTGGTTGTTTTTGTCAAGAAGCAGTGAACTCTGGGAATAATACACCCAACTCTGGATCACTGTATTTGCAATCTCCTGCTTAGGCATGTTGGAGGTAATCTTGATTACTTTTACATAATTTTCTTGTGAATGGTAAAGGTATTAAAGTATTTGCACAAAACATTTTATGACTAGATGTGTCGAAATTGACCTTTTTAGGCAGTCCAACTTCTTGTTCCAGAGGAAGCTTGTCTTGACCCTTTTTAGATGTGCTCCTGATTCTGTGCTCAGACCATCTGATACATGGCTTTTCTGATGTTCCTTTTTCAGAAAGAGAAGAGAGAAACCACTAACGTATTGCTAACTGTCCCAGAACAGCCAAGGTGTTTTTCACGTCAGAACCGGCTCTGGGTGTCTGTGTAGATCTGACCCTGAATACCAGATGTATTCTTAAGCAATTTGTAGAGGTTGTTCCACCAGCATTGCCTTCAGTTCCTGTATCTTTTCTGGATTTGTTATATGTCAAAGCATATGGTTGAGAATCTACCTGTTGGTCAGCTCAGTCAGTCTCTTTATTCCTTTAAGTGTATTAACTAGATCTCCATCAATTTCCATATGCCTTTATTTAGTCATATGTATTTACGATCTTAATCTTGAACTGAATTCTATCTTTAGCTCCTGAATTGTGGCATCCTTTACAAAAAATTACAGAGTATTTCCTAAGATTGCTCATCATCTCTATTCTAACATAGCGATAATTAATTTGCTGGTCATGCCTGCTCCTTATCTTCTAGTATATTCAGCTTCTGAGTTGCTTCTTTTCCTCATCCAACTGCAATACAGTTCCTTAAAATCTTGAGCCTTTCAAACAAGTTGGAAATTGACTTTTTGGTGGGACTTAACTTGTGTTCTTATCAGTCTAATGGCTCATTTGAATCTCTGGTCTAATTCCTTCTCTTTCTCCTTCAATGAAATGGCCTTCCTAGTGACTGGCAGAGTTGGAAAAATTAGATTTTGAAGCCAACTCGTACAGCTTGGAATCAACACAGAATGAAACATTGCTTAAGCAGTCACACAGTGGGGAGAAGGAGTTACTTTAGTAGTAACTGAAAGTTCTTTGAAATGTGTCATCCACATGTGTGCTTTTTAAAAAAAAAAAAAGAGAGAGAGAAAAAAAAACACTCAAACCACCACTCGAAAGACTGTGAGGTAGAAGAGGATGGATTGTAATGAACTCATCAAGCAAGCAGGGGACATTCCAGGGCAAGAGAGTACAGCATACCTCTGTTCCTCCATGCTATGAGCATAACTGCATGAATCAGAGAGGGCATGCCCCTGGAGCTACTGCTAGGGTCAAAGGTCCATTTCAAGAATGCATGCGTGTGTATACCAAAAGCTTCTAAGGACAAAACTTCAGTATGCAGACAATAACCAGACCAAGCTTTGGAATGTAACCTTCCTGTTTACACTGTAATAAATATTCCTTTGTTAATGTAGCCTATGTGCGTATGCTGAATACAATGCTAGGGAAAAACAGGCAAGTAAAATCTGACAGTGGATTTCAGGTTAATTTATTAACAATTTATCTGCAGGGCCCTTTGTGATACTCCTGGTGTGGATCCCAAGCTAATAACAGAGGCCTGGGTTTACAATCACTATAGGTGGATTGTATGGAAATTGGCAGCCATGGAAGTGTCTTTTCCACATGAATTTGCTAACAGATGTTTGACACCAGAAACAGTGCTGTTGCAGTTGAAATATAGGTAAATGTATAACAACATATTTGGAGTTGTAATTCGTGACTGTGTTCTTTCTAGTTCATACTATTATAAAATAAACATCTCTACCTTGCATTTAGTATTTATCAGAATGCTTGTATTGTTGAACTTAAGCATATCAATATTAAAAATGTAGTGCATGTTATTTGCAAATATTTAGATAACTTTCAGTTTATTACAGTGGCATTTAATCATGTAGATTAAGCAGTGGTGTGCAACAATTGATTTTAAGGGAAAACAATGTGATGGATTTCGTTTGCTTTAACAGTGTCACGTTATTTTTTTTGCAGGTATGACTTGGAAATCGATAAAAGTAAACGATCAGCAATCAAAAAAATTATGGAGAGAGATGATGCGGCAGGTAAAACACTTGTGCTGTGTATTTCTAAGATCATATCACTAAACACCGTTGTATCTCCTAGCAATAGCAATAACAATATGGAAAGTAAAAAAGCGGCAGCAATAATAGAAGTTACTGATGGCTGGTATGGAATTAAAGCTCTTCTGGATCCACCTATCAGAGCTTTCTTACATAGAAGAAGGCTTACTGTTGGTCAGAAGATCATAGTACATGGAGCAGAACTTGTTGGCTCTCAAAATGGATGTACACCACTGGAAGCCCCAGATTCCCTTATGTTAAAGGTAAACCAAAATATTAGTTCAGCTTGATTGGATGTGACTGAGAGATGTGATAGATGCTATTTACTTGAGCCATGCTGTAAACTGGATGGGGTTTTGTAAACAGAAAATGTTCTGCTGGGGCTTTATAAACAAACGGTCATTTTGGAGCTTAATAACCAGATTTGTAAGACACAGGGTAGTTAACAAAGTTGGAAGAGAGGTTTATAGTATAAAATAGACAGTATAAAAGTACTTTTTTTTTCCTTATATAAAATTCTGTCAAGTTTTGCTGCATGTTTTGTCAGTTTCAGCTCCTTAATATGGTTAAGTGGCAGGTTAAGAAAAGTACTTATCCATCATAGACAATATGGAAGGTTGAGGAAGAATGAGGGGGCAAAACAGTTTGCGAAAGGGTAGGCTTGGGTGGGGAGGGCTTGACTTGTTTGAGGATGACTGAAGTGCTGTGTGAAGTTTCAGCATAAATATTTTGCTCCTCTGGTATAAAGCAATGGCATATCTCCTAGATGCTAATTTCCTAGAGAAGCGCAATTCATCAAATTTTTAGTACCTGTTTAAAATAAGTTTTTCAATGTGAAAAGAAACCCTGAAATTAAAATGCAGTATGTTCAGGAGCAAAAATGAGATTCTTAGTGAGGTCAATGTAAAAACAGTCTGTCTTTTAGATTTAATATGTTGTATATCCTTTTGACCTACTAATGCCAGTTTATCATTCAACATTTAACTTATTCAGATTTCGGCGAACAGTACCCGATGTGCACGATGGCATGCAAAACTAGGATTTCATCGGGATCCCAGACCTTTTCCTTTGCCTCTGTCATCGCTTTACAGTGAGGGTGGTGCAGTGGGGTGTATTGATGTAGTTATTCAAAGAACTTATCCTATTCAGGTATGGTATAAGTATTTTATGAATCTAACAGATTCTATTAGATTTAAATTATCTAATAGCTAGTTGCTATGTCATTCCTCAAATGTGACATAATATAGGCAGTTAAATAAATTCAAGAAATGGTACCATTAGGTGTAATAGGAACATAAGTGGCTCTTGCAGTGTGCATGTGTTTAATTTTTCAGGAGTGGAGCATCCTGCTGTGAGAAGAATTTCCGTTTACACTCAGTATCTTCTGGCTTGCTTTGCTTTCAGCTTCAAGGAGCCAGAAATAATTGAATTTTAGTTCTGTAATCTAAAAAGCATGGTTCGTTTTAAAGGAGGAAAAAACATGAACAGTTTCAACTCCAAGTAGAAATGTGAAACCCAATTTTTTCTATCACTAACATACATATCTCTGCAAAGAAGTTAAATATTTTATAACCATTAGTAAGATTAATTTTTTCTTATGTGTAGCTGGCTGTATTGTGTAAGATCTATTATTTAAAATATTACCGACAATACAATGTCTGACCATATTTAAAGTCTGTTTGGATATCAAGTGGTAACTGCTTGCTTTTTCAACAGTCCCAACTATAAAAAGAAAACATTTTTTTCTTGGTAATTAGTCCTCTTAATGTTAACATATTAGACAAGATAAAACTTTCAGATTTTGTTAATTTTTCTCAGAGAATGTTAAACTTGATATGTACATGTAGGGTTTTCTTCATTGTTTGCTTTCTAAAATGTTGTATAACTTGGTCAGTGTAGACTGAATTCCACAAAGGTAATAGCAATATTTGGTTTGAATCATTACTTTGATATTTAGATCATTATTTTAATGGAGGAAATTGCAACACTTATTTTGTGGATGTTCTGGTAGAACTAACATTTAGGTCCCAGAAGGGGGACTGTAATCTGTAATGCCATCACAGTAAATGGCTTCTAGGCTTGGAAGGAAATTGTTGCGTTGTATCTCACCGTCTCCAGAAATTGATCAGTTGATATGTTTTCTTGTTTGTTTGTTTAAAAACACTGATAATCTTGCTCAGTTGTACCAAAATGATAGGAAGACTTGGGCTATATGTCTCCCTTTTGACTTGAGTCAAGGGGTGTAGGAATCACAGTAACTGTAATTAAAGTTGTCAAACTGTGAATAGTGCAGGAAATATAAGGCATGCAGTTAATGAGGCACACGGAGCCTATTTCAACAATTCAGTGCTTCATAAGGATCAGTCCTTCAGCCTTCCTCATCCTGCTGTTGCTATACTGTCTTGCTGCTCCTCTATGCTCTAGAGCTCACCTGGTCCTGTTCTGTAGCTAATTTAGTTTACTAAACCAGGAGTAACTAAACCAAAAAAGGAAAAAAAAGGGGGGGGGGGGGACAGGAAAAAAAAAAACACCCCTCAAACTGCCATCTACTGAATTAGCAAACTAATGTGGTCTGGTAAAGTCAGGTAAGTGCTAGAGCCAGTGCAAGGGAGAAGATGGGACTCTGCAGCAAAGAGGAAGACCACTTTCAGCAGCAGTGACCTCTTTGTTTGGCTCACCTCTCTCTTCAAAGTGCTTGATGCACTTAAGGCATCAAGCAAGCCAGTTCTGATATGGTTGCAGACAAGGCTGTTATCCTATGGAACCACTTCAAGCAGAAGAAGTTTAAGGGCATCTGCAGAGCATCATCATAGCTCTTTTACAGCATTTAATCTAGCATGTTAAAACAGTACAGTCAATGCGGAAAGATAAATTGGGCAGAATGCAGTTCTGGTATATTTTTGAGCACTGAGTTTGGTTTACATGTAAATGTATCTACAAGTGGGATCCAGTTGTCTTCTAAATTATATCACTGATGCCTCTTATTATAAGCTACGGTTGCCAGCTGTTAAATCATACAGGTTTGACTACAGCTGCTACTTTTTGTCTGTATATCTTTAAAGAGAAGATTTACTAGCCAATGCTGTGGGGTTTTTTGCTTTGTATGTTATGCTAAAAGAACTCATCAACCTGTTCGCTTTTTAAAGCATTTTTGCTTAACAGTGAGTATTGGAAGGAAGCCAGATGAGGTTAAAAATAAAAAGTCTGGGTTTTGTTTAAATCTTTATATTTCAGTGGATGGAAAGGACATCAGCTGGCTCATACGTGTTTCGTAACAGCCGAGCTGAAGAAAGGGAAGCTGCCAAGCATGCAGAGAATCAACAAAAGAAATTGGAAGCTCTATTTGCAAAAATCCAAGCAGAATTTGAAAAACATGAAGGTAAAGATTCCATTATTTCAGAATATATAATAAGAACATGAGAACGTTTTTGGCATTTACAGATGAATTTAAAGAAACTGGCAAAAACTTCTCTGGTGATAGAGAAGCGGAGATAGGGGGGTTGTTTGTGTGTGTTTTTTTGTTTGTTTGTTTGTTTTGTGTGTATGTTGTATTGTTTTGGCTTTTTACCTCCTGGGTATTAAGATCTTTCAGTACAAAACAGTTGCATACTTTTTTCCTGACTTTGAAACTATCTAGGAGACTCCTCCTGAACTTGTTGGTAGCCAGGCTACTAAAAAATTACCATGGAGATGATGTTTAGGAAATGGTGCAAGATTGTAGAATTCATAATTCCATTCTCTTCAAAAAGCCAACACTGTATTTCACCTAGGGGTGGGTGCTGCTTAGGATGTATCTCAATACGTCTGAATACCAAGACTGAGCACTGGGCAACTTTCTTCACAAACGTTGTGGGACTGTTGAGATACTGAGGTCAGTGGAGCTACTAAATGGGGTAGAGGCGCTGGTGACACAGGAGGTGAAAAAGGCTGAGGTATTGAATTCTTCTTTGCCTCAGTCTTAGCTAGCAAGACTGGCATCAAGCAATTCCAGGCTCTGGAGACCAGGGGAAAGACTGGAGCAAGGAAGGTATACCCTTGGTGGAAGAGGATTGGGTCAGAGAGTACTTGAGCAAACTGGATGTGCGCAAGTCCATGGGCCCTTATGGGATGCACACAAGAGCACTGTGGGAGGTGGCTGATGTTATTGTGAGGCCACGCGATCATGGTGACTGGGAGAGGTGCCTAAAGACTGGAAGAAAGCAAACGTGTCTCCCATCTTCAAAAATGACAGAAAGGGGGACCCAAGCAACTAACTACAGGCCAGTCAACCTGACCTTGATCCCTGAGAAAGGTGATGGAACAACTAATCTTGGAAACCATTTCCAGGCACACAAAGGACAAGAAAATGATTGGGAATAGTCACCAGGGATTCACCAATGGGTAGTCATGCTTGACCAGCCTGATATCCTTCTGTGATGAAATGACTGGCTTAGCAGAGCAGTGAATATTGTCTACCTTGACTTCAGGAAGGGTTTTGACACTGTCTCCATTAAGATCCTCATAGAGAAACTGATGGAGCATGGGCTGGATGTGCAGACAGTGTGGTGGATTAAAAACTGGCTGAATGGCCAGGCCCAGAGGGTGGTGATGAGTGGCTTTAAGTCTAGTTGGAGGCTAGTAACTAGCAGTGTATTTGTTGACCCCAGGAGTCAACACTGGATCCTGTCCTGTTTAATATCTTCATTATTGATCTGGTTGATGGGGCAGAGCATACCTTCACCAAGTTGGCAGAAAAAGGCCCTGGGGGTCCTGGTGGACACCAAGTTGAACACGAGCCAGCAATGTGCCCTTGTGGCAAATAAAGACTAACAGTGTCCTGGGCTGCATTAGGAAGCGTGCTGCCAGCAGGTCAAGGGAAGTGATCCTTCCCTTCTGCCCACACTGGTGAGGCCACACGTGGAGTTCTAGGTCCAGTTTTGGGCTCCCTCATACAAGAAAGACATGGTCACACCAGAGAGGGTCCAGTGGAGGGTGATGAAGGGACTGGAGCATCTCTCCTATGAGGGGAGACTGAGAGAGTTGGAACTGTTCAGCCTGGAGAAGAGGAGGCTTGGAGGACCCTATCAATGCCTATAAACACCTGAAGGGAGGGTGCAAAGAGGACAGAGCCAGGCTCTTCTCAGTGGTGCCCAGTGCCAGGACAGGAGGCGATGGGCACAAACTGGCACACAGGAGGCTCCCTCTGAACACCAGGCAGCACTTCTGTGCTGTGCGGGTGATGGAGCACGGGCACAGGTTGCCCAGAGAGGCTGTGGGGTCTCCTCCTTGGAAAAGCCGCCTGGATGTGGTCCTGGGCAGCCTGCTCTGGGTGTCCCTGCTTGAGCAGGGGTTGGGCCAGGTGACCTCCAGAGGTCCTGTCTAACCTGAACAGTTTTCTGATTCTATAAAGGGATGGCACTGCACACCTTTGCCAGAGATTTCTAGCAGTAGTTTCTGGTCTGTCATTGCTACAAATGCTACAGGTGGCCGCTGTTTGCGCCAACCTAATGAAGCTCACTGCTTCACCAGCAATGTGTTTGCTTCCCCTGAGGTCTGACTCAGCTAAACTGGAATGAGGAATGCCACACTGGTTGTGGATTCCAGGTGCCTTGATGCTCTGGCCTATTTCAGTTGGCTTTTTTTTGGCAGGGTGGGAGAGTTGGGGGAAGAGGGGTTGCTTGTTTTTCTCCAGGAACAGATAGGATTCCATCACTAACGATGGCCTCCACAGTTCAAATTCCATGGGGTCATGTCTGCAGCCCAGCTAGCCTCTCCCTTTTTGTTAATTTTATGGTGATCTGTAACACTGAGATGTTCTCTAACTGCTTCATCAGAACCTGGGGTCCGTCATGAATAACAAAGAAAATGCAAATAATGCCATACCCTTAAAGAAATGTGAATTCCTAGTTGAAATTGGAGATTGCTTTATAATTCTTAATTTCTCTGATGTGAACTTCCACATTACCTCATTGTGTTGTTTTATGTTTGTGGTAAACTTGTCTATAGTGGAGTCTACTATGCTGAAGGAAATCATCAAAATGCTAGCAGCAAAGATGACTTACTTAAGGAGAGGATAATAGTTTAATGTAATGAAGCTAACTTGGCTTTTAGCTGGTGTCCTAAGGAAAGGAGGCTTCATGTGCAGTCCTGTGGTCACCTGTCATCCCAGATCTTCTTTGAGACTTTCGCTTTTCTGCTGTGTGAGAGGAAGAGGAAGTGACTGGCATACAGACAATATGGTCAAGTATCAGTGTGGTTTCATGGCAGGCTGCCAAGTGTCCCACCCTCTCCTAAGTGCAGGCACTGATAATTGCTTGCTAAGTTAGTAGAAAGCTATTGCCGCGTTTAAAGCATTATTTTCCCCTTGGTTCAGAAAACTGACCTGGCTCACTGTGTGGCCAGATGGGCACCAGAACCGGTGAAAAGAACCGGGTGTGCCATTGCATAAAACCTTCCCCAGAGTTTGTATAATATTCTAATCTATGTTGTATTTAAATGAAAATGATTTTTTTCCACTTGTATCTTCCTAAAAAACTATAAATATCTATCTATCCCTATATAGAAGCGTTCTGTATTTTTATTCTGGCAACGCCTAAGTTATCATACTTCCTACATAATTATTCTTCCTTCACTTTTAAAGGGTATTGGTTGTACTCAACATAATAGACTTTTTTCAACAGAGAGAACTAGCAGAACAACACGAAGATCACGCATAGTCACAAGACAGCAAATCCATAATTTGCAAGATGGTGCAGAACTTTATGAAGCAATTCAGAATGCGTCTGATCCTGGTTATATGGAGGTAACTGTAGAGCCTACTGGGCTAATTTTGAAATGCTTGTGGAATCATTTCCAATTTAGTACCTCCTGCTAAAATCAGCCACAAAAATACTATTTATTTCTGTCATCTTTTGAGAGTTGCTACAGTATGTTTATTGCTAAGTAAATTAGGATTTACTTGGAAAATATTTTAATGAAATCCTGTTAAAATAGATTAATAGTATCTTGGATTGCGAAAGAGAATAACCTATTTTCTTTTGATATAAAAAATCCAAGATATAGTGCAACTAAAAGTTACTGTTGTTTATGATTTTATTGCTTTGTTTTGACATATGTATATGAAAACTTAATGCATCTAGTAAGTCACACGTTTCTCTTGCACGCTGTTCACTGAAGGGTTTACATGACTATATTCTCTTCGCTCTCTTTGTTTGCTCACAGTTCATTCACAATTTTTAAGTGCCTATGACTTTATTAATTAGATGCAGTTGATTAGTCCCTACCAGTTGTTAAAAATTAAATGTGTGCTTTGCCTTTTGCAAGTCAGGGTCCTTGACTGTCATAAAAGTATACAATCCGTGACAATGTTACACGCACTTGTGGTGCAAGGTGTGATGGTATCTGGAGCTGGAGGGCTTGGTCGGAATGGTAACGCTCCCGACGCATTTTAGCGTAAATCACTGTGTTAGCTCAGAGGTAGCAGCCTGCTTGACAGATGCACCTCTTCTTTTCTTCTTACAGAACTTTTTTGTAACATGTCTTCTTTCTTACTCAACAGGCAGGTGTGCGTGTTGTATGAAATATTCACATTAGTTATGTGTTCTGGAGCAGGCTTCTCACTAATTACCCCATAAGAACAGTGTATAATGTAATACATAGACAACTGAGCAGCAGCTGAGTACCAGTTAAGACTGGTGACCCCGATCATGTTAACACATATAATTTCAAGTCCTAGTAGTCCTATTGTTCAACTGATACAGTTGAACAAGAAATTGTCTGTATGAGAAGAACACTTAGGAAAGACGCTAAAAACCTTGACAAGATCTCTTTTTTCTTTTTTTTTTTTTTTGGATTAATAAAAAAAATCCTCAATACATTTTCTGTTGGTTGCAGGGATATCTCAGTGAAGATCAGTTAAAAGCTCTAAATGCTTACAGGCAGCTGATGAATGATAAAAAGCAAACTCAGATACAGGAGGAATTCAAGAAGGCTCTGGAGTCTGCAGAAAAGGAAAAACATGGTTGTTCCAAAAGGGATGTGTCTACTGTATGGAAATTATGTGTGGTAGACTACAGAAGGCAAGAAAAACATAAAGGTTAGTACTTGGAAAATTATAAATAACTTTTATTTACACATGATAACTGGCCAACGTAATAGGTAGATTTGAAAAGAGTTTCTCCACAGTATTCTAGCTTGTATATTACCGTTTTCATTTTTATTTTAAAAGCCTTCATATTAGTATTGCACATCTAATATATCTTAATC
Organism: Chauna torquata; assembly: GCA_013399475.1. Classification (NCBI taxonomy): domain Eukaryota; kingdom Metazoa; phylum Chordata; class Aves; order Anseriformes; family Anhimidae; genus Chauna; species Chauna torquata. The sequence continues at coordinate 54,271 of VXAL01000831.1, read as the reverse complement.
TGATATTACTAGGAGTGATACTGAGTATCTGGCGTCCACTGCTAGATGTTTGTTCGCTGTTAAAGGAAGGTAGTCGGTACAGAATCTACCAGCTGTCAACATCACAGTCCAAAGGAAGATCAGACTCAACTAACATACAATTAACAGCAACGAAGAAAACTCAGTATCTACAACTATCAGTAAGTGCTTTAACTGCATAAAGATATAATATTAAAAAGTATCACAGTCTATTTAACAGTGTGTTGGTTTTTTTTCAGGTCTCACAGGAGATGCTGGTACAGATTTTCTTTCCGAGAAAGGCTCTAAAATTCACCAGTTTGTTGGATCCTTCTTTTCAGCCACCATGTGCTGAAGTTGATTTAGTTGGAGTTGTAGTTTCTGTTAGCAGAACAGGTATGTTGTGGAGCACATCATGTCATTGAATAAGCACTAACTTTTTTATTTCGAAAGTCAAAATGATCTTGGTGCTATACCTGCATCTCAAGTCTATCAAAACCAGCTACTGTAGCCCATCACTATGATATGCTAGCAGATAATTCTGTTTTCCTAAAGAAAAAAATGTCTTCACTTATTTGCTCAGCAAGAATTTAGTATTCGAGTATCTAAGCTCAAGAGAAGCTTTTTCTTTAGTGGTTTCCATATAAGTGGTGGATGTACATTCTCACGTCTGTGTTCAGTGTCTGCAGAAGTAGCGTCTTCCACGTACGTGAGCTCCCTCTTTTGTGTACAGTGTCATGGACTGAGTGGAACCCAGCCACTGGAGCTCATGGGTAGACAGGTGGATGATCTTCTGATGAAAAGGAAAAGCACCACAGGAGTAATGCTTTTTAAGCACTGGAATAGAGATTTTGAATTGTTTTCTGTAATCAGTAGGGAGACAGTTTAGAACGCGAATGAAGCACCAAGCACCCATAGTTACCATAGATAGGCTGCCATCTTGTATTTATCAGTTAGAACTCTTTCAAGATGTGCGTGACTTCCTTTTTTTTTTTTTTTAGATATATACGAATTGCAGTAATCAATCTTTATTTAAAAGTTTATGGTTTAATTCATTTTTTCTTGCTTTTAGGTTTTGCTACAATGGTTTATTTGTCTGATGAAAGCTATAATCTGGTGGCAATAAAGATCTGGGCAGATCTCAGGCACTTTGCTATTGAAGATATAGTTGTCCGCTCTTCATTCATTTCTGCAAGCAACCTTCAGTGGCAATCTGAATTCAGATCAGAAATTCCTATGCTATTCGCTGGAGATCTTTCTGTGTTCTCAGCCAGCCCAAAGGAAAATTATCTTCAAGAGAAGTTTAATGAACTGAGAAGTACGATAGAGGTAAACGTTTAGATTTTTAGTTTAATGATTAATTTCAGTTACTGCTGTGTTGCATTTGTCACCAAAAAGTCTGTTAGTACTGATGAATCTTAAAACAAGTAATGCAGATAATGTTGAATTTGAGAGGATTTTGTTGAGGATGGAGTAAGGGGTTCATGTAGTTTTCTTGGAGGACTCTCCATTTTACCTATTGATTGTCTTAGCTGTTTTTTTTTTTCCCCCTCAGCTCAACACCACTGTCTTCAGCCTGTCCCACAGAATCTCCTCTGGCTAGCAAACACATTTCACCTGTCAACAGGGTATCTGTGATCTAGCCTTTTTAAAGTTGAAATTTACTGTCTTGCTCAGTTGAACACATTCAGTATCAACCCACAGACTGTTGCTTTTATTTACATATTTATTCTTAATTTCAACTTTCTAGCTGTGCTAAATAGCATGTCGTGGTCATGTATTTAAAATTGTTATTCAGTAAGAAGTGAGAATGCATGTTTTCTTCATGTAAACAATAAAAGGAAGGTATATTTTTTTTCCATAGAAGGTGCAGCAGACTTCTAAGTTGTTGGTTTGATATAGAATAAACTTCTAGTGCGATTATAAGAAAACAAAGCCCTAAATACTTACTTTGTGAGCATGGAATACTTGCATAATTTTAAAAACAACTATTCTGCATTGTAATCTGTCCTATTTTACAGAAAGTGGACTCCTTTTGCTCTGATGCAGAAAGTAAATTGATGAATTTGCTACAAAGAAATCGCTCAGTTACACCCACTTTACCTAAAAGATGTGGTTCAGAATGCTTTTCTCCTTCCTGTAACTTAGGCCTTTATGCAGAGGATAAAAGTTTGGTAAGTTTCTAGTAAGTAATCTTGGTTTTATACTGACATTACCTACAGTAAGGATACAAGCAGGCTTTATACTGATGGCATTCGTGAATGGTCTCCATTCTCAGTCCACCCCGTAGGCTCTCATCAGGGCAGTGCAAGCTGATTAGAAGCTTTTACCTTCTGTGAGTTAGGGTTATTCCTCAGGAAAATTCCCCTCATGGCCTGTGTTTCGACAGCATACTTTAAATATTCTGAATTTTGTATGAGTAAAATGAATCCCCCTTTCCCTATAGATGACTTACCACGTCCTTGGTCCCATTGTGCGGATTATCTGACATGGATATCACTGGGAGACTCTGCAATGTGTACCCTTGTTTAGAGAATTTACTTCCTAGTCTTTTTTTCTAGATATTGCTCACTATTTCCTAGATTTAAAAGTGAAGAGGTATCACCTAGTAAATGTTTGCATTTTACAGTGGTGTGGCCAAAAATTGAGTTAAATAGTACTCAGCTTCCCATGAAGGCTGCTGGTGGCAAGTTGTTACTGGTGTGCAACACAGAGTGCAGCTGGAACAAAAATTTTTCCTGCTGCTAGTTGTGAGGGAGGTAGAAACACGCTGATGTAAGATCAATTCTTGAGGACTAAATTGAAGTCTGTAAGGCATCCTTTTCCATTTCAGAGGCAGTGCTAATATTTAATTCTGGAAGTTTAGTGGTATATATCAGTTTATTAAGTATATTAACCTAATTGAAACAAATGAGCATTAAAGGTATTCTCAAGCATGTGTTTGAATGACTTGCCGTGTAGTGGCTATCTTGTGTGTATTGTTATCTTCGTGGGTTTTGGTCTATATCCTATCCCTTTTTCCTTCAAACTTTTTTCTTCATTTTTCCCTATTTAACAACATGTTGAGGATATATCTAATGCAGAAGACTCAATTAACTCATTTTTATTATAATGACTGCTTTGAATTCTTACCATCTGGCACAGAAAAGTTTCCACACGTTTAGCTTAGTTCTCAGAAACAATGCAAGTGTGCTGCCTTAATGTGCATGTAAACAGTGACTTATCAAGCAGCAATACTTGAAAAAATAACATTAGTCACTTTCAGAAGATATCAAACTGAAGTTAACTTGGACATGAATGATAGAGCATTTCTGTATCAGTTTTTTTCCCTGTTGTATGGAAGTAATTGAGGAAGCTAATGGATTTTCTATTCAACATAAAACTTCTCTCTTTTTAAGCAGACCGCTTCTAAAATTGAAATAAAGCATCAGAGCCCTTTGTCAACTAGCACACCGAATATGAAACTTGTCCCACAAGGGCCAGCAAAAACACCTTCATCTGCTACAACTAATGAAGACCATCCCAAAAACAGCAAAAAGAGAAAAGCAATGGACTTCCTCAGTTGCATACCTGCCCCTCCACCACTGACACCAATCTGTTCAATCATTTCTCCATCTTTAAAAAAGGCATTTCAGCCTCCGCGAAGTTTGGGTTTACAGCGTAGCAAGTCATCAAAAGAAACAAATCCAAATATTGGTTATGTCACCCCCAGTAGAAAATTGAGAGAAACTGTCCGTCTTCCTGATAATGACCTGGTTGCTGATGAAGAACTTGCAATGATTAACACACAAGCACTCATAAATACTTTACCAGAAGAAAAGAAGATTGATTATGTAAAGGAAAAAGTACAATAGCTACGAATTTATCTGATGATCTTTCACCCAAAATTAGTTCCAGATATGCTGAGGAAGCAAATAATTCATTAAAAAGCAGTTCTGAAGGAGCTGAGGCTCTTCAGAAGGTCACAAAGGAACTTGAGGGTTCATTATCAACCCACAGAATGCTGCAAAGACAAAAATCCCAAAAATGCTACTAGATGCACATGTACAGTATTGTATATATTTCAAATTTAAATGATTTTTACTTTGTACATTAAATCCTGATTGTATTTAATAAAGCTATGTTACAAAAAATCATGAAATGGCTTTTCATCTGCAAAACAAATGATTTGGACTTGAATAATCACGCATCTCTCACACAAACAGCCACAGTGATGCTAACTGTATACTCTGAAGGTTTTATAACCCATTACTTTGATTCTGATGTATTCTTAAATTACGGCAGGGTCTTTGTTTCAGTCTCAAGCAATCAATTTTGTTACCACCTGTGGCATTAGCATAGTTGTTTGACTGTCAGAAGTAGCACAGGCCAAAATAATTCTCTAAGTTTATTGTAACCAAACATAGCAGTTTAATTCTGAAATATTCCTCCATAATTCTGGCATAGTTCTGTACTTTTTTCCTTAAAATTTCCATACAGTGCTAAAAGTTTTTGAAAACAGCTATAATATGACTTTGATTCATAGTAAAATGACAAAAAAAAACATACTAATAATAGATCCTTGGTCATTCTTAGTTAAAGGTACTACTCTAAGCCAAAAAATTATGAAAGCAAACCAGACCCTTAATTTCATCACAAGTTCCTTCTGCCAGGAGGGAGTTAGTACTTCTACTCATTACTTCATTCTCATTAAGTTCTATAGGTGAAGATTCTCAAAATTGGAGCTTCTGTACTAGAAAGCGAGGCAGGCTCCAACTCCATGGTTTAGTTATACCATTGCCCAGCTGCCCCCTGCCCTTCTCATGCCTCAAAGGAGGAAGGATGATTCAGAACTGAGGCCACCAGCTCTGTCCTGGTCATCTTTCTGGAGTCCTGGGCCGTTAACTTGGCTCAGGTGCTGAACTGGGGGCAGCTGCCGTGGTGGCCAAGCTGGACGTTGTAGTGGGACTGGAGAATTGTAATGTGGTGACAGTGGCTTTGCTACAAACCTTCGTGCAATGCTGCAGAGCCAGGTTCCCTAAGCCCTCTAATGAACAATTATTTACAATGGAGATAGTGCTGCTTTACATGCACATTAATTATTAAAAAACAATAAATGTAATTCATCTCACCTACTGCTTTATAGAGTCCTACAGACAGCTTTCGCACAGGAATAACATACTCCTTCATAGCTGTTGCACTTCTCTGTCCATTAAACTGCTAGATGAATAGCAGCTATCCCCATGTTTCTAAATGTCCAGGGTGAGCTGTCTTCATTTCCTACTGCAAAATAACTCGCTGCTGTCCTGTTCTATAACCACTGCCAAATGTTCTGCACCTACTTAAAAAAAATTGCCATCACAAACACTGAGTTTTAAAGTATTGATGAAACTACTGCAGCATAGCTTCTTTTCCACATCCAGCTATAAGTCAGTGGCTTCTCTGCACTTCTTGGTGGAAGAAGTTGATTTCTCCCCTTACAAACAC
>VXAL01000831.1:14780-44308 GCA_013399475.1 Chauna torquata | reverse complement strand
GTTACGCGTGATGAGCCCTGCTTTCCTGGCAGTGGCTGAACACCTGCCTGCCCATGGGAAGTAGTGAATAAATTCCTTGTTTTGTTTTGCTTGCGTGCGCGGCTTTTGCTGTACCTAGTAAATTGTCTTTATCTCACCCCATGAGTTCTGGCACTTTTACCTTTCTGATTCCCTCCCCCATCCCAGCTGGGGAGACTGAGCAAGCAACTGTGTGGCACTTATCTGCCTGCCAGGGCTAAACTGCAACACCTGTCACACACAAAAAGGAACAACGCTTATTCTTGACTAGAGTTCCTAGTTGGTGCAAAGCATAAATAAGTCAGTCTGAATGAAGTGCGCGTGCCCTGTTGTCTTGCAGTAACAAGTAAGTTAGCACATTAGCTTCTGGATCTAGTAGGTGCGTGTGCACTCTTCACTTTACAGCTGGTTGGTTAAAGGCTAGGAAATAAGCCTGCACGGGTTTTGTAGTGATATAACCATTAACCCTGCAGCCACTAGTCAAACTAGCATACATATTTGGCTGCATTTATGTCCTACCACATTATGCAGAGTTGATACATTCATTGTATCGTGTGTGTGTGTGTGTGTCTTTAGACCTTCAGACAGACCCTCTAGAACTTCATTTCTTGAACATGCTTAACATAGCATCCCACCATGCTACAGCAAGACAATATTTATTATGGTTAGATTTTTTAAGAACAGAAATCTGATTATTTTCTGTAGTGCTTAAACATGTTTTGTGTCCAAACACAGAGAGTGCTGCTCAAAATGCAGAATGAAAATTGGGGTCCCTGCTACAAGAGGCTTGCAGTATAAATACACGCTTCAGGTAGGTAGCTTTTTCTATTGACTGACTCACTTCAGCATGGTCAGGCTCTTTTGATGCTGAATTCACTACAGACCAGACACTGAGTAACATGAAATTTTCCACAACAACCCTTCTAACCCTTCTGTTGTCATTCACCAGGTTATGTTTTAGGGTGTATGAAGAGGAAGAGTGCTGACCTTTCTCAGAGCAAGCACATAGTGAGAAACTGTCTGCTGTATCAAAAACAAAAAGGTGTACCTTGTCAGTTCTTGAACATTGAACTTCCAGGGTGTATCTGGTTCTCGGAATATAACTTCATAGCTATTTTCACGTGCCTGAAGAAGTACACAGAAGTTTTAGATTTATGGCTACTGAGATCGGGAGTAGCCAATCTTAAAGACCCCCTGAGATTTTTATCTGGTTAAGAGATGTATCATGTACCTCCAGAAGCCAGAAGGAAGAAGATAACCATGACTCCCACCAAGGTGTTGGTCTGACTCATTGCTAGTCCATTCTCTCTTATGCCAAAGGATTTGGGTTTCCCACCAAAACTTGCCTCAGCATTGCCCCCAGCACCCTGTTCCCCATAGCAATGGTATTCTGGCACGTGAGCTCTCTGGCAGTCACAGATGGTTCAAGAGCTACAGGTCGGCCATGCCAATCTAGAGCTCCTGGGAGTGTCATGCTATTTCCTGTCACTGAATCTACAAGTCTCAATTTTTTTCATGGTAAAGCAACATATTTGTATCTACATACGTACGTACATATACATGTGTGTGTATATATATATATATAGTTAACACAATTATTGATTGCTTTTGGGTTTTGATTTGGAGAGGGGAAGCATTGACTCCTAAAGACATTATATAGGAGCAGGAAGGAGGCATGGGACTCTGTTGGTCTTTTTACATCTTGTTCACCTCTAGCTGAGGTCTCTCACTTGCTTTATAGTCACCCACAAGCATTCACAACTTTTGCTAGTGGAGTAACATGTCCAGGGGTTAGTTAGTTCTTACCTCTTTTGAGCTCCCATAAAAACAATACTTAGACCTAAATTTCTTAACTGACACGATCAGAACCCAGGAACTTACAGCTGTGCACTAGCATAAGTGTAACGTTATCAGGCAGGCCATATTATGAAACTGTACTAAAAATATTGCCAACAAATGCCCTGTCTGCCAGAATTACAGAAAAGAGATACCAATGCACCTTTGAAGACTCTTTCTGGGGTATTTTTCACAAGTCATAAACTAAAATTGTAAATCACATCTTGATATATTTGTTAACTTTGGAAACTATTAGATTCATGTCACTGTTGAGGAGGGGGATGACATTGTGATTGCAAAGAAGTTACAGGACAAGTTCAAAGACTGTTAATCTTTTCAATAATTTTGCCTTCACTGAGGTATATAGCTGACTAGATAAAATGAGTACATAGGCACATTTTCCCCTACATCTTCACAATATAAATTATTAACTATAATTAGAGGACTGAGGCAAAATGGAAGTAATTATTTTTAGCCTTGTTAAGAACTGTTTCAGTCAGATCACCTCCTAAATGTCATAGCTGAACGTATAAAAGCAATAAATCATAGCTTTCCCTACCATCATCACATACGGCTTCATTTCCCAAGCATGGATGTTGGTGTTATCAATAATAACCGGGCTTTTCCCATTCTTCATTGCTTTGCGTGCTGTAATGTAACACATTAAGTAAAGCTAAAATGTTTTAAACAACAGACTGAGCCAGGTCTTACTAGCCCCAAAGTGTCCTTTCTTTGCCCACTCCTAGCATGCTTGGTTGCCCGCCGGACTTGGGTTCATATCTATGACCCAAGTGCAAGCAGAGGTCAGTACCCAGCAGGTGTTTCCTGGAGGAGGTGATGCAGCTGATGGCTGCGCTCGATGCAAGATCTGAAACTCTTGTAGAACAGATTTAGACCTATCTGAGGACTAGGTATTTATAGCAAGTATGAGTGGCTATTATTTGCAAAAGATGTCTGTTTTACGACATCTTGAAGTACGTTTGCCATTGCTGTAAATCAGAGCACAGCCTCAAATGCACGTTACATTTTTCTCTCTGAATTAGAGATCTAGGTCATTTCGTTCTCAGTTATCATTAGGTTTGCAAATTTTCCTACTGCCTATCACTAATTCCTCTCTAACACTCACTTCCAGGTCAGGACAGACATCCAAGATGTTGTAGTCTGCACAATGCCAGGCATACAGCTGTACTGAGCAGCTGCAGTGCTGGTATTTGCATGCCACCTGCTGTTATCTAGCTTCAGCAGCACTACCAAATAGTTACCGTTCTACTTTCAAAAACTGTATCTATCACCAACATTTATTCATTTTAAATTCCTCTCTTTAATACTACAAACAAAGCCAGAAGTGGCAATTTTTTTTAACCAGTACACCATGAACTTCAGTGTATGACACTACTTTGAGATGTTTTATTTGGGGGCTAAGTTTAAAGACATACTGAAAAGCAAAACTACGCTGAAAAAAAACTAGCTCAATTTCAGTCACCTCTTTTTTGGTTCCATTTGTGTGCATCCTCTAGGAAGTCCTGCTCAAACAGGTATACACCATTTCTAGTAAAGAAGTCATCTGTACTAAGAACTACAGCACTGGGATAGTCACATTTCAGTTGTCTGAAAAAAAAAACAATGAAAGATTAGTATATGCAAATGCATGCCTTTAACATAGAATATAAAATCAAGAGCTGTATGAATGCTTTGCAAATTTGCAGAGTCCTCATTTTGAACATCCCAGATTAAAGAGACCTGAAAATAATGTAATCGGTAGATGGACGTGTAGGAGGTAAGGAATGGAGCTTAACAGCATGTTTGACTTCTTTAATTCAGCAGAGAAATCTACAATGGACTGCCAACATGAGTCTTTAATCATATTAATTAATTCAGTTTTCTGAGGTATTTGAGAGGTATTTGAAGGTATGAACACACATTAAAAAAAAAAATTGCTGCTAATCCCATGGAAGTTAGTCTCGAGGCAATTTGATCATCGGAGTTTCACTACACAGAGATTTTTGAAGACAACTAGGAGGAATGGTGTGTCATTTAGTAAGGATGATCTGTATTACCAACTTTGTCTTGTTCTTTGTTATTTTTGTTCTTTCTTTGGCTGTAAAGCACATAGCACTTTTTTTAAAAATTTGCAAACAAGTATGAGAGCAATTAGTCAACATTTCCTATTATTTTTATAGCTCCTTCTGCTTCTCAGTTGTCCTTGTTTTACTTCACTCTCTTCTTGTAGAGTTGAGTCATTTTTATTTAACTTCCATTTTTTACTATGTTTTGTAAATGAATCTGAATCGCCTGACTCGGCAGCCCCAAGTGCAGCAGATCCATAAAGAAGGTCCCCTGTGGTCAGCGGCACAGGGCAATCCCCTTCTCTTCACGTTGACGCGTGTCCCACAGCGATGCCCCTTCACAGCTGGGATGCCGACAGAGATCTGACAGTGTCCTGCTGCAAGCTGACCAGCCGCCTTTCAGACAGCGGCTGGCTCTAGGAAGTGAAAATGCTCCTTATGTGGTGGCTTAAATTTGAAGGATTTTTCCTTCAAATTAATCCTTAGAGAACATAAAAAAATATTTAATGCAAAACTGGGTTTCCATTTGTGTGTTTTCATCCAGACTTATTTGTGTCCACAGGCTGAACTGTTTATTTTTTCAGCCAAGGGAGTGTTGGGAGGAAGAGGAAGGGAGGGAATCTCTGCAAGAAGCCAGGGAGAGCCCATGGCATCATCTCACTGCTCTCTATCTCCTCAGGGCCCTGAAAGTCAGTGGAAAAGAAAGTAAGGTCAATCCAGAAACCTTGTGACTCTTAGACATGAATGTCGCTGCCCTGCTATCTCACACCACACATGATCTTCAGTCCCCGTGACTCATTTCAGCTTCCTCGATAAAATGCTTCTCTTCCATCCCCATAAGCTACAAAACAACTATTTCTCAATGTCTTTTATCTAGTTGAGCAATGGCAGGGGAATAGGTCCCTCTAGGTTATCGGCAAAAAACCAGACACACAGACAGAAAAGGCTTAGTTCTGTCATCTCTAGCTCTGCCCTAGCCATTTACTTACCAATTTTATCCTCATCTGCCTGCTAGCAGCAATCCTTCACTAGGATTGCATGCTGCTTTTAGTTGAATAAAGGCCAGCTTCTGACTTTGTTTCACCTGTACTGTAACTTCCACCATCTGCTGATTAATTAATATTATTTTGGGGTAGTAACTGCCACAATGAGCAGAGACTCACTGCGGACTGACTGGCCAAGGCCAACCTCACAGCGCTGTGCTGCAGCCACTAAATTGCCTATCGTTTAGCAGCTCCATGTAGTTATCGTCTAGCTCAGAAGAGATGTTTTATTCACCTGATTACTGCTGGACAAACGGATCTAACAAGTCAAAAAGCTTTAATTTTGGTCCCATGCAAAGAATTCTTATCATGTAGAGCATGTGAGCACCTAATGCTTATCTGTTTACTCTCGTGCGGATAAACTGATATATTTAGCTCTCACAATTCAGTACCTTACCTTTCCCATTGTTTTATCCATCTCTTCTCTAAAATCTCTTCTCTAAAACGCTGACTGTGCTGAAATATGGTGTCCCTTTAACTACTAAGATGCACATAAAATTGCACATATTCACAAAAGATCTCAAGATGTTTATTTTCTTGTTCAGTATTTCCTTTCAAAATTTTATTGCAGTGCAAATTTTTTTTTTTTTTAGCTTACACCTTACTAAGTTATTAACACATATGAACAGTCACAAGAGCGCTTTGATATGTAAGCAATTTAAGCAGTATGTGATTATCTGTAAACTCAGTCTACTATCCTCATATCACTGGTAATTAAAGTAGATAAAACTTGTACTTCAAAGGAAGAAAAGTATGGCACAATGTGTTAAGAACTATGAACTACTGGCACATTTGCTATATTCATACTAAACAAACTCCTACTAACAGCAATGTAACAAAACATTAAGCTTATTTTGCTGTTCTTAACATTTGGTTTTCTAAAACAATTGAACTGACTCTAAAGTTTACAGCTGTCTTCTGCTATCCTCTGCTGCCCATGACAACCACTCTGTTTGTTCTGTCCCTTTTAATTTTAAAGGACACCCGAGACTCTTTAATATTTTGCTTGAAACTCTAGCCATCTGTGATCTACATAGGACCAGAAGTCAGTGTAGAATAAAGGTTTTACATTATCCCATTAGACTCCTAATCGCTCTATGCAATAATAGTGATTGCATTTGAGCAAAATATTTTGAGCACCTATGCAAAATGGGAGGACTTGTGCCCAGTGTTATTTATTAATACATTTTGAGCAGCACTCATTGCAGTTAGATCAGTAAGTGTAAACCATACTAAGGAGGAAAAAAAAGAAGAAATCTCTTTGCAAGATCAAAAGGTACTTACAAGCTACGTTTGCATTAAAGAAAAGCCACTGAACTTTAAGTGCTGCGTTGTGATAAACAGTATCTGTCAAAAGTTCAGTATTAATTTGCCTACATGGCAATTTAATTGCTCAGTATTGCAGCTGTCTTGCAGCAGTTGTAATATGTTATATTACATACAGACAAAATTTTGCTCTCCTCCTCCCTTTTTTTCCTCTCCCAGGGGGAAGCAGATTTCCGTGCTAGGTGAAGTACCTCATTAGACTGATGCAGTTGGGGAAAAAAGCTTTCAGATGCTTATGACGCAAAAGCAGCAAACTTCATCTGTCTGCTGGCAGGGCCTGGGAACTGCTAAAACCCTCAAAAAGGTCAGCTCGCAGAGGCACCAGCTTCACCACCTGCCCACCCAGCCCCACCAGCAGCTGCAGGTAGCAAGGATGCTTCTGATCAGCGTGGGCTCCTGGTGCACACTCACCTGCTCTTCTACCCCGGTCAGGTTTACAATGGTTGCAATGATAAAAAAAGAAATATCCTTGTGTTGAAAATACAATTGTTTCTATTTGACCACAGTAGTGTTGCAACAACTGCATGAGCAAATAGAGAGGGTTTTTAAAGCCTTCTAAAAGTTGCTCATCTGAGGACCTGTTCCCATGATTTATACAGGTTTTGAAGTCCCCATTTTTATTAACAGCATCTTCAGTGCTTTCAAACAATCATTTCAGATTTTAACTGTATATATTTCTACCCTTACAGACAAAAATATTAGCCTGGTTTTCAGCTAGCTGGATATAGGACTTGGGAGAAGTCTCCACAATCACTAATAATATCATTGGAGATAAAAAGCCCAAAACTGCATTTCATAGGCTGTCATGTTTTTCCATCAGAAACTCTGAAAATAAATAAATGTCCGATATTCAGCAGATTCAGTGAGTAGATTGGAAGAAGCATTTTCAGCATTCATAAAAACTAACAAAACTGTACACGAGGCAGATCTCAGAACTGGTCAAGTCTTGAGATACAATCTCCTTCCAACGTAACGGAGATCCTAACATTTACGTACCAGCACCGCATGCAACTACCTGTTCTGGTCACTCTTCCTAACACAAAGCCTTCCTGCGGCATCTAAAAAGTATTTGGTTTCAGCAGAAAATTAGAAATATGAGAACAAGAGCACGTGCACAGCACCATCAGCTGCCTGCAGTGTTTTGATAACTTCTAGTGCCCTGAGGACTTTGACCTGGTGTGAGGCTGCCAGGCACCATGATAGTGCCTTCGTGTCTCGCCCGTGGGGATGAGAGCAGCAGCTGTGTTTTGTAGAGCAACAGGCTGCATGTAAAGGTCGATAAATGCATTTGGGAGAAGTAGCTGAAGCATAAGCATTTTGTATACACTGGTAAAGGTTTACAGTGTGTTACCACCTGGAAGCAGGAGCTGCAGAGCTAATAAGCAAAGTCCACAAACTGTGCCAGAGCTGCAATTCTACTGTAGGGTCGGGATCCTGGTGACAAGGGCTGGGTTGAATCAGGATCCTACCAACGGCAGGGCTGGACAAGGGACTGGAGGTGCAGGGAGGAACCGGACAAATGCAGCAGAGAGAACTGGAGAAGACATAGCTTATGCCAAGCTCTGATTCCTCATGCCAACGTATTTTTTCCCTTCTGTTTCTTTGTCATCTGCTCTGGATGACTATTCACTCTATGCTTCATAAGGGAGCACAAGAATGACCTTGTTTCAAGTGAGAAATCAACAGCAGTGGCTGAAAAGCTACATACTTGATCATGCCCAGCCTGGTGCTTCAGCAAAACTGCTAGATAGAAGGTTATATGTCGCGTGAGTTGTGTATTTCCAGAATTAGATAAAGTCTATCGTGGAAATAGATATGAGCTCGCATGTGCCTTATTTGATTTCTGGAGATGTTTTTGGAAGCTATACCCACTACTGCACCTCAGATAACTGTTTTCTTAGCAGTTGTCTCAGTTTGATCATAAAATACGTACCATGAAGCTGGGGGGGACACATTCAGGTGGAGGGTGTTACACCCGATGGACGCTATGGGAGCGTAACTCCCGGCTCCCCCTTCTCCTGTGCTGATGGTGATGTATGGTGAATGGTTAGAGGGAACCAACTAGGATCACCTAATAAACAGGTGGTTCAGGGAAGCGTATCCTTAACTGGGAAGTAACTGGAAAGGTTTGGACACTGGCAGTGAGCAGACCAAATCCTCATTCTGCCTTGACTATTAAATATATTACAGGTGGCTGCTTTGCTGCCTTTACCAGGAACCAAAAACCAGACCAGAAGTGATCTGTCCCAATGTCATTCCAGCTGCTCTGAGCTGGGGGGAGCGACCTGGATGGGGAAACTGTTTAACAAAGACGCTGTAACTATATCTTACAAAGCTGCGTCCTAACAGTGCCACGTGATACTGAAAGGTCAGGGAATCAAATCCTGAGCCCTAGATTGCTCCTGGAAAATAGTCTGGTGCAACAAACTTGAAAAGGGGACTCGGCTGGAGCTATCAGCGAGTTGCAGTATCACTAGTGATAACATTCACAGTTCATGACGTTTCCAAGGACTGTAAAGACATACAACTTGCAACTGAAATACTGGCTGATATGAATAATGAATGAATGGAGATATGTGTGAAAGCATCAGAAGAAAAAACAGAGCAAAGGTTAAAACAACAGCATATATGGATAACCAAGAGCATAATTAACAGCTATGAAACTGGGAAATGTGCTCTTCACCCATGCATCAAGAGGCCAGCACTCTGCTGAGGCTCAGAGCAGATGACTTGCCACTAGGAGACGTGCGCTCTGAAAGCAGGAGGATGGCCAGCGGCTTACACCAGCCTGCGGACACCCTCCTTCTTCCAACAGGGAGAACACCTTCCTGTTACTCCAACAGGGAGAGAGCTGTAGCTGTAAAGGCACCCAAAATGGGAAAACAAAAATAATGGCCAAAAACCTTGCCTAAGATTCATGAATCATGATGTAAGCAAAACTCAGAGGCAAAAATATGGCACCACAGTAACTGCTACAGAACATTAAAAACCCACCTTGTCACCACCAACAAAGAGGAACCAAGAAAAAAAAGCAAGGATGGGACAGCTGAAGGCCCTTGTCCTTGCCGAATTTGGCCAGACCACCGGCACACATGTATCCTGACGCTTGCAAATATTTGAGTGTGATAGTGTAAGTGAATAAAATCTGAGAGAATGAATTTGAATAGGTAAAATTAGATTTACTTACAAAAGCCCTAGGCAAGCTCACCTTCCCCTTCCAACAGGATCTTGCAGTGATTGTACTAATTTTGTTTTACTAATTTTCTACGAACATATTTTTGCTTAGCACATTACAATTACCAACACCAAAAGGTACACAATGTGGGATGTGGGAATAACAAATCTCAGAATTTTCTTGGCACAGTCCTTTCATAATCTAGACAGAGTTAATGGAGAGGTGCTAAATGCAATTTTTACAACCGCCCTTTCGAGCTACGTACTGCAATGGTACAATTAACAGAGGCTAGATGCAGAACAAGTTCCTCAAGCATTCATCTTACATAGGACTAAAATAATGCTTACAATTTATTTTGTAAATGTCACTAATAATCCTGGGTTTTGACCTAAAAAAAGAGGTGAGTCAGTTATTTGCACTGGCTGAGAATATGTCCCCAAATCATTAAGTTCATTCTGTACTATGAGAAGACCCAACCTCCTCAGATGGAGACAAGACCTGTACTTACATGACCTCTTTAGAAAGTGACATGTATTTGGGGGTTTCACTAAAAATACAGTATCTGGACATTTATTTAAGAACTTGATCTTTCAGAACTCCTATAAGGCAGAAGGCACAGTTTTAGTGAAGTGACTGCACTGCAAATGAGAAACTGCAAATCAATCCAGTGTCCCTCACACCTGTCTGCTACCGCCTTTTGCAGTAGAGCCTGCCCTGTGACAACTTGCCATTCTAGCATGCACTCCTCTCCAGAGCCTGAGGAAGCACACGGTGAACACTCATCTTTCGATGGCGAGCGGGGGGCACCAGGAGCTTTGAGATAACAGGCCGAGAGATACTGCAATAGCACATTATGGCTACACTGTGTCACGCTGGCTGGGGTGCTGCCCCACAGCACTCCCCTTGGAGTTTTTCCACCTATTTTTAACCAGTCTTGGAGCAGCCTCTTCTGCCTATACTGTACACTACTGTGGCTCCACCATCATGAAAACAGAAGTCATAGTTCTCGCCAATTCTCACTGTCGGAGAGAGGAAGAGCTTTACCATGACTCTGATCAACCACAAAAAAAGTGCTAGCCTGGTGGTTTTTACAGAACAACAAATACCGTGGCTTGGGTGATTAGTCTATCTTACCGGAAACATACCTTTGGGCACTGATCACTTAAAACAACTTATGCCGTCCAATCCTTAAAGCAGCTACTTGTAGCTGACGCAATGACGCTTCAAAGCATTTCTGAGGACAGGGGTTTCCAAACAGCTGTGCTCATTCCAGCTTTCTGCGAGGCTCCTACTTCCCTTCCGAGCCAGAAAACCAGCGCCGCAGCACTCCGAGTTGGTTGTCGCACCCTTTTCCTAAATTGTTGCGCAGCCCAGTGTTTCTTGTTCTTCGTCCTGGAGTAGGAGCGAGGCGTGCAGAGGTCTCCCTGGCACACATACACCGAGCCACTGCACGCACCAGGCCCGCAGAAAGCCGCTGCGGCGTTTCGCTGGCTCTGCCGCGCCACTTCTGGGCTTAGCTCACGCAGCCTGCACACGGACTCGGTCCTTGCCTTGTACCAGGCATCGCTCGCACAGGCTGAGGGAGCCGAGGCCCTGCGAAGGGAAGCGATCGAAGCCGAAATGCCACACGTAAGTGGCCCAGCCAGTGTCACAGCGGACCCCTGAAGACGGGACTACATCCCTGCCCTGGCTCCCTTGCGCAGCCACGCAGGCCCGGACCTCCGCGGCCGGCAGCTCCAGCCGGGCCCCGGGGCAGGCTGCGGGGCCGGCCCTTACCTGGCCAGCGTGCTCTTCCCGGAGCCCGGCAGGCCCCGCAGCAGCACCAGCGTCTTGCCGAAGCGGCTCCGNGCGCGGGGGCCGGGCGCGGAGCGGCCCCGGCCCGGAAGGGGGAGGCGGCGGGGGCCCGGCCCCGGCCCCTCCCGGGGAGGCCTCAGACAGGGAAAGGGCGCGGCTGCCGCCCCGGCTCCGTGCTCGGGGCGTGAGCCCGAGGTGTCGGCTCTAGTTACTGAAAATTGAGATTAATCGCCACATTCTCCAGGTAAGCGGACACAAGCCGGTGCTGAAAAGCCCCTGGCCCATGCGCTGGCAGACGGCACCCGTTCTGTGAACTGCAGGTTATCTGAGAGAGGCAGTCACCACATCACTTCTTTTCTACAGTACCCCAGGTGTGGATTCGTCTGTTATCTTTCTTTCTTATAACGGCGACGGAGTTACTGGAGTCCACCCAAAAGCAGGCAAGGATTCCAGGCTGATGCAGCTACGTAACTGCACTGCATTGCATACACGACCCTGTGCATCAAGTTCCCACTTCAGCTTCAGTTTTTTTTTTTTTTAAATGCCTTGTCACATGAGAAACAATAGCGAATTTAACAAGATTTATTTTCCATTAAGAAAACCTGACCTGCTTTAACATTACCACCGCACAAGACAAAGAAAGAAATGATACAGTTTCCAAGAGAAACAAAAATACTTGGTGTGGTATCACTCTCTCCCTCTCAGAGCCATACAAAACACCAGCCGCAGACTTGTCAGAAACCAGTCTCAGGTATACTACAGGCACACATGTTCATCTAACTACACACACTGAAGTTTTGCTCCAAGAGTGTTAGTGTTCACATACCATAAGAAAGCTTAGTTCCTCCTGATGTGGGGTGCTAAATATTGTATTAATGTTTTAACTACTTTGAGAAAGTAAATCTGACCAACATACTTACAACACAAGCTGAATCAAGTGGAAAAAGGTGGCAGGAAATAAGATATATAAACTCTGCAATTCAAAGATATCAAACAGCTTTTAAAGTAAACTTAAAATGGCAACACCCTTCTAAAAGATGAAACACCATTTGTCCTTACAAAAGTACTGACAGATTTTGAAAACTGTTTTTATTTCAAGCATTCTGGAAAGTCAGTATTCAGTAACAGAAAATATATGCATTCAGAATTATTTCTCAATAAATAAAAGTATGAAGAAAATAGTAACACTTGAGTGACATTTTCTTGAAACCAAATCAACTTTTCTGTTGCCGTGGTACATCAGGTAAGTCTGAAACTGAGGTTTTGACCAGCACGAATTACCTTCCTCCCCATTACATTTTCCGTAATATTCTGCTTGTATAAGAGCAGTATGTTTCCAACCAAGGAACAGAGAAAATCACACACACACGAAAAATGCATGAAAAAAGTACAGCCACCAAGTTTTGCCAGTGGTGCAACATTAATTTAGTAATACATAAACCTTTAACTGCTCATGTGTATGTGCAGTATTTAAGTGGAGAGTGGGGGGACACCGGCAATTTAAACCTCAGTGCAGCTTCAGCATGATTTCAGTCAGGCACAGCCTCTTCAGCTAATGCACAATGAAAAGGGTGCAGGGAAATGATAAGAAAGAAGAGACAAATGAAGAAACGGTTAAATCTTCTGGATCTGGAAGCCACAGAAGTGGGAAGTATTTCTGACAAGTACACACAATCTAAACTTCATTGCTTCCCTTCTTATTGATCTTTTCCCACCTTTTTCACCGTAAGTGAGGTGAGACTCGTCTTTTTGTCACCCCCTCTCACTACGGAGAATTTTCCAGCTTTATCCACGAAAGTTTATCTCATAATTGACAAAGGTTGCTAAATGAATTTTCTCCTTAATTATTTTTTCTTTCCTACACGCTTTATCCACAGCTGTCCCTCAGTGATATTTTCCTCCATCCTATCATCTTCTGATTTCTCCTTTCACCTCCCTCCATTCTCTCTAATGCCTGTCTCATCCTCATTACTTGCTATTTCAGCAAGCAGTCATGCTTTTTCTCATAGACATCCTTTGTGATCTTGCCCTACCACCACTGGTCCCTTTTCTTTCTGGTCCTTCACACCACACGCCTTGCTTTCTGGTTTCCTCATCCCGTTTATGGTTGCACTCTTTCCTTCTGCAGGTAAAAGTGGCAGCCACTTCAGTATCTATGCCAACCCGCAGCACTCCCTTTCCAAGCATCGCAGCACTACTTCAAAGATATATGCACAGAACATATGGCAACATTTTAGGGACCACAGCAATACATCAGGGCAATTTTGTGCTTCTCCAGAAAAGTGAGGGACAGCTGGCATAGAAGCCTGGCCCTGTTTACAGCCTCCACAGAAAGAAGAACACAGATGAATCCAACTACACCTTGGGGAAAAAAACCATGATATTGTGTCTTAAAAACATAGGATGAAATTTGTCACCTATGTAATTTAGCTCACTTTACATATGTAATTATTTCCCACTTTTCTGATACTGTGTGGGCCTTATACAGA
This sequence comes from Chauna torquata, assembly GCA_013399475.1. Classification (NCBI taxonomy): domain Eukaryota; kingdom Metazoa; phylum Chordata; class Aves; order Anseriformes; family Anhimidae; genus Chauna; species Chauna torquata. The sequence goes on along the minus strand of VXAL01000831.1, from coordinate 30,561 downwards.
CACCTGCATGAGCAAAATTTTAGATTTTACTCTCAACTGTTCACCAAATTCTGCTGCTCATCTCCCTCAGGAAACCAACATTCCCCTGCTGTTACCGTGTTACCGGAATAACTTCCTCAGTAGCAGAAGTGTTACCAGTAAGGTTACTGTTCTGGTTGAACAGTTGAACAGTCCTTAATTTTGAAGGAAAAACTCAATTAAAAAAAAAAAAAAAAGCTTTTAGTTTAAATTTCTTCTTACATAAGAATTTAAGTAAAAAAAAAAAAAAAATGGCAAAAGGAATACCTCTAACAAACATCAAGTGACCAGTTACTGGTGTTAGCTATAGGTCTTACCAGTCTACCACAAACCATACACGTCTTTCCTCCAGTGTGTTTGAATCATCTATAGCAATTGTTTTTTTTCTTATTTCTATAGTCCCAAATGAATCTAGTTGGAGGGAAACATGAAGCATCATTTCAGGAGAAAACAATGTAAGTTGTGCACCTATGTATGAAAGAATGGGAAGGAGAGATTAATGAAGACTTCTTCCACTTGACATTATAAAGAGACTGGGAGGTAGTTATGAGTAACAGGATGAAAGGTAAGAGCAGGCAGAAGTAGAATACGACTCTTAATTAAAAACAGAAAGACAGACACCTTTCCCTGCGGGCAGGTGTCGCTACCAATTCATGTACCGGTTCATGTGGCAACATCTGGGGCCCTCATACAAGTGAATTAAATACCAGAGCCTGAAGTTCACACCTCAGGTGGACAGATGCCTCCTTCGTCCCTATTAGTTTCTACTTTCAGTCTGCTCGTATCATGCTCAAGGATGTACAGAGAAGGCATACATTCCAACTGGTGTCAGAAAGTGACCTTTTACTGCACACAACAAAAAATTATCTCAATTTTAATTTTTATTACATGGACAGAGAAGTTGATATTGGGGGAGGAAAAAAAAACAGATGGCCACATCAAAAATCTACACTGATTACTTTCTTCCACATTACTCCTTACATTTAAAATCCTTGGTTGCAAACTGAAGTCCTTCCATGGTGGAATCAAAGTGAGAAATTTCTGTAATAAAAAAGAGATTTTGCTGAAATATCACAGTAGTGCAGACTATAGAAAGACTTTAACGGTTGCAAATCTGACCTTCAGGCTATAAAGAGTTCACCTGTCTGATGATTTACAAGGTCTGTTTCTCTTTCATACTCAGCTGTTGATACCTTTTCGAAGAAGTGAAAAAGAATGGAGAGAAAGCAGACAATAGAAAGCACAGGAAAAAAAAAACAAAAAATGCAAGAAAAATAGAAAAAAGAAGAAAACTTGGATGTCAAAACTAGAGATAGCATGCACCTAGCAATTTCGAGGCTTAAAAATAAGGAGAAGAGTAACACAGTGGACATTTTCTTTTATTTCTTAATTTTTTAATTTCCTATTTATTTTCCTCTTATTTATTTTTTTCCTCTTATTTTTTATTTCCCGCTGCTAATTACGCTCTCTACTTAAGTAAATTTTAGGCCAGGTCTTCCTGTAAAAGGTAGGTGAGTTTTTCTGGTTATAATTCTGGGCGCTTTTTCATGCTTCATGCTTTTAAAATTAGTGGTTAAATGTCAAAGAGAATTGTTTTTAATCATCACTGTAGCAAAGTAGCAACTGGAAGAGTTTGACTATGGGATGATACGGCACATTCTGTAGCAATACTGGAGGACTGGTTTAGTTTGCTTTGTATTTTTTTAGATTATTTTTTGATGCTAGCCAAAAGACAGAGGAATCAGTGAAACACCAGATTTGCAGCCTTGTTTCTTCCATTTCTCAGATCTTCCACATTCTGAAACTCTCAATTTACTGTGAAAACACTTAAGTGTTGAAGCAGTAGATACTCATTTAACAACACGCTTTAAATCAGACATGCTTCACTGGTATTCTTTTTACCAATTGTTTCAAGTTACAAACACAAAAACAGACTACAGAGAAATGGATTTGTGAGTAGGAACTGGAAACAGTTCCTCTCCCTCCTGCAGATAAAAGGAAATCTGGGAAACTTGACCACACTTGTATTTCCTGCTCAGTTCCCAGGACATCCTTGTTTTTGCCACCACCACCCCTGCGACTCCTTTATCTCCTGCATCAAATATAAGCCAAAAGTTTTAACATCAAAGCTTTTGGAGACTTGATTCCACCCTTCCTATCACTTCTCATTCACCATCACTGACAGCTCCTGTCTGATTTGACCTGGTTGTCAGTCATCTCACACTCACTTTCAAGCACTTCTCTGCTTCCTTATGTGCTTGTGAAGTGCCCTCACAGAGAAGTTATGAGCATCTGACGGTACTCCAGGGGCCTGAGCATAGCATCCGCTCAAGCGCAGAGGTCTGCACATCAAAGCAAGTCTGCACTGTATGCAAAGCAAGTGCACGTAGGATCTGCATACAGAGGGCTCCATGCTTGACTTTCCATCCACTAAACACACAGCCCTTTTCACACAAGCAGTTCCACACTAGCAGTTCTTGGAATCCTGTGCTCCTTTCATCTTTCAAACCTACCCCACAAAACATTTAGTTTTCAACCAAGATCGGCTCCTGCATTAAGTTCCCTCCTACTGTCGTGCTACCATCACTTGTAGCAGTACAAAAGGCGGCTATGCAGCGTTAGGAATAAACAGCTCGGACTGCTGTTTTCAGAAGCATCATTAGCTTATCTGAATTTAAGCCACTGATGACACTACAGTTCGATGAAGTTTCCTTTTAGACAGCACAACCAGCTTTCTCTCCTGCCTGTCCCAGGCACGTGTTGCTGCACCTTTGCCTGTGTCCTGCTGACTGCATGGCTCTAAGAATTCATTTCAGCCTAATGGTCCAGACTGAACGCTTTTTGGATGTGTTTATGGGTTAGCTCTGCATTGGATCATACAGCTGAACTGCTTTCCTCTGGCTGCAGAAGCACTGCGTCCAACACAGGGAGATGACAACAATAGCACGGCCAGGAAAAGGAGGACAGATAACATATGTCATCAAGAGATTTGTCTCACTAAAACAACTACCCTGCTGGGCTGTCCTGGAGGAAGTGTTCCTGCAGGGAGTTACTGCAAAGTGACCGCTACACTTCAAACACGAGCATGCTAGCTTTTATTTTGTAATAATAAATGCAGATAAATGCTTAAACTGCCATCAGCTTTTGTCATCTTGTTCTACATTCGTATCCAATACATCTGACACTGTGGGTTCCTGGTCTAAGGAGAGCTTCTAGGCACTAAAATAATACTCTTTTCACTGATCTCAGCATTTTATTTTTTTTTTTAAATAAGGATCTCTTGCTTAATCTCCATGACAAATACTGATGTGCTGCCAATGCTGCAATAAAGAGCTCTCAAAACTACTTGACATTAACCCTGTGTTTTCACACAGGAACACCACCACTGTTCACACTCCCATTTCAATAAAAACAGCCTTATGCAACTTTAATACAGGCTACTATGGCTAATTATTAAGTCGTACTTGGCCAGTAATGCTTAGTTTACTCTCGAATCTAAAGTGACTGGAATGATAGCATTAGCTCTCCATTTATTTTCTATGATTTAAAAAGCTTTCAGTAGGAACGCATCAATTTTCTCTTTTTTTTTTAAAAAAGAATTTCTGACATTTGATGAAATTCAACCCATTTCAACATTTATAGATCTTCACTGAAGCAGTTTAACAACAACTCCCTGACACCATTCTTGGTAAGTTTGCTTTAATCAGCAACCAGAAAATACTGATTTTATGGTGAGGAAAGATGACCCTATCCCTCAATACTGGTGGCAGCATTGTAAGGTCCTATTGAAAACCCTAAGAGATGCTTTTCGCATACATTGGCACTTGGTTGGACCTTACACAAGCTCATCTAAATTCACCAGCCCAGCAGAAAACTAGCCATTTGTTTCCTGTGGGGCTAGCAAGTTAAATTACACCCTTTATGTCAGCCAGTGAGTGCAGGCGCAGTGGAGCAGGGCTGGGAGGAAGAAGCAAGCCATTAGCCCAGCTCTGCCCAAAGCACCAGACCACAGTTCCAGAGCCTAAAGCCATCCCACCTCTGGTGTCTCCTCCTCTCCCTCAAAAAGCCATCTGGACTTCCCCTGACTTCTTTCAGATGCTGAACTGGAAAAAAATAGAAAAAAAAAAAAAAACCATAGAAAAAGCAAAAAACAAAAAACCAAAACCAAAAAACCAACCAACTAACCTTCCTCCTTCTCTCAATACAAAGCCCTAACCGGCTTAGCATCCCCAAATGAAAGGCTTTGGTGAGCACCAAAGCTGCTGCAAGGAGCATGGGACCATGTGGCCAGGACCAGGGCAATCAGCCGTCACGCAGGCTTCATCTGCCAGCAGGGACCTCCGGCGTAACCGCATGATTTCAACACAGATCTTCACGGCCAGATCCCTCTGCGCACAGCGTGCAATGCCTGCTTTTAAATCCAACACTGACTAGGAGCCTTCTTTCATAGCAGAGTGGGCACTGTTCTAATTCTATATCCTTAGAAAGAACATAATCCCGCGCAGTGGAGTATTAGACTACGATGTCACACAGCAAACTGTGGTTTTAAAACCTAAGGTGGGAAATTATCAAGGCATTGCAAAAATGGCAGCTGGAAGCTCGGTCACAATGTTTTGTTTCACAGCAACAGCTGGTGGCTGGCTACCAATACACGAGGCTGAAGATCACTTCCTCTGCCTGCACAACAAGCAGGAGAGAAAGGCTTTGGGGAGCAGCATGGCAGAGAGACATAGCAGGAAAAGCTACTGGAAATAAATAGTTTGTTGGATTCAGCAGCCAGATAAAGATACGGACAATAGGAGGGAGCAGAGCTCTTCGAAGACTGATCATTCTTATTTCATTTGACGGATTTATGTAGCAGCTTGTTACTAACAACAACAAGTTCAAACAAAGAAAGGAACATGCAGTAGAAAAACTCTTAAGAATCCTAACAAGGAAAAAGAAGGACGTGGCATACCAGTGCAAGAGAACCACAGGTAGGAGAGAAACAGGAGGAGCTTACATGCAGAAGTGAGGCAGGTTGAAGAAGCGGGGGACAACTGGCAGGATGGAAAAAAGCTGTTTTTTTAATCCACAATGAATATTCAGGACTTTCTTAACTTCATGCTTTGGATGGAGATGTGCTGCAATGAGCAGCTCGCTCACACAGGAACATGAACTGGAATGGAAGTACCAACCACTTCGCAGAATACGTCAAGCAAAGCAAGGTACCAACTTAATTACAGTAATTAATATCCTGCACATGCTGTGTGTTGCAATACAAACCCTGCCAGCAAGTCTCCACCCTAAAAAGATTTATGTTTCACACTTCCTAAAATTAGTATGCAAATGGTTTAACGTTTTCTAAGTTTGTTTCTGTAGCATAAGAGCATTTTAATTAATAAACCTGGACATTTCTGAATAGTAGCTTAGGTAACTAATCCACACCGGGACTGCCAGTTAGTATCATAAGCAAAAATCTCACCCCGCGGATTGTTCACTTTTGCAGTATTATAAATGTGCAACTTATAAAAATTTGTGGCTGGCACAGAACCAAGTATTTGGTGAAAATATTTTCAGATTTGATTACCAAATATTTTAGAATTTGATTATGGAAGAGGATAACAGTGCTACTAGAAGTTCTTGATTTATTAATCTGTGCTGACAGAGCACCTTGCAGGATCCGTGCTGTCTGTACTGCATGCTTCAGAGGGATTCCCCCCAGCTACAGTGGTATTGGTACAGGCTAATTGGCAAATTACCTTAAACACCGTTTTTGTCACCAATGACATAAAAATGCATATAATCAAAATCAACCCCCATTCAAGAGGCTAGAATTGCACTGCAATTCTTCTGCTTCTCTATACCTCAGTTTCCTTATTTTAAAGCTACAGATTAATGCATTTTCCACTTTGGAAAGATAACTGATGAAAAACTATAGAGAAGTTCAGTTAAAATTTTCCAGCTGAATCTAAAAGTCCTTCCTTCTCATCATAATACATCCAGAATGTCTCATAAAAAACTGCAAAAATTTTGCCAAGTTACCAAAGAGTGCACAAGTTAACAAGACAAGAATGAACATGATAGCGTACGTTCTAACACTCAGTAGCCCACTTTGTCATACAGAATGAAAACATTTGTGAAAAACTAACAAATATATGGAGTCCTATTGCAACCTCCTGCTGCTGATTCACTACTGAAATGCTGAACTGTCACACGTGTTTTCATAACTTAGTGAAATACTGTTTTGTTGTCCAGTGATCTTCACAGTTAGACCCTTAACACCGTCAGCATTACTCTCCATGCTCAACAGGTAGGGAAAATAGCACAGAGATGACATTACTCGCTACAGATCACCACAGTAATCAACTTGGCAATAAAGGCCAGTTCTTAGGCATTCTACACCATTGCTTTCACTTCACCAGGCAGGTTTTGGACTTTGAGGTGGAAAAAAAATCATATGTCTTTAACAGCAAAGTGCCTCCCACTCTTTGCCCCATTCAGGCTTAAAAACAAAATAAGACAAAAAAGAAAAAAAAAAAGCAAACCAAAAAAGCCTCAAAAAGAAAAAAAAAAAAAAAAGAAAAAAAATCCACCCTCAACTCTAACCTGAAGGAAAAAATCAAGTAAGTTGGGTGATGCTAAATGCACCTGAAAAATTATAACAACCAGTGTTCTTTAGATGTTTGGCCAAATATAATACAAGAATTAAAACACATTTACAGTTGTGACTGATTACCTCTCCCTTCATGCAGATTTTTTTTATTTAAGATGGTCAGTCATGACTGATGAAGTACAGCATCCACACAGCCACTGCTAGCATAGGTCGTGATGTTCTCTTCTATCACCCCTTGAAGCAACTCCACTTCTGGAAGTGTTTCAGAAGAGTCTTCATTCTCTTGGCAATTTTTATTTAGATCTTCAAGGCTAATAATATCATCTAAAAAATACACAAATTGTAAACTTCAGCCAAAGATACCTGAAATGATCTTATATTATTTATATTATGTCAGAACAGAGTATTTCTAGAATAAGCTTTTATTTCATCGGAATGCTCATGATTTTGCCTCCTAAATGGCCTACCAAATAAACTAATTTTTTCAGGTTTGTCTCTGACAGATGTATATACCTACAGACATATATATCCTACTTTTCTACTTCCTCCCAGCTCTCCAAGTAAAGAGCTTCCTTTTCTCTTTTTTTGATAAACTCCTCTCCTTTTTCAGACACCAAATCCTATCAGCTTCCAGTGAGCAACTATTACGTGTTTTTAATCTCATTACGCAATTTATACTAAATTATACTAAACTAATATGGAAATCATGGAGCAAAACAACCAGTAACCTTATCCTGTAATCTATACACAGCAGGACTTAACGTGCGCAGAAGTCCCAAGCTTCCCACAGATCTTGATACCTCTTGCTGCTCAACAGCCTGACCTATTATTACACTGGCAATCTTCTGTGACCATTAGGTTGAAGATGTTCAACTTTTCAGAGCAACAGAGTCTAAAGGAAGACTTTTTCATGTTAAATTTCCTTCTGATCTGGAAATCAGATAAACTTGAGCTAAGTATTTGATTAATGCTATATGGGAAACTTGAAAATGCAAAGAATTTCAGTATGTGAATGAGGAAATGTAAAGTGATAACTCACAGAGACTGCAGCTTTGCCATACTATGTACACAATCAACAGAGGCACATATTTATTTATCATATCCTACTGCTTTTACACAACAAAGTGTTATCACTCATTTGTGCTGAAAATCTTTGGCATACTTCCAGCATTAACTATTTTCTCTTCTCTACAAATATTTCTCTAAACAAAAAATTTATACAGGCTTTGTATCACAAAATACACTTACCAGACAAGGCATTTCTGCTCTGTAATCCATTTGTTTTCTGTTTCTCCTAAAATAGATGATAATAGTCCAGAGAAAAAGAGAAAGTATGCGACAAGATATTTTGTTATTCTGGGAGAGAACAAGGTCTGTGTTCTATTTTACAGTTACTATTTCATTGTATTTACAGGATTTTCCTCATTTCCACTACCAGGCAGTACAGTGCTCCTTAAGTAAAAACAAACGTTCACAAAGCAACAGCCCCAGTGGGAAGCAGCAAAAAAGTCGTTTGTAAGTAAGTTTCTAACTAGAGAAAGAGACCTAAGGTGCTGTCAATCACTCAGAGTGACTTCTCTGCTACAACTCTTGGTAGAAGTAGCCGTGAAGAAACTACTGCTAGTGGAGGTTGGTACTGGCTTAGATGATGGGAGAAAACCATACGGAGGAGAACAACTAGATATGGTAGGCTGTATTTAATGAGCATAGGCCAGGTCAGGACAAAAGTACCAAGCAAAATGGTTTTTATCTCCCTCAGCTACTTTGTATGCATTTCTGAAGCACACCTTTCAAAATCTGAATCCTACCGTGACCTGGACCTGGTGCTGGAAATATTCAAAAGAGTACATAAAACATCCATCTCCTCATTGTGGGTATTAAAAAACAAGGTGAATTTACTAGCAAAGAGCAACATCTTGCTTCATGAACTGATGCTTCCTCTTTAAACCTGGAATATTGGAAAGCCTTCCGAAATCCCCTAAAATTCGTACCTCCACAGAGGTCTTCCACAGTAAATAGATCATCTTTGAAACTTTCCAGTCAAGAGGAACTATATAATCATCTGGCAACAAGGATTCTGCAGAAGAAAATATTTTTGCAGTTGAGTGTTCAGATCTCTTCATAGCCAAAATATATCACTATTATAATTTTTGCAGACTTAAATACATAGACTTTTTAAATGAGTGCATATCTAAATGAGCCAGCAGCAAAGTTGAAATTTAGGTTTTACAGAATCAAAGGCCAGTGCACGGGGCGGGGGAAGAGATTTGGTTTTGGTTTCTCTTCTTAGGCAAAGGCTTTCCTACCATGCTTTCATTTCCCCCACACCCTCCCCTGAAACATGGCACAAACAAGAACAACAGAAAGCTCTCAGCCCATAAATTAAACTAAATGCAACTTATGTAACAAAATAAACAAACAAAAATTTAAAAATGTTTAATTATAGGAAGCTGTGCAGTATTGTTAAAAAAATTACTTTCTAATATTTTAACTGCAACAACACTTCACTGTTTAAGAAGCTGAAAAGAGATTCTTTGTAGGAGAGCAGTCTAAAATATATTCTATGCTTATATGAGAAGCATCCAGGCAAGTAAGTCAACTAAATCTTTCATTTATAAATATCCAAGGACATTTACTTACCAAAAATTTTCCCCACAAAATAATTTCAACAAAAATTGGCTGCTATTGCCAGTCAGATAAAATACTACAGTTGAGCTGTGTACATCAGTAAATAATAACCTGTCAATATATAATAGGCCTCAAAAAAAGCACAAGAATTTCTGAATTTGTGGGAAAATTATGGTCGAATCAGAACATGACCAGCACTCTGCATCGAGCATTCACAGTTTTGAGGGGAAAAAAACCCACAGTAATCACAAGCTGGCAGGGCTTCAGAGAGATATTAGGGGGACTTTGTATTTCTGAAAGGTTGTTTCCAAAGGAAACACATATAAACACCAGAGAAATTCACTCACAGAAGAATGACATTTGATGCACTAAGCAACTGAATGTTTCTGAATCCTTGTTTCCCCCCTGCCCTGGCAGATCACGTTTTTCAAGTCATGGCCAACTCCAGTCCCTCCTAGATGGTGGCATTCAGGATCACAGACATGAACACTTGCCAAGTTTGGAGGAGAATAATGACATATATATAATAGTTGAAGACATCACCAGTTCTTCGCTGCTCTGTTAACTCTATATGCAAATGCTTTGCTGTGTGGTGCCAAATTGAGATAAAGCAGCACTGCAGGTTCTCTGGGCACCACACCAAGCCCAGTAGCGCTGCCAGTGGTTTGCCATCACTGTTCTGACAGGGAGCAATGCCATCAACTTTTACAATAAAAACAAAGAATCTGGAAGTCAGTTTTGGCGTACAGACAGAACATAAGCTGCTCTTCAGTTGTCTTAAAATTTTTACACGAGGGTACATGGTTAAGTTTAAATTCTGTTGAAACAAACAGGTATAAAGGCCTACGTGCTCAACAACTGCTCTGTATTTTTAAATCTCTTTGTTTGCCAAATTGAAGTTACTGTTTTCTCACAGACTAAATTTGGACCAAAAAAGTTGCAGAACTTTACACACAGGGAACATGGCTCTTTCATCATGACGTACTGCAGTGATTTCCAAACATACTTGTTGTTGCTGACTGCAGCTCTTTACAGTTATGTCAGCTTGCGGTAATTTGGAAATCACAGTTGCCACACACAACTCCTTTGAGAACTGATCATACTTCTAACTGCTAACTTAAAATGTCTAAACTGAAAGTACAAAAATATGACTGTTGGAGCTCTAGAAGGCAAACACACTATAGTGACACTTCTTGTTCATGTGTGATTAAAAAGAAAGTATTGCATATTAGAAAATGTATCCTGTAAGTTTGATATGTAATTGGAAATTAAATTTAATACTGGGAAAGTTTTTCAACCATGTCTAAGCCACATAGGGGTCTATGAGAACTTTGCTAAACAAAGAAAAAGGACTGCTACCGTATTCACCAGGTGAAATTAAAAAAAAAAAAAAAATCAAACATGCAAACTTTATATAAGAGCACACCTTTTATACCATGTTTTCCACTTAGTTTTGTGATCAATACATTAAAATCTTACTTATTATGATGTATTAAAACATCAACAAGTGCTTCATGCTTTGGATTTAAAGTTGCTAAGCCACTTTTGCTACAGAGACTGCACACGTGAGGCCAAACCCAATGGACCCTTGGACAGAGACTGAAAATGATTTTAGGTTTTTTTTTAAAAAAAAAAAACAACAACAACCAAAAATCACCAAAGCAGCAGTGATTTCTTTCAACAGGGTTAATATTTCATTAACTGTTACATGCAATGAAAATGAATATTTAATCACATATATATATATAACACAAATACATATATATGTGTGTATATATATACACACACACATATATATACATATATATATTTACATAGCAATAGTAAGAAGAGTATTACCCAGTGGAAGACCTGGAGAACCAAAGAGCTGCACAAGTTGAAAAGCAAATCCTATTGATAGGGGAAGTCCCAGAAAGCTAGTTTTCATATTGACATCTTGATTATCTTCAGGTGAAAAGGCCTCTGATGGCTCTGCGTCATCTGTTTCGTGCACATTTTCAGCACAGCTTTCCAATATACTAGGATCTTCCGGATATTCAGAAAGAACTTTAACAGAAGACAAAATATCTGGTCGGCTATTCGTAACCTCTGAAGAGGCTTGTTCGTTCTCACCTTCTTTTTTATCAGCTACCTGTTGTTGCCTAAAAGTTCTAGCTTGCTCCTTCTCTGTCCTGGAAATTATACAAACACTACAAGAACACTTTGGCATAGAAGATTGTCCCAAATGAATATACGAAATATCTCTTAACGGTGAATCCACGCCAGGGGTGGGCACAGAATAGGGTGCCTCAGGGCCACTGTGAGGTGCAGAATACTCCTGAAATGCAAGGTTCTGTTCATGTTCCTCTCCACAGTCCCGGTTTAGAAAGCTCTTTCGCTCCACTTCCAAAACACTTTTTGAGGGACCATCATCTTTTAATGGGACTTCCTTCCCTCCCTCTGTACTACCAGGGATTTGTCTTGGTAGATTAAACTTTGGTGCCAAGTTGACGATTCTTCTGTATCTTTTCCTTTTTGATGCAACTGGTGCAGCATCATTTCTCAGAACATTTACTTCATTCGAACAGTGTGTGGAGGTGTTCCCGGATTCCACAAGTGAATCCATGTGCATTTCACCAGCTGGAGATGCCAACAGACCATTGCTTATTACATTACCACCATCCTTAGTTACTGGAACCTGGTGGTTTTCCTTTACCAGTCCTTCATTTGACTGATGGCAGTTTAGCTCTGTTGAACTTTTAGTATACGTCTGTTTAGGTTTCCTCACTTTTTTTTGTCTTTGTTCACATACAAACTCATCCTCAGACCAACAAGGGACAGAAACTTGTGCATCAAAGCCCAGCTGCAATTCCTCAGTAGATAAATCAATTGAAAAAAAAGCCCAGGCATTAGAGCAATTCTCTTCTGTTTTTAATGCACTTTTATTATCTGTGTTACTATCAGGCATGTTATAATGTACTTTTGAATTGTAACAGAGAGATATTTCTTTTTCTTCATCATTTAAACGTAAAAGTTTAGCTTCCATGTCAGGTTCACATGTAATTTTGTTTTCTGTGCTTGACAGCAGACTGTTATCTTCACAGTTACATTTTGTTTCTTGGATGGAATTTTTATTATTGTTTATTTTTAGGGAACTGCTCTTGCAAAGATTTTCTTTGTGCCTTTGATTTGTTTCCTCATCATCAAATGCATTTTTGGTTAGGTTTACAGTACAAAAAGGTTTTACATCTATTAGAAGTGAATTGTCACTTTCTACAGGCAATTCATCTTTTAGTGCATGGTTGGACATAGTTGAGATCTCAGGCACAGTGATAGGAGACCTTTCTCTTGAAAATCTTGCCGCTTCTGGTAGGCTTTCATTATCGCCATTTGGCTGCTTTTCACAACCTGTTACTGGATCCTTGGGACCTTCATCAAATGTACACAAGGACTTTCTGTTATCTTCTTCTGAATCATCCTCCTCACTTTCTGATGTTTCCCGGTCATCTGGAATGAGATGATGGGCTGCTCCACCTAACATTTTCTTTGTGGTTTCTGTATGATTGCCTTTCATTTTTTTGCTTCTTTTTCGCTTTTTCCTCTGCTTTACTTTTGTCAATGGGTGCCCATGGTTCTTCTTTAAAATTGTCTCCCTATGTGAAGAATAAAAAAAATAATTCAGTATTAACATATTTGTGGTGTTCTATTTGAAGGATAGGTATTTTACATTAGTATGATAGTCAAACACAGACTATCTGCTTTTTTAAATTGATAAAACCTCAGATAACTTTAATTGATTAAACATAAATGTATGCCTTACAATTCAGGACAATCTTGAACATTTTAAATTTAAATAAATAGAGTTGCAGTTTCATCACATAGTTTTACTAAAAGTATCAAAAATCATTGCAAGACCAAACAACATGTTTCTGGACGTCTTTCTAAATTATTTTTTAATAACAGATACTAAATACTAGCGTTAAAGAGCTACTGCTATTCTGAAATTTCTGAAATGTCACGCTGAGCAGAAAGGTATGAAGTGGAGGACCTAGTAAGGAAATTTCATCCAGTAAGATTAAATAGACTGCAATTGAATTAGTTGGAATTAAATTTGGAATGTACTAACCAAAAACCTGAGCAATGCAAAGGTACAGTGACTACAGCAACTCTCTGAGACTGCTTAACATATTATGTGTGGACACTTATTTGGAAAAGAATATTTCATGTTTTATTTGCAACAGAATAATACACTACAGACAAATTAAGTCAGCTGTAGGCAGTTATTTAAAATTAATTGTCTGCACTTCTCACCAAATTCAACAGATAACAGCCTTAACAATGACTTTTCTGAAATCTTCGTGTTAGTCTGTCAGCCAACTAACCCTGAAATGAACATGAGTAAGAAAAACTTAGTCCATAAATCTAACTTCTTCCAATGCAACCCTTCAAAGAGATCAGATTTTCAAAGCTATGTTTCACTGATTATTGTATGAATCAAGGATATGCTGCTTTTCTGCAATTCTTTGCTTTTCTTTAATTCTTTGTTCAGGATGGTACTTCATATAACACACTAAAGCAACCAAAGGAGTAGCTGGAAGAATCCCAGAGTAAAATCGGTTATTTTCTGGGCATTCATATCTAACATAAGCTGTTTTAAGTGCAGTATTCTGAAATTCTCAAGAAAGAAATTTGGGAAAAAAAGGAGGGGGGCGGGGAGTGTGCATGTGGAGGGAAAGCCAGAGACACTGGCAGGCAACCTGAGACCTAAAGGTCACCTGCAGAGACCTATCCTTACCCTTTACTCATTCTTAAATTTATTCATTGTTAGCATCATAGCAATTCCTTCGAAACAGCTCTACAAAGCTAACCTGCCCAATTTGCTGGGTTGGAAGCAGCTCAGCAGCCTTCTAGGCCTCAGTGTAGCCACAATGTCACTTAACCAGAACAGGATTCAAAAGCCTCAGAGCCCTGACATCGCTGCAAAAAGCACTGTGGATCTCAGAAAAGACCTTGTTGGAAAGCACACAAATTTTATTGCCCTGAAATGGCATCTAGATGAGACATCCTTCTAAAAAATGGGATTTCCTTCAAATGGTGGTATTTAAGTCTATGTGGTGCTTTCCTCTGAGTAACGAAATCTGACTTCCCCTTTTACAAATCAGTGTATTTTCAATACAGGGTGCTTATGGCTTAAGTGCAGATATCTATACTGCAGATATCTATACTTTGCAGATGCTTAGTTAACAAAGATGAATTCCACCCTGAATTCTGCTCACAATGCATTCCTGCTCTGAAACATGCTTCCTTTCTCCTCAAAAAGAAACACAGGATGCCAGAAAAAATAAATAAATAAAACAAGTTTTAGGATTGAATAGATATTGTTTGTCTACTGAATCAAATGATAGAAAAGTGAAACATCTACAACGGTAATTGGAGAGATTATTTTCTTAGATGTAACCCAGATTTGTATAAATTGTATACTAATCACAGAATATGTCTCAAATCCTGACATTAATTTTCTTCCTTTTGAAAAGGAGCTTTTGAAAGTGTTTGTAGAAGAGGAAGTTCTCTGAAGTTTTCAAAACTGGAAAACGCCTTACCAATGAAGTACAAAGTATCTTATTTTTAATTGTTTTGAATGGAGTGGGGAATAAAACATAAGACCTGAGCACCGGTTCCAAGAATTTAGCATTGTATCTAATGGACCTTGTGCTGTCATTAACACCTCTGCAGAAATGACCAGTGTCAGCACTGGCACAGGAAAGGCTGAAATCCAGAAGCAAAGGAATGGACTTCTCCAGTCTTGGTTTTACAGTAGCTACTCTTGCTTACCATCCACCTCTCCTAGATGGGAGTTTGTGCAGCTGCCCATGGAAGTGAACTCTACTACAGACGCAAGCACATTTCTGTTGCCCAACTCCCTACATATTTGATAACCCTTTCAGAATAATCCTCACAAAAACTTTCTTAGGCTAGGATGGCACACAAAGAGATATTGCAGAACTTTGCAGAAATGAGAAAATAAAGAAGTCTGAGGCCAGCACATTTATTTCCTCTCCTCACCATTAATTCTGATGCAGGAAGCAAAAACTCACTGGAGAGGATGCACTTTAGAATGCAAGAACAGGAGAAATCTATCCACCAAATAACAGGAAAAGAAAACTGGATAATCCAGAGAAACCACCAGCTGTTAATGCATTGAAATTGCTGCATGTCAAAATAATGACGACTACAAATGTTGGTTCAGGCTGATTATTTAGTGTACCTGGAAATGTCATTTAATAGTGACATTCAGTAGTTCATATTAAATACAACCATGCAATTTCTATACTTTGTAAAAGTAGAGGTTTTAGAGCAGTTCAGTTAGTTTTCTAAGGGTTCGGATTTCCTAAAGAAAGGACTAAAACAAAAGAGGGAAGTGGTGGACTCCTGATTGCAGAATAATAAATTTTATTATTATTCACTATTTCAGGCAACTAATTCTAAGAAAATACTACCTCTAAGAAACACTGTAATGCACCGTGATGGCATAGCTGAAATTTCCCTGCTTGGGGTATATCC